>JABBWF010000154.1:0-110673 GCA_016647645.1 Suillus variegatus
ATCTTCCGAGAGACTACTCCTTCAGCTTAAGAATTAGCATCAGAGCACGCAGGTACCTAGGTTAGTCAAGATCCGATGCTATTGCGGTAGAATTCAATCTCGCACAGTGTCTGACTTTGTTTTCCGTTCACTTATAGCTAGAATGACAGGCCCAATGGGCCGTACTCAATATCCTTGGTGTTGACTATCTGGATTTCACGCCAAGGCAGGTCCAACTTGAATACATCCGACTACGCTGTACATATTCTAGTAGGTGAACTTATCACAAATTCAGTTACACGGAATTGAATTCTACCGCAACAGCCTTGGACCCTGACCAACCTAGGTACCCGCGCACGTAGACACTCTGGTTACTGTTCTCCCTCAAGCCGTCCGATGATTCAATGCGTAACGCAGTACATCCATCATTTGAAACTCAATTCCGCTGCAGACAATGCCGGCTTGTGTATAAAGTTACCCAACTTCTTTGCCATACAAGCAAAACCTAGAAACCGCCTTTGACAATCCTCACAGTCAACTTCTCGTTAACATGCTCTACAAGTGGATAGCTGTCTTTGCTGCAGGGATATCCGCTACCTTGGCTCAGACGATTGAACTAGGCTTTTCTCCGAATGGGGACAACTTCTGCCCTGGTCAGGAAGTGACCACGAGGTTATTCAACCGGTTGGTAGTTAGTTTGCTTCTCAGCATCACGCGTCACTCTGACAACTTCGATCCTAGGAATCCATCATGATAGCATCTACCGTTCAGGTTGACATTGCCTTAGGAATCGATGACTGCGAGAACGGTTCATGCCCTGACCCTGCAGACGGTTTAGGGTCTTATCTCTATGTAGGCCCTTGGACACCTGAGAGTTATGGGCCTCCTTATACTTATGGTTACTACCAGAACTTCACCGTGACCATACCGTCTTACCTTACAAAGGGTCCTGCTATCTTCACGCTCACGCACTTTTACCTCATTGGGGTACGAGATATTCAGTGTTTATCTTCATTCCTGGTCTGAGGCTGATCTTGTAGGCGGATTGGTACCCGTTCCTCGAATTTTGCAACACGACAGTGAACATCGCGTAAACGGTGGACAGTGACAAGGCTATATCTCGGAAGTGAACCCTGCGGTGCCTCCGAAGTTGATTGGTGCATTGATTTTTTCATAGGGACAGGCGCAGCTGCTGACTCGGTGATGTAGGCATCTGCAGCGTGATTTCGACTACGTTAATCACCTGAGCTTTGATGTTGACGCGCTCGGCCCGAGTGTTGCACATAATTCAGGAGCACAGTAAGCATTTTGATTTTGATTCAGTGTTGCATTGGGTAGGACGGAGTCAGTCGTACTTTGATGACGTAGTGCGCACCGAAAATACCTTCTTGGATGAAAGAAGGATGGCCTAGAATAGATGCCGGGCTAGATAAGGTAGATCAAGCGCTTCGATAGACGTCCACCCAACTCGTGAAACTCCCTATAGCTCGTCTTTCATGGCCTTTTTTTTATAGCTCATCCCATGTCGTTCCTACAATATATAGCTGTTTTGGGATTCAGATCTCAGAAGCGAACATTGTCTTGAGTGTCGAATCTGGACAAGGGAGTTGGACTGAGGTAAAAGTTGGTATTCTAATATTAACATTCAAGTCTGCGCGTTCACATTGGCATTCAGACCAGTTCCAATACACTGCGCCCTTCGCATTACCATAATCAAGGTTATTGTTCAACGTTCGAACGTTCAACTATGGTGCTTATATACTGACTAGCTTTATACAGACATACAGCTGCTTCTCCTCGACCCTCATCCCAGATATTCTCGTATAAAATAAAATAAGAATAAGCTTGCAAGTTGAAGCCATTCAACTACTGTCTTATTTGCTGGGATGTCGCTATAGTTGAACCTTGTCATTGTAGTCACGTGGTCTGAACATTTGCCGGTCATTGCTAAAGCGGCTTTCCATGAAAATGGCTTAGATGGCCTTGAACCTGAAGCATATGCGAGACAAACTGAGAAATGGACTTGTAGGGTGAGGCTGCTGGACCATTGTATTTTACTTGCTATGATGTCGCTATACCTGAACCTTGTCATTGTAGTCACGTGGTCTGAACATTTGCCGGTCATTGCCAAAGCGGCTTTCCATGAAAATGGCTTAGATGGCCTTGAACCTGAAGCATATGCGAGACAAACTGAGAATGGACTTGCAGGGTGAGGGTGCTGGACTATTGTATTTTACTTGCTATGATGTCGCTATACTTCAACCTTGTCATCGACGCATCTTCTAAGTCTAGATTTGCACGGATCAATGGTCATTTATAAACAACACAAATTTCTTCTAGAATACATAGATATATTTGGCAAAAGCGTAATTGTATCGGTCTATAGGTCTCATGACTACCATATCACGGACTCATGAATTCACTGATGATTGGTCTCGTGTCCTTCATAATGAGTCTGAGCGGCAGTCTAAGACCCCAAGATTTGGCGATTCCCTATACATTATACTTGAGAGAAGGCCCAGCCTCGAGCTGCGTGCGCCGCGGCTGGTAGGAACATCGTTCGCAAAGTATAGAGTGATGATGACCTATCCGAGTCCGCCTAGTACGGCCGGCTACTTGACTTGAGTACTGGAAAAGTACTGGGAAGGCGCAGCCATGGACGACTAATCGGGGGGTGCTGCCTATGGCGCCATGCTTCCGATTGGTTAGGCCTTCGAAACAGTCTAAGGACCTGGCCAGCCGCGCTACAGCCACGATCCACAACTTACTTTAACTAATGCGATGCATCCGGTTAACTACTACCTCATAGAGCTAGGCGGTTGCTTTGCAATTTGATTTGTTCAGTAAGTGTAACGTTGAAGTCCGGTGATTGGACTGCTTCGAAAGTTGCGAGAGTAAACTGGAACGCGTCGTCTCCAGGAAAACGTGTCTTATGCGCCAGTTGAAAGTGAGGCGAAACACGCATCGCGGGCTGGTTCGGACATTTAGATGATGAAACGTGCATACTACAGATTACAAGTATGTTCAAGGCTAAAGCAAGGTTGATACCGGCCTGGAGCCTTTCGGGTGACCTCGGAGGTCAAGCACTTCGTTAGGCGCCGAAACGGAGGTGGGCCGGAGGTAAAAGTTAGAATGAAATCGTCACTTGAACTAATTTCCGGCAAGACTCATCCCCGACTCCCCGAAGCGCCTTTAAGTTATACACAGCCGTTATTTTTTTCAGAACCTCCTCTTTCTTCCTCGACCGTACCTCTGTCCAATGCAGGCTGCACGACAATGTAAGTTTTGATCAAACTTGAAGTTGAATTTTTTATAATGGGTTATTTTGGTGCACAGTCCGCCTTATGTCCATGAGCAGGACGCTTGTCCGCTCTCACGTGCATGTACAAAAACATTTCTTGACGGCTTCGACTTCCAGAGCCCAATCAGGGTCTGTAGCCTCGACGGGCGCCGCTGCATCACAGGTGTGTTTCCCGTGTCCAGCTCTCTTGTTGATATCCTACTAAGTCTTCGTTATGAATAGACTCCACCACCACCCCCGTCTCAAGGGAGATGGAGATACTTTTTGCAGACTCTGGGACGTGTGACACTCGTAACAGTGGTCGGAGGCAAGTGCTGTGTTCTGACAAGCAACATTTTTGACTGATCGTGGGACGTTGTCCGACCTTCTCTTAACCATGTAATCTTGACATACAGCTTCGGCAACATTCTATTACATCGCACATAAGGAAAAAAACCCGGGGCCACAACTCCCATTCGATCCCTCAAAGAAGACCTTGGTCATCTTAGGTAGCGGTTGGGGAGCGACGAGCCTCCTTAAAGGGCTTGACACCAGCGATTATAACACTGTATGTCACATTCAATAATGCCGTGTTCACAGGCTAATTGCATGCCGATGCACTAGATCGTTGTCTCCCCGAAGAACTTCTTCCTCTTCACGCCTCTCCTTCCCTCCGTGGCAGTTGGCACGCTGAATGCGCGATCTATCCTCCAGCGTGAGTTCTCTTCATATTTGGTTGTTGCAGATTTTGACAACAACAAAAATACAGCTACTCGCTACCTGACGCGACACAAACAACGTCAGGTTTTAGTCATTGAAGCAGAGGCCAAGGAAGTTGACGTACGTCTCTTCTCATATATTACTCAGCAGAGATTAACGTGCTTTGTTTACAATTAGCCGGTTAACAAAACTGTTACGCTCTCAGGTGTGTTTTCTATCCCTCGTTATTCTTTCAGATAATAATGAGAGCCGAATTGTTACAGACGACTCCGAGATCCGAGGTCAAATATCCAGTACGACCATACCGTACGATTATCTCGTATATGCTGTCGGTGCCGAGACGCAGACATTTGGTATTCCCGGCGTGAAGGAGCACGCATGCTTCATGAAAGAACTTCATGATGCTGAGAAGGTGCGTCTATACTCCCTCTGGCCCCTGCCGCCTTATTGACATATTGCAGATGCAAGGACGCTTTTTGGACTGTGCGTTTTGGCGTCATTCATTATCTGCGATGTACAACTCATAGCTGCTTATAGGCGTAGAGAGTGCTGCTTTCCCAGGCCAAAGTGACGAGGAGAAAGACCGGTTGTTGCATATGGTACGTCTGACGATTTTCTAATCTCTTCTTTGTGACTCCGCATTTTGCGTTCTCTTCCTCCATTGCGAGGGAACTCTGATAACCTTGTAATTACTGTCAGCATAGATGGATCTCTTTCTTTTACGTGAACTTTCATCATCCAAGAACATGTACTCATTCTTTGGCAGGTGGTGGTAGGTGGTGGACCAACGGGTATCGAACTTAGTGGTGAACTCCGTGACTTCCTGGAGGTACGGCTGCCATCTTTTGTCTTTGATGTCCTGTCGCCTGACCGTGTATCTTCTTTATCGACACCAAGGAGGATCTCAAGTCATGGTACCCAGAACTCGCCTCACGGATCCGCATCACACTGGTCGAGGCTCTTCCCAGTGTCCTTCCTTCATTCAGCAAAGAACTGATTGCCTATACTGAGCGCACGTTCAAGGAATCCGACATTGATATCCTCACGAAGACCATGGTGAGGAAGGTCAACGAGAAGAGCGTCGTTCTCAAGGGCCCCGATGGTGTCGAACGAGAGGTGCCATGCGGGATGGTTGTCTGGGCTGCTGTATGCTCTGTTCTCGTTCTGGTGTTTCTGTTTTTCATGTGTCTTCTTCACAGGGCAACACTAGTCGCCAAATAACACGGGATCTGATGGCGAAGCTGCCTGAAGACCAGGCGAACAAGCGCGGGATTACCGTCGATGATCACCTTCGCATGAAGGGATCTCGCGATATCTTTGCTATCGGTGACTGTACGGCCTCGTCTTATGCTCCAACTGCCCAGGTCGCAAGCCAGCAGGGTTCATACCTCTCACGTGTGTTCAAGTTACTTGCGAAGAAGGACCAACTCGAAGCTGACCTGTCTCATGCTGAGACCAGCGAAGAGGCAGAGAAACTGAAGAAGCAGGTAGACAAGGTCAAGTTGAAGCCTTTCCATTACAGTCATCAAGGCTCGTTGGCGTGCGTATTTCCTTGTTCTGCTTGCTCATTCTGTTAACACGTTATCTACAGTTATATCGGCTCGGACAAGGCGATTGCTGACCTGCCTATTTTCGGACGTGAGGTACGTTGCTTACTATTGTTACTGTAGGATATATAAATTGACTGGGTTATAGTGGACAAGTGGAGGTGTTGCGACGTTCATGTTCTGGCGGAGTGCATATCTGAGCACTCTATTCTCCCTGCGAAACCGAAGCTTAGTTGCTGGAGATTGGATGAGGGTGAAGTTATGGGGACGGTGAGTACTGAGCTTTTTTCTGTCTTCTCTTTCTACCTCCAAACACCTTTTTCCATCAAACTCTCTTTATCTGGGAACAATGAACTCACCACACATTTGTAGTGACGTGAGCCGGGAATGAAGGCTAAACATCGACATTCACAACTAGCGGACTCAACAGGATAGACTATCAATATCGCATTTCTAGACATAGACTATAGACTAGAGGCTCATTTCTTCCCCCTGATAATCGCGTTTGCAGCCACACGTTTAAGTGCACCTTCCGTTCCTTCGCATTTTTTTGTTGTCACGTTCCGTACCCTACATGGTCTTCGTTGTGTTATTTTTATTGTGGATGGGTGTTGGGAAGAGCCATATAGACGCTGCTAGGTGCATGCATTGATCCATTCTGTAGAGGTAGTCTGTCAGGAAATCAAGGTTGTCTTGCATATCACAACTTTTAATTGCACGTGCAGAGTCATATGATCTGTAATGTGCGTGCAGTGCGCGACGCAAGGGGACCTTCTGGATGACATCTCTCGCAAGGTCATAGTCCCTGCTTGCTTATATCAACACCTTTCCGTGTACCAAAGGACACTTTCGGGCTCGCATCCCTTATGTGCCTTCGCAAGATGAAACTTCTGCAGGCATTTTCAGATGGCCGAGGCCCGAAACTACTAAGTCTGCTTCTGCAGGCGCCTGGAGTGCATCCATGCAGTCAGGGGGAAAAGAGATCTCCCGTGCCTGTTCACAGGTATGGGAGTGTTTTTTCCCTGGCTACAAGGAAACACTTCAGCCACCTGCAGAAGTTCATCGGAGGAATAAGGAGTTACAGAATAAGCAAACTTAGTAGTTTCGGCCGTCTGAAAATGTGTAAGATGAATTAGCTCGCGTTCGTGATGTACGGAGTGGCATATTGCCAACGTTACTCTGATCCTCATCGCTGATGTGATGCTGCCCTGCCTTCAAACGCTGACCAACGGCCGAAGGAAAAAAAGGCTAAGCTCAGCCTTCTTCCCTTATCCAGACCGTTCAGGTATAGGAATTCAAGTCTGTAGTCCGGTATCAACTTGCCATTCTTCCACCACCACATCATGATTCAGGCCCACCTTCACATGTGATAGGCAGGAATGCTGTCAGCTGAGGAAGAGCTATGAATATATATTCCGCGGCAGTCCGTCCGACATCGTTCCCCATGGAGTATTCATAATAGCAAGCAGGCTATGCTCACGAGGAGCGCTAAGCACTCAGGCCAAGGACTGAGGCATGAAGGGTGATATTAGGTGAGAGTGAGGCTCAAGCTAAGTGTCGCATATGTGCGATGGCGAGCTCGAAATGAGTAGAACTAGACACTGCGCTGTTGATCTCGGCAGCCTGTTTACATATTCTCCTTCAGTAGAGATAGAACCTCAATGGCTACACCCCAAGATCTTTGGTAGCCTGTGGCTCTGAAACTGAAGGTTAGAACTCGCACGATTTTCGGAAAGCATTCTCACCCCATTCCATATGCGTGAATAACCGTTATGTCCTGCGGTTGTTCCGCATTTCCACCCAGGTTGGGAGCTAAACTGCCGCTTCGAACAAGGGGAAGTGAGATGCGCTCAGCTTCCACACGTGGACCACCTTTCCTGTCCGGCCTAAGAGCGACGGTGTGCATAAGGATCTTCGTCCCTTCTTTCAAACATGGCGCTATGACGGAGCACCGCTCAAATATCCCCTTTGCAGCTGACATATCTAAAGATGTGTCCCAGCTTCCTACTTGATACGTTCCGTTCAGAGACGCGGTGTTCATTTGCGTTAGCCCAGGGCGAGGAGTAATGGATGTGGGTAGTTCTGACAACCCGCCACCTACGTACAAGGCCAGACACATCAGGGATAGTGAGACCCAACTGTCAATACGGACTGACCAGACCGAACCGTTACAAATTCCTCCAAGCCAGTACGCTCGACTATAATAGATTGTCCTCTGATCGGATACATTGCTGTATCTTCTACTCCGATCAAAGACCGTGAACCTTCGGATCCGGACCGTCAATAACCATCGGTAGCTGGCATGGCTATCATGTGCTCACCGAGAGACGTGGCGTTGACCAACAACCCGGTTTTCCCCACAAGAGGCTTGACTTCGTCCAAGCTCCTTATGTATTGCCGACGGAACACGACGCCACGAGACTCGAGCTCCGATCGAAGCCATGGTAGATATTCAAAAGGGTTGATGCAGACCGTGGTAAAAGCAGCGCCCACTTTGCACGGTGCAGGGACTTCGGACTCTGAGAGCAATTTGAACTATCACCCTTGTGCTTAGGATCTAAGAACAACAGAACATCAAAATCGGACTTACATCACGCACGAGATCTTGCCACCAGATAGTAGAAAGAAGACCATCCGTCTCCCCGAGGACCTTGGCGGGTGCTCTCTGGAATGTTTATCAGTCATGCCGATCGACGAGCCTTCAAACAAAGACTGACCTTGACCAAGCCTGATGGTGCCATGTCCCATAACCTATCACTGGTGGCCCGAGAAGCCTTGTCAGTAAATCTTGAGACATTGGCGATGTGTCACTCACAAGGTTATCTGCTCCCATCGTCGTACACGCTCATCCGTGGCGCCTAACGGATTTGGAGACCAACTTGCGCCCTAAGTAAGATTGAAGTAAGAAAGAGTCTGAAGAACGCTCAAAAGGTACGCACCGCGAATGGACTTGCCCAAGCTTGAGAATGCCAATCCCCAGGCATATCTCTTGCTATGATCGTGATATCAAAATCCACATCGGAGTCGCAGGCAGCAATGTAGGCGATGGTGAGTCCAGTCACCCCCGCCCCGAGGATGACCAGAGGCACACGAGGCTTGGAATCAGAAGACATGGCTCCTGCAAAGCGCAAGTCGATAGCAAAGATAAGATATGAAATGATACTGATCTTGGGGCAGGTACTTATAGTATGTAGATAAGGAGCTATTCGGTCACCTTCGGACGAAAAATATACAGCGTCAATAAGACGCCCGAGCCGGGGGAAGTGTTGTAGTCGAATAGTTGTAAGTACTATAGGTAGTTGTGGAAGTCTGGTACCGTAGGAGATCTGTATAGACCACGCAGTTGGCACGGTGTGCGCTTGTGAGTTGTCTAGGATCTTTCAATATCATCAGCGTAGGAGAACAGTGCCTGTACATCACGCCAGGCCCGAGTCGCGCGCCCAGTGCATGCTAACAGAGTAGGTCACGATGCCACTGATTGTAGACAGCCAATCACATATCGGAATAGTGGCCTGCCGTGGCACAGAAGTACACCCGAGTCTATCTGGATTCTAAGCGCATACTAGACAGCTGCACTTTCAAACTTCGACTCCGACATTGTGAAAAGAGTAAACGGACTTGGGGCTAATATTAATATGCGACAAGGATAGCATCGTAGGGAAGAACGACAGCGACAACGACCAGGCTTCAACTTGTCAAGAAGTTGGTGGTTCGAGGGAGTCTAACTTGAAGCGGCCCGAGCTGAACTCGAATGGAGCTCACGTGGTGTCGACACATTGGTTCCGCGGAACCAGCCGCCCTGACCGTGAACGTTTCTTGCACAACGGTTCACACTCTTACATTAAGTCTTCAAGGTTGATTCACCATGGACCAGCCAATAAATTGAGCTCCAACATCTACAAGTAGAGCTCATACCCAATCGATAATGAATAAAAAACCCATAACAATACAACAAATGAGTGGTGTATAGCCTGTCAACGGGCTACACCGCAAAATATATCCGATTTACCACCCAAAGGTTTCTTCGTGGAGCTTAACTCCGCCCACAGCCGTGCACAAACGAACGTCAGAGTATCGCACCACACGCGCCATGGAATTCGCCAGCGATAGAGGGCCACAGACGCCTACGAACACACCGTTGGAGCCCCCAGCTGATATCGTGTTCGTGATCGCTTGATCGAGTAGTTTCCCGAGTTTGGGACGGCCAGGCAGGATGGTGATACCTTGCGGGAGGTACGTCCTATGGAATGACGTGCTAATCGCGCGGGTGTAGTATACGTGCACATTTACGCGAGTAGAAGAATTTTGTTGTACGAGGTTCGTGAGGAGGGGGAGTAGAGGGGTGAGGGATGCTGTGAGTAGGCAGATGAGCATCACGATCGAGGGAAATGGTGAGAAGATGGTACGTACAAGGGTCTTGGACGGACCAAATGATATCAATGACTTTCACGCCCGTGGCTGCCTGGATCAGATCCGGCACTGCCGATAACGCAAAGGAGATGCCGCTCCCGCCAACAGTAAACACCGCACCGGAATAGCTCGACATCACAGTGTGTCCCACGCCACCTGCGAGGAAAGAATAGAATGTCATGAGATGCATCGACTCCCCGGCAACACAACAACACACCATAAGGGCCCTCCACCATCACTCTAACATCACGGCCGACTTCCTTGCCGGTTTCACCATAAGAAGCCGTTTGAGCCATACTGAAGAGACTGCCCGTCCAGTGGCCAGTCTTCTTGCACATAAGAACCATTCCTTCCGATGTTTCTGCCACATTGGCGATGGTGAAAGGGTGTACCTCAGACCATCCCCACCATCCCATCGATGAAGACAGCACACGTAGGCGGACGTGCTGCCCTGCACGCCAGCCTGCATTGATTGAAGGCACCTCGACTCGGGTGATTCCGAGCTCTGGGAGAGGTTGCAGCTTAGCCGTAGTGATGCGGGTCTTGATGGCGCGAACGACGTGATCTAGTATATAAAATACACATGCAGCAGCCACGTAGGGAACACAGGTAGGCTCATGGTAGCATGCCTATACACGATTAGCGTCGGTAACAAGACAGGGGAAAATACTTACAGCGAATAAGAAGATGATGAGGCTCGCAACATGCGATGTGATGAACAGGTTGTATGATTTTGACCGGACGTATTCGGTGGAGCAGAATCCCAGGATGTCTAAACATACCAACGCGACGATCCCCCAGCGAACATAATCCTCGGCAAGCTTACTATAGATGTCGCCTGCGAGGCTCCATTTATAGACTACGCCAAGCACACATCAGATGAGACAAAAGCGGAGAAGGCATAAGGCAGTACATACCATAGCCGATGAAGTGGACGTTTGCACCGATGACCATCACTTTACCGACCAAGCGGTGAAGAAAGTTCAACTACACGCCGCGATCAACAACGTAGTAAACACCATGTGGATCAAGCACACCTTTTCATATCCAACGCCCACCATCATGCCAATGATGTTGTTCTTGGTGGCTAATGCATATACGAAAGGAATTTGAGAAGCAATAACAAATCCGGCTCGGTGAGGGTCCGTAAATGGGTCTGACTGGTAGAAAGACACGTAGAAAATAATAATGATGTACACCAGTATCAGGAGAACTTGGTTAACGGAGTAGTTTTCGTGAACACGGTAGTCCAACACAAATGCCGCGTGGTGCCAGATAGATGATACATCAGGGCCATGGTTTGGGTGTTTTGGCAGGGCTTTCTCATTAACGACATGCATCAGACTGTTTTGGTGTTCAGACGGTAATGGGGCGCAGGCAGTCGAAGAGTTGCCGTGGTCAAGATCCACAAAGGACTCAGGTTCAACGGGGGGTAAAGGAGGGCGCGTGGGGTTGAACCTTGGCGTGGTAGCAGGGAGAGGTGTTATTGAACGAAGGAAGTGACCTTGAGACCATTCCGACCTGCGGCTGAGACGAGCATACGCTCGGGGGAGACTGGCAAGGGTGAATATGAGGATGATACCAAAAATTAAAATGTCGGCGTGATAAACCAGGTTATCGTCCAGGCCCATGTTAACAAGAAGGTGCTGAGAAAGGAATGGTAATAGGTACTAGGAATCCTGCGGGCTTGAAGGTACAATACTTGGGGACTTCCAGAAGCCCACCTAAAAAGAATAAAGGACTCGAAAGTGAGTGGCCTGGCGAAAGAACAAGTAAGCAATACAATCTCTGAAAGGGAACGCACTATATATCATGATGATCCAATCTAGCGCTCTGTGACAATGAATTTTCTGATATAGAAATGGGCGACATTACAATGCAAAAAGATTGCAATCCTGTTGCGATGGGCCTGGCCGGTTAATGTCAGTCCGTGTGGTCACATCAACAGGTGTGCATCGCAACTCGTAAGGTACTTCCTGTAATCACGCCTTAGGCCCATCTGTCAACAAGTTCACAATCAGATGAGCCTCAAGTCGCGTTTGATTGCAAAAATGCCAGGCGATGAGGCCTAGGACCTTGGCCTAGTTTGTGAAACACTGTGTTGATGCGGTGATCAAAGTACCTCAACTGTTCTGAACAACGTTAACTGCGGCAGTACGCGTACTATTAATATAATTATTGTCGTAGCGATAGTCCGACTTCTGCCGCAAAAAGGCGGTTTCTAGTACTTTTAATTATAGACTTATAGTACTAGATAGAGCTTAAGGCCTTCACCGGCAGCAACCTTGTCCCTGGCTACAAGTATGCATGTACTATCGTTTGGAGAATGCGGCAAAAGTATACTAATTGTACATCATCAGCGGTGGCAACAATCAAGAAAAGATGCGGAAAATTCCTTGTCGGACGACATGCTAGTGCACATTTCAATAGACCGGGCGGCGGCCCCGATAGGTTCTGACAAATGGTTGAGATGAAATAACTTCCAGAAAGCACACTACCTAAGTAGTCGGAAGATGCTTTAAGCACCGTGACATTCCTTTCCTTTGAGAGGGTTGTCCGATGAATGAGTAGCGCTGAAGCGCTGCCAGACCGGTCAACCCGAGCGCTGGAACGTTCAGCCAGTGCTCACCCGAGTCTACAGAGACTGAACTTTCCAAATCCGATCGATTTCCGACAATCTCCGTGCGAGGCTGTCCGACCGATTTCTACTGGTGCTCGGCACTGAGTACTGAAATCTGAAACTTGATCAGTAGTGTGCGCTTCACAGCACGTATGAAGCACAGATAACTCAACCTTGTTAGAGGTGGCCTTGTATTCCATGCATCAGATACAAGGCAAAGTGATAAGGGTTGTACATCACCTTTACGACCTCCGAGGATCTGAATGCGTACCAACCTTTGTTACTTATTTTGGATACCACTGGCCAGTGGCATAAGACTGCTGACCAGTTAAGACCCAATCAGACCTCTTCTACAAAGTCAAAGTCTATCTTACCTCAGCACCATGATGATTCCGCAGCAGATGGGGGGCGCATCTTGAAGCTTGATGGCTTATCAGAATGACCGGCCTCTGTAAATCGCATGGCTGTTGCGCATCGCATGTCCGTTGAACATCGCAATTGCATCGTGAAACATGGCCCAAACGGGTTGGGCAATCTGCTATTTTCAGTGATCAGCGCTTAGCTTTACTAGAATAAACCAATACCTTCCTGTCCCGAAGGCCTGGTTAGGGGAGCCTGGCTGATCAATGTTCGTTCTATAACATGTTTCCATGCTAGAGGCTCGAGTTACAGATCTAGAGCAATCATCAAACCACGCGTACATCAACCTGTGCCCGTCGGGTGGACTCGGAGATTTGAACGTTTCCTAGTCCGAGGACCATTGGGCCCTGTTCCCAAACACAGCACAATGTTGACAGGTGTGACGCGTCACACTGATAATTGAGACTTCCACAATCAGGGGCACTCATGCATGTGTATCATTGTCTCGTCGTCAACGCAAGTTCCAAGCACAATGCCAACTAATGCCAAGGGGACTTGTTGTTAACAGTATTGCTGGGAGCACCTATCTGATAGGGTCACCAACGCGAGTTTCAAGCACAAACAGTGACACTCACCCATTTCAGACGACGGTGAGATCGGTGACGGTGTGCACACCGATTCCCCGATACAACAGCCTACTGTAGGGGCACCTGTTGTCTCTGAATTGTCGATTCACCATTTATTGCAGGGCTTGATGTTCCAAATGATCTAACCCTCCACAAAAGTTTGCAAAGGCATATGTCCATCCATATTCCATAAACCGGCTCGGGAACAGCTAGTGACGGCCAGTGCCTTATGACAAGCTCCTTTGTAAACATCATGATCATATGATAGCCATGGAAGCTTTGAACATGACCCCAGATGATATAACATCGATTAGCGCTGGAAGTCGGAGAGGCGAATGTGCCGTCCAATTTTCTTGGAACGTGTTTAAACGCTCAATACCGTGGTCCATGATACGCCGACATGGAGGACCTAAAAAAACAATATTCAAACACAAAGCAACATGTTGATGTGATTTGGGATATTTTTCGGTGTTCCGATTTAGCATAGTATCAATCAATTTGAAAACTGGTGGTCACATGAGAGACGAGCATCATGATAAGCGACTGACGGCTAGCTAATGACCGTAATCGTTGGGAAACTGGATAGTAAGAATGCTAGGCTAAGAGAGAGAACATTGAGGACAGACCAGATTATATCTGGGCGACGGACTTGGTACCTGCGCGACTAGTATTTTTTCCAGCGCTGAGCGCTGAGGCCTGGGGTCCCATGTACATGTGAGATCCCACAACACGTATTCATCATGCAGGGAAGAGTGGCCGATAAGATCGAATCTGTTAGGATGTGAATTTCATGCTTTTGATAGCACAAGACGATAAAAGCACTCAATGTCTGATCACGGCGTAATCTCTATTTCTGTATATTGTGTATTCTGAGACTTGTAGGGAACAAATGACAAATGGGATATGGCATACTCAACTTGATTGAAGTAGGTAGCTCTGTCCCTGAGGTACTGAACGTTCATCATGTGCGGTGGCACGAGGCATCATAATTACGCCACATTAAAAACGACACACGAAAGAAAGCTGAGCGCTGGGGAGTTGCATCATATGATGTATCTTGATCCTCTGTGAGCCGAGTTCATGGTTGTGAGTCGGAAACCCGGTTCCTTCAAATTCATCAATGTTCGAAGCTTGTCCAACTCTGGCGAAGGATTCCGAAACGGACAACACGTCGAAGGTTCGAGTTGCCGTTCCCAAGCATGAGAAGGTCGTCCAACACTGGTAGTTGCGAGGGGAATGGCCATTTTTTATCCGAAGAGAGCTCGCAGGTGTGCCAGTGGCGGTACCGGCGCTGGCTCGCGATGTCGTGTTTTCGAATACACGACGATGATAACAAGGACAATTGCCCTCTATGGTTGCATCAATATTTGAATAACTGCATGACAGCATGTCCGGCGTTGTCGGACCTGGGTGACATGATGTAGGATGAGTTGCAGTGGGCGGAAAGAAGGCGGGCTTTGGCGGAGGACAGCGGCCGGGAATGGGCGCTGAAAGCGAGTCTCCAATCACTGGAGAAGGACGACGGACGGGTGGAGTTTGGTGCGGTGGGGCAATTAAACTTGACTTTGGACAAGCAAAGTTGCGCGGCGTACTACCTTGTTTCGGGAGCCGAAGTACCTTCGGGGGCATTCATCAAGTACGCGGACTTTGTGAGCTCAGGGGTTCGAAGGAGATCCGTGTGATA
This sequence comes from Suillus variegatus, assembly GCA_016647645.1. NCBI lineage: Eukaryota > Fungi > Basidiomycota > Agaricomycetes > Boletales > Suillaceae > Suillus > Suillus variegatus. Next base: position 15,227 of record JABBWF010000154.1, read on the forward strand.
ACAGTACTTACCAAAAAGAAGCATGGACCGCCGCCCAGTGCCCACTCATATGGGCGCTTTTCAGTTGGGATTTCAAATTTTCAATATGCCCTCCTCAAGCACGTATGAAAGAATCGCGCGTCTCTCTTCGCTAAGGGCTTTTGCGAGGCTTTTAAACCTCCTTCCGACTATCTTTTCATGTCTCATTCACCAATGTCTGAGTCCAAGACTAACCTTGGTTCATTCGAGCCCACCCTGGCCGTCGACTGTGACAAGCCCCTCACATGGTGGAAAACACTTTCGATCTTCTGGGACACACTTTCGAGTACCGCCCTAAGTAGATGTTGGCCTGCATTGATTGTCACTGGTATCTGGTCGTCTTCAATATGCGTGATTAACTATTACACGCATGGAGTATTGTCGATTCAGCCGACTCTTATCACTGTGTAGGAGATCATCAGTCCCAGTGAAACCATCTTTGACAGGTTTTCATCGCAGGTTCGGTACCGTTCTCGGTTTCATAATATCTTTTCGGACATCATCCAGTTTCGAGCGTTATAATGAGGGTGCAAGACTCTGGTCTCATATCGTGTTAAACTGCCGCATCTTTGCTCGGACCGTGTGGTTTCATATCCCAGGTGCACAAGCCCTCATCTTTTTCGCAGGGGTCACTCAAACGTTACAGATAACACTTTTCCGGCTTCCCCAAAGGACTATCATTGTCCGACTGCTGACGAAATGACCAACCAGGACTCAGCGAAGACTCAGAAGGACTACGCCATGACCCTCATCGAGAAGAAGACGGTAATAAATTTACTCGAGGCATATGCTGTTGCTGTCAAGCACTACCTGCGAGGGGAAGAAGGAATCTACTATAAAGATCTTTACCCGCTTGTTCCCTTCCTCTCTTCATCCCACTACTCGTTTCCTGCCGTTATCCCTTTAAAAAATGACCAAATTCGGCAGTTACGCAGCAGGCATAGACATCACCCGAATCGCGATACTCCGGAACTCTCTGGAGATGCAGCCGTTGGTCCAACCCAAGAAGTGGCAGTGCCTGGGTCTTTGTCGAAATCTGATGAAAAATCATTTTGGAAAGACACCACCAAAACCATCGCACCGCCTCATTATGATCCGGAGTCTCTTCTACCCGCCGAATTACCTCCTAGGCGCGGCTGGCGAGTAGCCTTTCCATTTCCGGTCTTCTTTTGGGTGTGGGGAATCATAAAGAAACATTTCTGTAAGCTCGGGGCAGATAGCGCACGTCAACATTTCCGCCCCAGTAAAAACAACGTCCCTTTGGAAATATCCCTGTACTTGGTACGTGGATTTCACCATGCATGGAAGTTAACAAGGCCTAATTTTTGAGCCCCAAAGACATCCTACATTGCTGCACTGCAAACCCGTCACACCGTGAGTGACCCGACCATAGGTGTGGTTTACTGGGCTCGTTTTCTGTGTCACTGGTAATTATACTCGCAGGTGTGCTTTGCGCGACACTTAATCAGCTCGTGGATGCCCTGACGGGGTTAGAAAGGATCCTTGCCACTCCGATTCCGTTTTCGTGCGTGATCGCTAGACGCCTGTCGCCTCTTTGATCCCTGATTTTTACTTAGTTACTCCTCGCATCTATGGACGATCACAATGCTGTATATTGCAGCTTTGGTATGTTGGAGTCTTTCCCCGCCCACAGCTAGTTGATCGTTGATACCGTTGTTATGTGACAGCCCTTCCAGCTATGGACCACACTTAAATGGTTCACCATTCCAGCGACTGTGATTGCTGTAAGGCGTATCACACACTTTTTTGTGTCGTCTTATCTGATTTAACCACCAAGAGTCTTGTTTTCTATGGCTTTCTTGTGGCCGGGGAGGAAATTGAAAGTAAGTCACAAAGCTAAGACGTTGCGCTCATTCACTTAACGCACGGTCTTAGATCCGTTTGGCAAGTTGTCCCATTCCGAATGACCAATACGATCTTGTTGACATCTATCTGATAGGCTATGACAGGAATGACTTGGTGCGTCTGTTTTTTTACATCTGGGGATGTATCCGCTCACCCAAGAACGTAGAACATGAAATATTTAGTGGAGAATATTATACGTGAGTCTCATTACTGTCCGAGGGTGTATTCTTCTCACTTGTTCCATCCAGGGAAGGAACTTCATGCTATTACAACGACGCCGGCTCCAAACCCGGCAATATGGGCGTTCTCGAAAGAGAACAATTTTCTTCAGGTTGGGCAATATTCGAAGGACGATTCGGACAAAATACCGACGGCCTGGGTTCACAAGGGGAAGGAGGAGATTCTCAGCGCTTTGCATGGGTAGGTCGTGCATAGTCAAGTTAACATTAGTGATTCATGTCTTCGCACTCGCAGGTCTCGCGCTATCTAATGAGGCCTGAAGATACCATTAAGTGGAGTAGCCGAGAAGCCACGACTGGCAGTAGTATTTGTACTCTTATACCAACCGTCCTATCTTAGGTAAAAGCGAGATAACAGCCCAGAAACATTAGGCGTATACTCAGAGTCACGCCTGTCGAGACGGCACAGATTTAGGCGGCACCGGCAAGTTGATGCGAAGACGAGAGCAGAATTGACACCTTTACATAAATGGCTGTGATACTGTTAGGTTGATGCTGTGTCGAAATGGCGATACAAATTGACAATTCATAGTAAGGTCGTATGCGGTACCAGTTGATCGAAAATAACATTAACATTCATGTCGTCCTCATCGATGCATCTCCGTCACGAGTATCAAACCCGAAGTTCCCGTCGGTAATAGACAATATTATCTGCAACAGTAAGTCAGGATGCAATGTTCTGTTTCTGGTGTTGCTCGATCTCAAAAGTGTATCTTACCTCAGCACCGCGTCCTCCTATGATTCCGCAGCAGATGGGGGTGGCTTATCAGATTGACCAGCCTCTTTACATCACATGGCTGTTGCACATCGCATGTCCGTTGAACATCACATGTCCGTTGAACATCGTGAAACATGGCCGAAACAGGTCGGGCAATCTGCTATTTTCAGTGATCAGCGCTCAGCTTTACTAGAATAAACTAATGAATACCTTCCTGTCCTGAAGCTTAAGGCCTGGTTAGGGGAGCCTATCTGATCAAAAGTTCGTTCTCTAACATGTTTCCATGCTAGAGGCTCGAGTTACAGAGCAATCATCAAAGCACGCGTACATCAACCCGTGCCCATCGGGTGGAGATGAACGTTTCGTACATTCGACCACCATGGGCCCCGTTCCCAAACACAGCAGCACGACAGGTGTGATGTGTGGCACCGATGATTGAGACTCCCACATGCAGTCAGGGGCACTCATGCATATGCATCATTGTCTCGTCGCCAACGCAAGTTCCAAACACAATGCCAACTAATGCCAAGGGGACTTGTTGTTAACAATATTGCTGAGCGCTTATCTGATAGGGTCGCCAACACGAGTTTCAAGCACGAATGTCGAAGCGACACTAAGTATCCATAATCACCCTTTTCAGACAACGGTGAGATCGGTGACGGTGTGTGCACACCGATTCCCTGATACAACAACCTTTTGTAAGGGCGCCCGTTGTCTCTGAATTATCGATCCATCGTTTATTGTATTTTCCTCTATCCTTTATACAATTCTCGGCACTATGATTGAAGGTGGAAAACAGGTGGCAGTCCAAAGTAACTGAAGTCGCTCCGTATTTTATTGCGGACGAAAATCTTGAGATCCAGGAATTCCAGCTACAATGGCATTAACATTTTTCAGGAGATAAATCACGCACTATGAAGGCTCTCAAACCACCCCAGATTCAAAGCAGACGACTTGTCAGAAGAAACGACGACGAGCTGGCAATCGGGCTGATACTGTGCAAAAACAGCACTCACTGGAGGCTGCGTCCAAATAGGCCCTTCGTAATAGCGATTGGAAAAAAATTGAACAGTCTCCTTGGGGATACGCATGGATCACTTGTTGTTGACGTTCCAAGGACGTCTGAGCTTGTTTACTGCTTCTGCTCACGGCACATCAACCTGCGTTGATCGGCAGGAGACACAATTTCCTTAGATGACCTGTGAATGATCGAAGGGCCATACTCAAACTTGAGGACACTGAGAAGAATAACCTGCAGACATGAAGCGCGCGTGCGAATGTGGACGACCAGGCCATTGCACATCTTAGCGCGCGCATATTCAACGTGGAACGGCCAGTGACAGAAGGCTGCAAATGGACCCTCACAGGGTATCAACAGAAAGCTTGCGCAACCGTTACACGAGCTCAGTCGACAGCGGCATCCATGGAATGTAACAAGCAGGGAAACATTGAACCGCACAAGACACAGGTGGAGGACAGCATAGTACTTCAGCAACATCAGCACCAAAGATATTCACGAAATGCGCACAAAGTAGAGGTAACGAGTGACGCCTAGTGACCACCAACCCTACGATTCTCTGGTTCCCTCGCCATCTGACTCTTACTCCTTGTCCTTGGACGCATTTTTGAGTACCATTCCCATGCCAGCCGAATAACTTCACCATCAGCGTCATAAGGTGTTGGAATTTCACTGTATCCTGGGCGTGCTGTCGGGTGGCGCACATATATAGCACTGCAGGTTGGGAAGGAGACCTCTGCATAGGCAGGAATAAAGATGAAAGGAGACGCATATGGAGGGAGGTTGAAGGGCGTCAACGAGGACTTCGTGGGTGCAAGTTTTGCGGAAGGCATGGACTGGGAGAGATCCGAAGACTCGGTTTTAGGTTCTGAGTCTGAAGGTTGTTCACCCTCGGACTCTGCCTTGGAAGACTCAGGATTTTGGAGGAAACGAATGGCTGCAGGGTCAACGGAGATCATGTCACCTGGGGCTAGACGTGTATTGGCATCCGTATGCTGAAGAGGTGGATTAGTGTATCGAAGCTGGCACCAGAGAAGAAAACTAGCGCACCTTCTTGCCATTTAAAAGGATGGATCCATGAATGACAAGTCTCCGTGCCTCATAGACACTATGCGCAAAGCAGCATCGAAAGATGAACACATCAATGCGTCGCTCCACCTCGGCAAGCATTAAACTGCCCACAGGAGCCAAGCCTTTCTTTTGCTCGTCATATGCTCTCTTCTTTGCTCTCTCCAGTTGTTCGGTACGCCCAGCGAACGCGTCGAGATCACCATTACTAGAAAGCGCGTGCTGACGAGGCCGCACGTCGGGAAGTGTGTCGGGGAGGTACCACCGCTTGAATATTTTCTCGTTAATGAAGTCGCCGTGGTACGCACGTACGAGTGCTTTCGATATCCACCGCTGTTGAAACAACGTCTTGGGTGAGCGAGTGAAGTTTATGGCCTCGGCCTCGGCTCCACAAGACCGCCTCCAAAGGTTGTAGAGGTTACGCGGAGACCAGCTCTGTTGGAATTATTTTGTGTTTAGGTTGGAGGTGAAAAGAAGAGCTACGGAACTGACCATTCGAGGCATGGCCTTGCGGAATGCAAAGATGTTGGCATCCCTCATGGTTGAAAACGTTGAGGTCCTTCAATATTGCTGCCAACAGAAATCTAGACAGACCCGGTTTGAACTCCGAGGATGAAGTAGAAAATCGTGACTACCAAAAACAGTAACCAACTCTATCATTTACGCGTCTTGTGCATCTACCGCGTCCATTGCCAATCTGCATAGTCGTCCAATAACATGGACCCTTACACTCCACGAACGCGTCCAGGAGGTCGCAAGAAGAATCTTGGTTTATCTGCAAAAGAGTACACCAAGGTACGAGTCTCCTTGTATACTTATTATGACATACAGACAATCGACCATTCAGATCACCGGCACTATCGCTTCTGTTCGCAGAAACAGACAACTGAGCGACGATATCTACGAAGATCCAGATGTTCGCGTGCACTCATCACGAGAAAACCGTAGCAAAAGTACGTGGTCCTCGATGACCTGCATATTACAGTATTGATGGCATGCAGGCCACGAGCCGTCATTCATCGCCGAAACTTCGTTCGTGCGCGCACCATTGAACTCGCGAGTTGGCGCATCTGCCTCGATACCTAAGATGAAAGGAAAGGGAAAGGAAGATGTATTGGACAATCTTCCCGTGGATATACAAGAAGCTTTGATTTTGGAGGATCTTCTCTATGTTTTGATGGTATGTCTTCGCGAGTGGTCGTTATGTTCGAGGTGTATGGCCGTTTTTTCAGTGTCAGCTGGAACAACCTATGATCTTGCTCGTGTCAAACGTCCGATCACCACGTTTGGTCTGCTATTTATCCCATATTTTGACCTCTCCCCTTCCTTCGTTTTAGTTCACATAATTACAGCAATGACCAGACCTTTGGCATTCCCGCTTGACCTCGTAATTTCTGTCTAGCGACCCATTTCTTCTTGGTTCTCGTGCTTCTGCCCTGTGCTTCACCTCGTCCTCACCTGAATCTCATCTCTATAGGGTATCGAGGGAACATATATTTCCCACCATCCTGAATACTCGCCAGAAGATGATGACCCACTCAAGGGAATACTTTTTGTTTTGTCCTCCCCGCTAGGTCTGTCTGACAGGTCAGAGAAGATCGTTCTCGCTCATCTTTTGTAGATTCGTCCCTGCGAGACCTAACGGAACGGATAGTACCACTCGGCACTTACTACACCGCTATCTCCTCTTTTGTTGAAAGCCGCAGCCACCTCGATTTTGGGCTTGTCAATCATGCACTCTGCGCTGCCATCCGGGACATGCTCAAGGTCAATTCCCCCCATCGCTTAGGCGTCGTCTTACTTACCCCTTGAAAGGACTACCAAACTCTGTTATCTCAACTCGAACATGCATTCAACACCTCACCGCAATTTAGTCTACAGAAATTATGGTTCTATGTCCACCCAACAGTGCATACCCTATCCCTTATTTATCAGCTCATCATTGAACTCGCTACTACCGATGACGACGACGCCTCTTCATCATCGTCTTCTTCTGAGTCTGATCCAGAGCAGGCAGCACGAGATGAAGCACTTGGGCTCGGCGGGGCGAAGCTGAAGGCCGTTCTGTCTGACATGAAGAAGAGCACATCAGACGCACCTATCAATGTGAAGGGTGGTGAAGTGCTAACGGTGATATACGAGCGCATGCAGACCATGTCAGGCGATCCCACCGCAGTCAAGGTATACAGCACTCTTCTAACTGCAGCGGGGGTGCCCTATGTCGAGATGCTCAGGGTATGGACAACTACGGGTCGTCTCGAGGACCCATACGAGGAACTGTGTGTCAAGGAGAGCAAGTTCATCAGTAAGGGCATTTTGGAAGTGGACTATACGGACGAGTATTGGGAGAGGCGATATACGGTGAGCTTTGTGTCTGAGAGAACGGGGTGCATGCGTACTGATGTCTGGGTAGCTTCGCGATGGTTCTACCCTTTCTTCGAAGCGCCAGCATACAGGTGTTCCACCGCCACGTACTGTTGGAGGACGATTACCCGGTGGCGCCTGTATACCGCCCCTTCTAGAGGGTTGGAAACACAAGTTTTTACTTGCAGGTAAATATCTCAATGTGATCCGTGAATGTGGGATCGAGGTGCAAGCCGATCAGAAGGATATAACGAAAGAATCGCTATCCATGGAAGATGAAAAGTGTGTTTCTACATTGGGTTGAGTCCTTGTGTCTTTTTCATGGGCATTTGCAGGCTTTACAAATTCATCGAAGACGCATATACACATGCGAATCGCACCCTCCTACGTCTCCTGCTGCAAGATCAACAGCTCATACCTCGGCTCCGCTCTCTCAAGCGTTATTTTTTCCTAGCCTCCTCATCGTTCCTCACCCACCTCTTAGACCTTGCCCACTTAGAACTCAAGAAGCCCGCGAAAGGTGTCAGTATCGTAAAGCTCCAGAGTCTCCTCGACCTTGCACTTACAGGGGAAGATGCCGCGTTCCGTGAAGATGTGCGAGTCAGCATCGCGAGCAGCGGATTGTATGAATGGTTACTCAAGGTCATCAGCGTAAGCGGCGTGATTGGCGGTGAGGAAGGCGAAGGCGTGCCAGATGAAGAAGCAAAGAAGGATCGCGACCGGGAAAAGGATGACAAGAAGCCTATGTTAGGTGAGTGCGCGAAGCCCTTGCGCTACCGTCCTTGCTCATCTCAAATAAGCGATTGATGCCCTTACACTCGACTACAACGTGAAATTCCCGCTTTCACTCGTCATCTCTCGCAAAACGATCTTGCGTTACCAGCTCCTCTTCCGCTTTCTCTTACATCTCAAACATGTAGAGCAATCCCTCGCATCGATGTGGATAGAACAGAAGACAAGTCCCTGGCGGCGTTCCGTGCCTAACCACCCCGAGTTCGAGCAGTGGCGACTGCGAGTCGCACTCCTGAGAGCTCGCATGCTCGCTTTTGTTCAGCAAATACTGGCTTTCACGACATTCGAGGTTCTTGAACCTAACTGGCGGGCACTAGAGGCAAAATTGGCCAAGGTTACTACCGTAGACCAACTTCTGAGGGATCACGTAGACTTTCTGGACACGTGCCTGAAAGAATGTATGTTGACGAGTGCCAAACTGCTGAGGGTATGTGTGCGACCTCGGACCCAAACGCCTGCTGATCATCTCACTTCCAGGCGTACTCACGCATGATAGTGACGTGCTCTACGTTCGCACTGTACACTTCCTCCTTCACCAAATCCGCCAATCAAGCGCTTGCAGCAGTGGAGAGTGGCGACGGCGACCAGGCGATGAACAAACGCTGGGAATTTCTGAAGAAGTTTGAGTCTAACTTTAACCACTGGTAAGTGTCCCAATATCTGCGTGCGGTATCTAGAAAGTGAGGGTTCTGACGCTGCTTGTCTCTAGGTTCAAGGTGACGTTGTTTTATTGACATGGTTACCGCATTCCCAGCTGACATTTGTTGTAAGTTTCATCTGGACTGCGTGCAGTACTATGCGTCGAGTGAGAATGTATCTCTGCTTCCTCTTGTGGTGCGGTTGAGTAGCATCAAGGCGATGTCATAGCCTCAGCTCAATCGATGAGAAGTTGCTGGGGTACTGGTGAGTGACAGAGAATCACGCCCACAAATCGCTCAGCTTTATTGCTTTCTCAGCTCTGTTATTGTTGCATGTTGTTCTTCTAGCCATGCGCGATATATATGTTGCTACATGCTATTGCTTAGGATGTGAGGAACGCGTGATCTCCCGTAGTAAGACCATTCAAGACAAGATAGTTGTTCGTCGATAATGTGATAATGACACACGAGTTAACGCAAATCAACGTCAAGGGACTACTGTGGGTCAATTTAGTAGATGAGTGAATTTGGTGTCCTCTAGTAGGCCCTCGTAGAGGGTGCTTGCCAGAGCGCGATTACTAGCGGTGCCACTGCTGATTCACTGAATCCTAACATTGTCATCAGATTAGTGGCAAAAACGGTGGGTCGGAAGTGGGAATGTATTACATGGGCATGCAATGTGTCAGAAATCAAGCAATCAGATACGGTAGCCAAGATATGTAGATGTACAGGGAGGTGAGGCTGCAGCGATGCAAGACCTAGTACGATGGATGACTCCCACATAAAATAAGACATACGGCTATAACTCACCTGCGTAGAACCTAGCATCAAGTTCAAGACGGCTTTAATTGAAGCCATCGGCGTCAGATTGCTCGCTCCTTTTACCCTTAGCATAAGGCTCGTTGTAATTGAAGAGATTGGAGCCAAATTCCTCGCGGTTCTCCACATCTGGCAGCAAGTTACGCTTATCAACCTCAGCATGGTGATCTGAATCATGAATACTCACAGGAACGTTTCGCGACGGCTCCTTCCGTGGGGTATGCCATAGCAAGAGCCACGATAGATGCGAGCGAACTGAAGATAAGAAAAAGCTTCATGTTCCAGCTAAGAGGTGTGAGCTTGATGAGTACTTCGTCAGTGCACTACATTGGAATCTTCAAGAAGGCTTTTTATACATTTTCGTCTACGACTTCGTCCGCTCACGACTAGTGACTCACTGGGTCACTTAAATTGGTCGAAGCCTTACTTATTCAGAATTTTTGTCACAACCTTAGGGATCGTTCAAACTTCTACGTGGATGGTAAATTTAATCAGCCGTCAGTCTCATCGGAGAATCACTCAGCGCGCACAATCCCAACGAGGCAAGACTGCCAAGCTCGAATTCTCATCGATGCATCTTCGAATCAGTCGCAAGCTGAGATTGTCATGCACTTCGAAAAGAAACTCACAGGCGCTTGAGCTTTCAGCCAATCAAACTTATATCATACCCCCAAACGACCGAGTTTAGAAGCACGTGTCCAACCCGAATGCTTTACCATCGAAGCGCCCTCGCATTGAGACCAGGCCGGATGTAGAACGTGCCTCAATATTTGTATGGATCAAGCATATGGAGTCGAAGGGGGAGAAATTGAATGGACCAATGCTACGAGCCAAGTGAGAAAGTTTGAGGATGTGCCAAAGGAAGAAGGGCTGTCGGGAGATGTGTTTAACTTCCGTCTGTCGGACATCTAAAATCCGAGAACATTGCCAGATCGGTATTAGCTCGATACAGTTGCAGCCGAACGCACTCATCGATGCCAACATGGATTTTGGCTGAAATTCCTACGAAAGACCGTTGGAACTTCGATGAGACCATTTTTTTCCCCTTTGTAAGTCATCATTTTCATCTCCCCGACTCTCACTTTAGTGAGAGAGGGTTTTGTCGGACACAAATGGCTAATTTTCTGCAAATGCACCCGTGGGAATAAAACTGGCGTAGTCAGTGGGAAAATATTTGGGGCACTCACTGCGGAAATGAGAAATTAACCCGATAGGGTTGAGGTAGAAGTAGCAACGATAAACATAGCATAACTAGACAATAGCTAATGTGTGAATCACTACTGCTTGAAGTAGAGAAAAGTGACCATTTGAGATCAAATCCCGAAGTGGATTATACCATGTGCGCTGGGGTAGGATAGCTGTTTTTACTCCTAACTCAATGTCTGAATCATGTCTGGATATAACAAATAGAGGTTGGATTAAGGTAGAGATAAACATCACATCTTCTATATGATGCTTCCGGGGATTCGGGTTCCCCATGGCGGGCCTTCCTGAAACAATTAATTCCTTCCCTCCCCGCTCCTTCTAGCCCTCAATGTTTGGCCAAGCCCCTCCGAGTCAATGCCATCCCAGCGGTGCTGTGACCAATCCAAGCCAAAGTGCTGGAGGAATCGACCGAGAGGACCTTCACCAGATGACAGACGCATATTGCACCCCGGGCCAGATGAATATTAATGCAGCACTTCATGCATCGCCGTTATTCGTTGGAAACCATGCACTGCCGCAGCCTGACAACATCTTTTCTCGTGGTCTAGATACAACAAAGAGAGTGAGCAGATTGTTAGATATTGTTGACATAGATATCTTACTTCACATAGCCTGTGGAACAGTATACACCAGGATCATTTCCGGAGCTTCATGATGGACGTGCGCATCTTCCGAGCCCACACCAGTTACCAGACCTAGGTTGTGACCATCATGGGCAGTATCCGAGTCATATGCATGGAGGTGGGCAACAAACGCCAGTGCCGCTGATAAGACCTGCTGTACCCAACTACTCGTCAAACTCAGGTTCTCAGCGAGGTGAAACTCCTTACTATGGCCATAATTCGCACACACCATTCACAGGCAGTGAGCCGTCATCGCGATCACAGTCACAGGTGCCAAGTGGAGGTGGTTCTCATGAGGGGTTTCAGCAGATCTACTTGGCATATCGTCAGCAACCAGCAACACCACACATGGATCCTTATCATCATACTCACAATACACTCAAAGGTCAAATTCAGGATTTGAACTCAACTGTTGCGTGCCTCGTTGCAGATGTAGCGAGATTGAATGAATCAAATCAACACCTATCGGAGTCCGTTCAAAGAACATGTCTCATTAATGTGCAGATGTCAGTTATGAATGATGCACTCACAGCGCAAGTCAATGGACTTGATGAAATTGTCAAGACTTTGCAAGCTGAATCCAAGAAGCCACAGAAGAAGGTGACGGGTAAGCATATCTTGAACGACCACCCTGCCCTAAAAGTAAGCAATAGTACTACTATCTGTGTGAATGAAACTCATACTGTGCAGCACTTAATTCAGCCAATGTTTTGTGATCTCTGTGGGATTGAATCATCCATGGGGAGAAACAAACATACAGAAGCATTAATGAAGGTAAAACTGTTAGGAAATGGTCATGCTTACAAGATGCACCAGGGTGAGGAAGGAGATAAGCAGGGTGAGGAAGGAGATAAGCAAGGCAAGGAAGGAGGTGGTAAAACCTGGCACCCAATGTAGAGACTCGTGGCTCTCATTGTGCGATATGGCAGTTTTCACTAGGGAGTACACAGCACAACTTGCAGCATCACTCTGTATGCCATCCACAGCTATTCCTATACGAGGCGCAGCTTTCCCGCGCAATGCGCGCGTGACTTCCCACGCCTTACGATGTATATGCGCGCGCGCTTTCCCGCGCTTGAGCGCCCTATAGCGCCAGCCATCCAGAAGCATCCATCCACTGTCCACCAAGCTCTCTAGTGCATATATTTCCATTTCCCTTATTTGCATATTGTACCACCTTTATTCTTCTCATGGACCCTTACTTACATATATCTTTACATACCTACTCGGTAGCGCTTCAGCTCCGCATGACAGCACTTAGGTGCCCTACTTAAGCGCCAGCATTACATACTATTACCCACTTTTCTGACCTACACCAGAACTTTTCCTGACTTCCCACTTTACTTTACCTTTTACCATACAACCTTTTACCTTTAGAAAGTAGCAGTAGAAATCTATTCTCTGGCATCCATCTACCTCACCTCACACTTGTATCTCTTGTCTTGCATCATATCATCACTTAGGCAAACTCACTCTTAGTCTCACTTGTTTCCACATACACGCGCGCTTTCCCACGCTTCACGCAGTATGCGCGCGCATTCCCACGCCTTCTTGCCTGGCGCGCGCCTGCGCTTTCTCGCGCTTCACATTGGCTGACCAGTAGCACCTTCAGCGCTTACCACTAGATCTTCACTGCACTTGCTTCCCCTTTAGGGTCGAACGCACTTGTCGTCTCAAGAATAGCAGACTAGGCAATGCGCGACCTTACAATACTTATAGATACAGTCAGGAGCCTTGTTTGCACCTTGTTGTATTGTTGTTTCTACACCAAATTGGTTAGGCCATGTCGACAAAGCTGTGAATGCTATATTCATCAAAGAAATAATTGACCATGTCTATAACAATGAGAAGGTGAGCCCCCAAAGTCTGTAGAGTTCCTGCTCACATATTTTCTCAGTGTCGCCGTGAAAGTCCAAACCTAAAGGCTGAGGTACCTGACAAAGACTTCAATATGCAAGTCATTATGCAGTGCACGAAGGATTATTTTTGCAACATACACAAGCAGGCAATGTGCTGTAGTGACACATTGAAAGCTCAAAAGGCTGAACAGAAGAAGGAACATGGACGTCAAAGGGCACGTCGTGCAGCAGTAAGTATTGTGCTTTGTGTGTAAAACATATGATGTACCCAAATCACCAGGTTACAAAGAGCCGTTGTGCAACTGCAGTTATCTATGAGAAAGAGACAGGGAGGGAGGGTGCAGTTGCGATGATTGATACTGATTTTGCATCGGACATTTTGTCTTACTCAGAAGATGACTTGAGTGAAGACACATTAACCAGGCGGACGAAGTCAGGAGCAGGGAACTCGGCAAATATGGTTGTAGGATTAGAGTGGCGATCCAGCAATGTAAGTCCTTCGCGTCTAGGCATGGTTATAGCTCACTAAATATAAATCAGTATGTTGCATTTTTGCGCTTCCTCACTTTGCGACAAATGAAGGGGAACAACAAAGCTACCACTGCAGACACTGACGAAATGAACACCATTCAGCCTCCAAAAAAGTGTCGCAAAACTGCAGAAGGGGGCACTAGGTCAAAGAGAATCGTGAAAAAGACGTTTGACATCAGCCCAGAGCAAATGAATGAGGACGCACCATCATCTGCCAAAAAGAACTTGCCATTTGAAAACATGGTTGCGGACAGCTGGAAGAATAGCTATCCGGACATGGAGATGCTTGAGGGAGTTCCGTGGCTCAAGGGATTCTGGGCTTCGTTGACAAGAGATGATCTGATAAAGGAGGACTACAAGTATTTGGAAGAGCTGGGGGAGTGGCACAAACAAAAGGGTGATGAAGGTGACGAGAGCGGCGACCAGTGAATTATCTTGAACAGTACTGTGAGTGGGTCAGCGCAATTCAAATCATGAAGTGCCAGCTCGTTACTTGTACCATAAGCCTGTCATGTATCAGTGTCGATGACTGTGATTGAATCAATAGTTGTCAAGTAAGTTGTGATGAACGGAGAACATACCTTTAAGATCAATCATCGCCAAACTTTTGTTCTGTCCTTTCCAATTGATACTGTGGTCATCCCCAGGTGACCAATAATTCAGTCAGGGTTGATAAGGGATGGAAGTTGGGTCTCTCGGCTCTTATACTCTCCCAGTTGCCATAGGCGGACATCGGCTGAATAGCTGGGTAGAAGGATATTTATATTTATCCTGTGAGATACAGCATCCAACTCACAAATCATCCCAAACTTTTTCACACTCTCCCCTCCAAGGTACGAACCAGTGCATGCGGGAAAACCAGAGTGAGTCATCCACATTACTAAACCTTTGATTAAAGTGAAAGATTTCAAGAACCTTGCCATAAGCATGAATCACACTTGTACCGGGGATGATGACATGAACGAGAGAAGAATGGTTTGTCCCAACAGCTCTAGAAGCATAGTAGCGCTTACTATCAATCATGACATAGTCAAAAAAGACTGCATCACAATCAAGTGGGAGGCTATGAGGTATGACGGCATGGTCAAAACGACAATGAACTGGAGTCAAAGGAAAATGATAGCAGAGGGTGGATGCGAGTAGTCAATATGTCTCAGTGGACATTCCTTGCTTTCGGTGTCGAGGACTAAGTGAATAAGCCAGACCAGCTAAATATGTTTTCGGAGATGGCCGTCATAACAAAATGTAAGAGAACTCAACATACCGTCTGCACCAGCATTATCAAGGTCTTTTGACAATGCTGCAAGTCCAGCCACTGTTCCCCTCTCGTCGTTGGAGGCCTTCAGCGTGATTGATGCTGTCTGACTTGGAAGGGAATCCTTAGGATAATGCTGTAATGTGTACGTCTATGGATATTGTTACTAGTTGAGACGCACATTAGAGATTCAACAACTTACCAGTCGTCCGAGCTCACAAGTCCTGTGAAACTCCATGAAAAAGGTCGTTTTAAGTGCACCGTTCAAATGGTTGTTGGTCTTGTATGATTTCAACAACTTGTTGAGGCGCTTGAACAGGAAAGTCCAGAAATCGTGGAGAGGGCCAAAATTGCGCACACAAGCACCAACATGGGTCGCAAAGTGATGGTTAGGTTTGACCGAGCCAGAACCATACAGCTTGTAGTAAAAGCATGTCAGTAAATGTCAGTTAAGTGAGGAAGACTTACATGTATTAGCTCGGTGGTGTATTCAAAGATGAGTTGCTTGGCTCAGCTTACATCCTGATCACATAGTGAACGCTTGCTCAAAATGCGCAGTGCTGCACATAGCTTTAAGAAATTAGCTGGATCATCAGGGTGCAGTAAGAATTTTGCTTCTTCTTCGCCAGCTGCATCTGCAGCAGGCTCTGTTAGTAGCTCAGATGTAGGAAGGAGACACGATGGTGGTGGTGGTGGTGGCCATACTTGTCCTTCAGGAAGATCTTCGACGATCTGTGAGGTTGCCTGGCACTTTTTTGAGGCCTAATCATAATTGTAAGCGTGTTGATAACAGTGAACACGGTATTACCTTCTTGGCTGCAGCCTTCACTTTCTTTTCAGCTGCAATTCTAACCTTTTCAGCCTGTTTGGCAGCTGCAAGTCGGAGCTTTTCCTGTTTCTTCGTCTCTGACAGTGCAAGCTTCTCATGGGCAATCCGGGCCTTTTCAGCTTTGAGTGTGTCCTTTCCTTGCTTTTTGGCTGCAGCAAGGGTGGCTTTCTGCTCAGCCTTGGACTTCACATCTGCCTCCTTATCAGCCTCGGCCTTCTTAATCATGGTGACATGTTGACACAGAATCTCGTCGTCCATGTCTGTTGGAAGACAAGAGCTCCATAACTGTGGGATCTAATTAGAACATAGGTAGTTCAGTGAGTCAAGAACCGATCAAACTATCAGAAGTATATACTATGATTGGACCATAGACAGTGGCGAGAAGCAGCCATTGATCCGCTGTTAGTGAACCACCTGATGGCATACCGATGTCCGTTGGTAATTTGCCACATGAACTCGGGACAATAAACTGTGAATTTGATTGATTGTTAGTGTTGGACGTACACATGAGATCTAGCCTCACATCAGCAAGCATGTCATGGAAGATGTCGAGCTTATGATTAGCACGAAGAATCTTTCCCTGGACCCATATGTTGTAAAAATGGGTCTTAACAAGGCCTGAATCAAGCATAATCAGCGCCAGATTAATTGTAGGAAGCTATGATACTCACCAAGGTAAAGATTGTGCATTGTGTCGATGACAATCTGTTTGACAAGGTTGAAGTATGGTAGACGTGATAGCTGCGTATATCGAGTAGCGTGTTCCTTTACGAAGTTCTTGCGAGCAGATGTAGTAGTCAGCCTGCGGTAGCGCTTGCCAAGTTCCCGCTGTTCTTCATTTGTCCATGGCCGAAAAGCTGAACAACATTAATGGACGATAGTCATGTATGATAATGCAAACATACCTCCTTGTTGAAATGCCTGTAGTTTATCTTTATGTGTGATCGTTATCCAACATACAGTACAAAAATTAGTATGGGAGTGAGATGCGAATCCACCCAGCTTGTGCGCAGCTGGTTTATCACAAACAACTGCAACCAAAATCACACGAACAAGGTGTCCTAGCAAAATGAGTCAACACTAACAGATGATAAGTAACCAGACTTACCTTGTGGACAAGATTCGGTTGGAATTTTGATTCCAACTCTCCATAGACGTAGTAAATCTGATATGATGGGCCATAAGAATTGTTGGATCTGGTCGGGATTCTGCTCCTTCGGCCCAGGGAGGATACTTGTGCACATAAGATTAGATGTGCGATAGCTTGTAAACAAATAACATCAAAAGATATCAACCTATCAGGTGTGAACAAGGCTTACCAATATTCAGGTGGTAGATTACATATCAAGAATGATGTGGGAGCTGATGAGTGTGATGGTGCAATATTACTTCTGATATATGAAAACCTGGCAATGGAAATTTGCATGAGCAGCGAAATATCAACAAGGAGATAAAAAAACATACCAATCAGCTCCAAGGTTCACTCCGATGCGTAGTTCACCATCTGGGCCATGTTGCTCATGAGGGAGATTCGAAAAGAAGAGTTTACCATCAGGACCCTTGAGTTTTGTGCGACATGTGTCACCATCAAAGATATCAGTATATTTACTGATTGTGCAAGGTTTACTGCGCCAACCATCAAGCACAGCCTCAAGACCAGGAATTTTCAGAAGAGATTTGATCTGTTCGGATAGAGGAAGGTAAGGATACTTGATGATGGGCATTTTGACAGCGTATAAGTTCCCCGTTGTGTCATACCAGGAAGAAAGATGTCGACTCCACAATTTTTGCATGTATCATGTGATTTTGTCGACATTGCAGGAGGAAATACATCACGGCATGTAGGGCAAACAGGGAGTGTGAAAACGGTAGTGTCGACACCGAGGACATGATTACTGGACTGCAGTGTTATGAAAGGGACATCAATAGTTGGTGCAAGAGCAACAAGGATGCAAGCAAATATCGTTAATAATGCATTGCAAGCCACGCGAGGGAGGTGGAATTGGAGGTGCAGCCAAGAGACAGCCGCATAGATAGTGAGTAAGTGTGGGGGAACATCAGCGAGGTTCTGATCATTTGTTGCACTAAAGCCTTCATCAGGTATGAATGGTGACACGCACCAAACCTGGTTTGTGCATGGTCATGGCTACTTTTTATCCTTGAAGTTCCCTATCTTGCTCTATGAAATTATCATGAATTTTGATGACACGCACCAAACCTGGTTTGTGCATGGTCATGGCTACTTTTTATCCTTGAAGTTCCCTATCTTGCTCTATGAAATTATCATGAATTTTCTACACTACCTTAAGATTTTATTTGAGTAAATTTTCAGACTTGAAGACCTTACATTACAACTTAACAATTCATATTAATACTTATCTGATTCAAAGATTGGTTACAAACATACCACAACAGATTATTCAGCATTTCTCATGATCTCTTATATTTTACTACACATTTGTCACAACTTTCTGTATTAGTCAGGTATTAGTCAGATATTTGAGTGGAGAAAGTTTATAGATGAGAATATGTGAGAAGTGAACAAGTCATCATGGAACATCTTGACAATGGAGTCATTATGAGTCATATCTGTTATGACTCATTCTGAGTCATATTTCCTTATTTAGATAGTTACACAGCCACATTTAGAGTAGTATATAAGGGGTTCTGTTTCCCCTCTGAATAATAGATTCTCCCTTCTTGAAAGATTCCCTTTTGAGAAGAAAGGAAGATTTGAGTATCTTCCTAAGTTTCTCACCCTATATTTGAGTGAATATCTGAGTGAATATTAGTTTATTCCCTCCATTCATTTGTCATTATTTCTCACGACATATTAAATCATCTGAGGCCTACCTTGAGCCAAATCCTTAAATTACACTAGCTGGTACATGGTTATCAGTCGTCTAGTGTAGTTTCGTCATTCTCTTTACAACACAGGATATCTTTTCTGTGGGGAGAATTCATGTATTTCTTAACAATTAAGAAGGACGACAAATAAGACTAGCACTTTACTCAACAATATTAAGAGCTTGGCTGCTTTAAGACTACATCAAGAGGGTGTACTCTGTTCTGACCTGTGTCATACTCATCGTGCAGTACCTGAGCAGCAGAGAAGTTAGTTTCAAAGCCACATATTTCGGTTGATTCAATTGTGTTAGAGGCTTAGTTTGATCTCCTCTGATTTTGAGAATAGGGAGTGTTTACGAGATAATACTCTGATTCATTGCATATCGTCACAATTCATTATCTTCATCTTATCTTTGCATATCTTTGCAGCCATCTTCTTGTAGCATCGTAGCACTGCATCAAGCCAGTTATCAATTCGGCTACACCATCATCTATCAATCCTTATCATCTGTGTCCTAAGTACTGCATCAAGCCAGTTAACGGACTATCGACCATTAAGTACCTAAGCACTGCATCAAGCCAGTTAACGGTTACTGTTCCTGAGATTTACTCTGATCTCACCCCTTTCAAAGTCATTAGGAATTTGCTTGTTTTGACAAACCCAACTTTTACACCTCCTCCCATGAATGACCACGTTATCAACTGTTGGTAATTGTCTGAACCGTTGACCATGGAGGATAGTGAGAACTGGTGATTTTTATTGCCAATCACATCCTAGTAAGACAACGGATCAGGGTCGTCTTCATCAATATCATTGGTGGTTGCTGTCTCCATATCTTCTTCCTTGTCTGGATCATCAAAATGTGCATCAACGTCGATGTCGAGATGATCTAGATTATCCTCAGCTTCTTGCAGAAGCTGATTCTCTTCGCACTGTAGCTCCTCAATAGCCTTTTCAATCTGTCGATCTAATGCGCGCCGTTCCGGATCAGGTGAGAGGTGATGGGCATTGTATGAGGTGAGGGGCCGTGAGCCTAAACTTGTAGCTGTATTATATGCACTGAAGTGGTCAACAGCATCGTGTAGCACCTCGTGGCTATGGAAGTTTGGACCAAGATTAGGCAGATCAGTACCATGGGTCATGAGATCTAGGTCTTCTCCGGTAAGAAAATCGTAGTCTAGCATCTCCTGTTCAACAGGAGATTCAGAAATGTGACAAGGA
The DNA here is from genome assembly GCA_016647645.1 of Suillus variegatus. Lineage (NCBI taxonomy): Eukaryota > Fungi > Basidiomycota > Agaricomycetes > Boletales > Suillaceae > Suillus > Suillus variegatus. The sequence goes on from JABBWF010000154.1 coordinate 35,139, forward strand.
TCCTGGAATGTGACGTCCGGCAATAATGGGGGCTGTAGTTCATGTAAAGGAATGGCGAACCCACAAGGAATGGGGCCTGCATCTTGAATAGTGGTAGGAACAATGCGTTCTCCAACACGCTTGTAGTGGGCTTGTGACACATTGGTTTTCGAACAGAGTTTGCTTCATTCGTGAGCACGAGCTATATGTTCTTGAACAAGTGCTCCATTGCACTTGTGCTTCTGGCAATGACATCTTCAATAATGCGCTTTCTTGAGGCCTGCAGACAACATGGTGAAGTCAAAGCTTGTTGACGTGTGCTTTTGACGCGTCAAAGCAAGTGTCATGTGTTGTTATACTTACAACTCGAAGACATGTAGTAGTTCACGATAATAATTTGATTCCAGTAAATGTTCTACTACACGATGGTCTTGTGAAGCTTTGAGGTAGTTTCAGCTCTCTTTACATCCTTCAAATCCTTCAAACTGACTCCTGTCACACCCATAGGCTTGATGCAAGTCTAGTTGGGTTAAATACATGTTAGTTATCATAGAAAACGAGGGAAGCATACATTAAAGACCGGTTGCACTTTGGTAGTATCTTCGGGTTCAGACCCAGGCTCTGTCTCGCTATCGTCAGGTGCAGGTTGCAGTGCTAGCGCTGGCCATTTGAGTGAAGGCCTGATGGATACCTGGAGTGTCTGCAGACCTACATGTTAGTTGAATATATAAATTTTAGTCAACTTACTACAGGCCCAGGTTCGTCGCTCTCAAAGGTGAAGGTAAATCTCCTAGTGCCCGAAGGCAGCTGCAGCTGAACCATGTTTTGACCTTGCATGTCAGTTCTTGCTGAAGAGACTTGGCAAGAAAAAACGAATGAGCTCACCTCACATAAACCCAGAGGTCGGGTTTTGGAAATTTTCTCTTTCCAGAGGGCGGATGTCATTGAGTTATGAGCATTAACATGGTGGAGATGATGGTGAAAATTTAGGTCTGTATTTGGTCGAGTTAGGGTTGTTCACTTCTAACCCGAGGTTTGGATTGCATCCGTTTACGTGTTCTTGCAACTCCCAGACGCTTGACTTCCGTCCATGTTGAGTTTAAGTCTGGAAAAGGTCTTACGTCTATACCACGTCGGGTTATGCACCTACATCAGAGTTTGGACCTGTCGAAAAACTATCATTGAACGATCTCTGTTTGGTATAGTCTCGGTTGAACCGCATTGAGCCAGGAACCTTACCAAAAACATAAACCGAAAGTTTAAAAAGCAAGCAAGGACAAGCGGGAACCATATTGCTGTTATCAAAGTTGTTATGATCAATGATAAAGTGCAATCAAATATTATCTGTCTACCCAAATACAAAGTGTCAATACTGCTACTGATCTACTGATCTACTGCTCCTGTTCAACTCGGTGGATAATCTTCTCCTGTACTGCATCGAACCGAGCGCTCAAATCATTCGACATACGGATCGTCTCCTTGATATAGCGCATAATCTCCTGGTAAATATCGTCAAAGGTCTGCGAGTTCAATGAAAAATCCTTGATTTTGCCTTCATATGCATTCAGAACACAGTAAAGTGTGGCCCCGCAGACTCCAAAGAGCCTATCCATCTGTCCATTCAACACCTTTGACAGTCCTGCCACTAGCACGTCAATGATCATGTTGATAAGAACTGGATGCTCCAGCGGACATTTGATTTCTTGATTATCAGCAGTCTAGAGTCTCGAGGATCAGCCATTGAATGTCCCGCAAGTTGACTCATACCTTCTCGAATGAATGTAGAAACCGTAAATCCTTCAAAAGTTCAGGAACTGCAGATTCCCTGTGCGAGATGTCGTCAACCAGTGAAAATAGGGGCTGACAGAGGTTGTAACCAAGGTGGGTGATGTTCATTGCGTGGGCTTTAAACCCACGGCGCATATTGGCCAACGACGAGACCATATAGTCATGTATCCCTTTCAGTTCCTTGACCGTAGCTGTAAATTAACAATACATCAGTGATACAACATTTTAGATACCACTAAAACTTACATTGGCCGAAAAGTTCTGTTTTGGCAGCCTGTAGTGCCGTGTTGATCATGGTGTCACACATAGTGGTGTCCAGGGCTGCATCTGTATCAATTGCAACATTGAAGACAAGGCTGCGAAGCTTGTCTTTCGCAAGCTCTCTGTACCTGCGTGCCATCGGTTGTGTGAGTGTCACAGGTTCATCATTAGCATGCACAATAGAGGTAGGAATTCCCTCGGTACGTTGCAAAGAGGTTGATGGTAACTCAGGAGTGGGAGGAAGTCTGCCCTGACATCGATGTCTAGCAGCATCTGAGATATGACTTTTTGTCTACGTGTTATAGATCAGTAAGTAATTTGTAATATAGAATGCAGAATCGCTCACTCGAATAACACCTTGCGTTCTCTCCCCATGAATACTTTCCCCCAGATGGTGAGGTGCCAGGGCAACAAGGCGGGCGGCTCCCCACTGGGACATATGCCCACTGTCCATGTTTGGTTGTGAAGGGGGTGGTGTGCCTTCACCTTGGAGGAGCGCATAGGCGCCCTGCATAAACACTTACTTGTGCCTGTGCCATTTAATCATCCAACGCTGATCGGTCGTGATATTGAGGGTGGGGCAGGTTGAGATGATGATGATGTGTGGGGATCTGTGGTATGTGGTATGAGTGGTCGCGATCTGCATGGGGTAGAGCACCTTCACCTTAGAATGCATAGGCGCTTGCGTGCGCCATTCAATCGTCCAATGCCGATCGGTCAGTGATGTTGAGGCTGGGGGTGCAGTTGAGGTTGGAGGTAATTCATTTGGAGTTGGTGTGGGGGATGGTGTTGAGGCTGGGGGTGCAGGTTGGGGGTGCGGTTGGGGTGCGGTTGGGGTGCGGTTGAGGTTGGAGGTAATGCATTTGGAGTTGGTGTGGGGGATGGTGTAGACAAGGTGGGTGGTAGAGCTGTTGAGTCATGTGTTGGTCTGAGTCGGACTGTGCCGGTGTTGTTGCACAATCACCAGGCAGGCCAAGCTGATTAGCGACATCCAGCCCACATGGGTTTGTTTCAGAATGAATCCCTGGCTTAAATCCTCGCTATACACATCATGAACATTAGTAATTAGTAAGATCAATTGAATCTGATTGCTCACTCGCGCAGGATTGGCCTTTCGTCGGTTTGATCTTGCTGGAGGGTTTTCCATGGCTGTCGTGGTATTAGTTCAAGGTATAAATTCACCTGATGGCATTCGCACGTGCTAATTGATGGCCAAATATTGGGCTATGATCATTGTGTTCAGAAAAGTAAAGTACACATACAAAGAACAAACTTTCTGCAAAATGTGATATCAAAAGGAAATATGAAGCCAACTTTCTGCGACTGAATAGTGACAAGAATAGGTCAAAATGGCATGCTTTGTGACGAGAATGGCTGATTGTGGTGGCTTCTTAACTACATTGGCGAGCGATGATCAATCTAAACAAGTAAGCCTTTCAGTAATTCCCATATCCACGAGCAGAGAATTGACTAATACCTTGCACCTCATCACCACTGAAATTATCATCAGGATCCTGCTCATTAGGATCAAACTCCGTATCACTGCTGTTTTGGTACACAGGAAGCCTGTGGGCCACGTATTTGGTGGCAAGTGGCAATATGTCTGACATCTGAAACATTTGTTCATCAGCTGAGGCTAAGTGTTCAATCTCGTCATCGTGTGCAGCTTGTAGGTATTCAACATCCCGAGAGAGGGACGGAAGATCCCGATCCACCAAGAGTTGCTTGAAGAAACGATAGTCCATTTCTGCCATTTTCAAGTGGTTCTTCTCCTCCTGCTCAAATGCCTTCAGGACGCGCTTGTGACACTCTGCTTCCTCAATCTCCCAACCGAGATGCAGAACATTTTGACGGATGGATTGGATTGAAGCATGTTTAGCAGTCGTGATTAACGTCAGGGTGTCACTGGACAATGATGAGAGGCCTTTCAAAAAAATATCCTGCCCCTGCATTAGTTAAATTAGTCTCTAAACAGCTCCTACTAGTACTAACAGCCTTTATAATCACTTACCTCGATGACATCAGTAAGAGCGATGTCAGCATTATGATTCCTCCTGATCGACCTCATACTAAAGCGCAGCTCAAGCGGAGTGGGACGACCACGACATGAATAAGGGTGGTTTCGGTTTGTACAATGTGGTTCATGTCGGAAGCTCTTAGAGCTTCCGACAAGGGACTCTGAGTCAGAGTATATGGAAACAGGGGAGGGGGAGGCCTCCGAATGTTGAAGGTCTGGGCTGGCCATTTCTTGGGCGAACTTGTGAGGTTTAAAACCGTCGACAGAGCCAACACGAGTCTGTCCACTGGAACCTGATATAGACCTGGTGGATGAAAGAGAATGTAAAGAATCATGTACTGAAGTTGGTATCATAACAAAGGTGCAGTTAGCTGTAAGACGTCACTATCTCCATCAGTAAGAGCAAACACGAAAGACGTCGGAGTTTGAAGGACTTGGTGAATTCTCAACGCTCGAGCAAGCTACAACACCGCACTGATGGAGCAGCCTGGCTGCAATGTAACTGGACTGGAAATACACAGTCAGAACAAGTGAGTTAGAAATAAAGTAGTTGCGACTGACTGACTTTCGATTAGTCCCGTCATAAAATGCCCAAATTGCAGGACAGAATTTGCTTCAAACATTGCTGTTTTGGATCATCTCAACAACGAGGATTCTTGTTGGAGCAACGAGCCAACTTACCGCTTGCCCATTCCCCCAGGTTTCCGACGAGCTGATAACACTCAGGCAGGGGTCACTGGCCAATATCACGCAAGATCAGGCTATCTTTTTGGCTGGGGAAGAAATATCTTGGAGAAAATGAAGGACCATGATGCAGATCAAAAGCGCCGCAGAAAAATCAATCCTTTGTACCCATTCGTTGACCAGGCCGAATGGCAACTTGCAGAGTTCATTGCCCAGCGGCTGACCCAAACCGATATTAACAAGTTTTTGAAGCTAGACTGGGTAAGTAGCACAGTCACTGTCTTTGTAGTTCAATACTGACAGTTTGCAAGTTTAAAACTCGACCCCGCCCATCATTCAAGAGTGCAGACCAGCTGTTTGGCTGGATCAACTTATTGCCAGGTGGCCCGGAGTGGCAATCGACAACACTCGAGTTTCTTAACTACACCACTCAACGGCCAATAGAACTAATCTGGCGAGATGATCTTGAAGTTGCCCAAGATCTCTTCGTGAACCCAATCTTCGCAAATCACATGATATATGATCCTCACCTGGTCATGGTTGATGCCGAGCGCAAATATGGTGAATTTTTCTCTGGTGAAAGGGCTTTCTTTATTCAGGTATGGCTCTTTTTTCAGTGGTGATGAGGATCACTCGATGAGCTACATTAGAACAAACTTCCAGAGGGTGCGACCATGGTACTCATCATGCTTGTGTCTGATAAGACACCTGTAACTCGCCTGATGGGAGGATTAGAGATGCATCCAATATTCCTTACAATCAGCAACATTCAATCCGAAGTTTGAATGAAGGCTACCGCACATGCATGGTGTTGCATCAGATTTATTCTGATTCCAAAGTTCGATGTTCATGCAGATTTCCAGATGCTGCTTCATGCTTGTCTCTTTCACAAATGCATGGACATCATATTTGCAAAATGCAAAGTTGCCATGAAGACCGGTGAATACATGCCAGATCCCATGGGCTATATCCAACACTGCTTTACTCCCCTCGTCACATATACGGCCGATCTTCCTGAGGCACAGCTTATTGCATGTGTCACCAAGAATGCATCACCACTTATGATGGCCCTACAAAAAGACTTCAGAACCTCCCTCCTCTTTCCCCCTCAGACGGGCACTCACACGCTCAGGCTCATTTATGAATTGTGTGCACGTGTTGATCCTTGGAGTGTCCCACTATTCCAACACGAAGCTAAAGCATTGCTGCTCAGCAGCGTCCATCAACCATTTTGGAGGGACTGGAACCATGCAGACCCAAGACATTTTCTGGTCAGTGACATGCTTCACACTGGCCACAAGTTTTTTGGTGACCATCCATTAAAATGGTGCAAGGAAGTCGTTGGGGAGGAGGAACTTGATGCGTGCTACAAGGCACATCACAAACATGTTGGCACCCATCACTTTGGTTCTGGTGTCTCACACATTAGCCAAATGACTTGCCATGAACATCATGACATAGAACAAACCATGGTTGCCACAATTGCCAGCGCAGCAAATACGACCCCCAAGTTCGTCCAAGCCATCCGCATGCTCACCAAGTTTATCTACCAAGCGCAAAGCCCTGTGCATACTGATTCATCCCTCTGTGCAATGGTTGAGTCGCTCAGCGAGTTTCACAGATACAAGCAAGCGATCCTCGAGGCGGGTGCTTGGAGAGGCAAGAAAGGGACAATCAACAACTTCCTGATCCTGAAGATGGAGTTATTTCATTCCTTTGCCGGTGTAGGGATTCATTTCTGGCTGGGCTTGTAGAGACTGTTTTACCTATAGTTATGTTTGCACCTTAGCTTACATAATCAAGTTACCTTTCACCAGTTTTACTATGAGTCTGAGAGATCAGCAAGTTTCTATCATATTTCCTCTTCTCTGAGCCTTGAGCCTGGTCCAGAAACCCTTTAGGGTCGAATAGCAGCTAGGTTCTGCAAGACCCAACATTGTTCAGACTCACCATCTGAATTGTTGTACCCTTCAACTGGAGCCCACCGCGAGGGTTTCTTGTGTTTCTAGGCTCTTCTAGCTCTCCAATCATCCCCCAAATTCGCCTATTATCCTACCACAGTCATTCCTTACCAGCTTCTCCCATATTCCCAAGTTTTCAGCATCTCCTCCTCCTCACCAGCGCATTGATAAGCATTTTTCTCACGCGTTTTTCGAGCGGATCTCTCGCAAACCTAGGGTCGTATTCCCCTCGTCCGTCCGATCATTTTGAGCCCTGGCTCATCGAATTTGGAGCAGTAGTTGTGGAGATATCGAGTTTTTGGTGTTTTTGAGAAGTTGAGGGGAGATAAGGGTTTTCTGGGTGCTCTAAGGCCTGTCTGATTTAGCTCTTTTGGCCATTTACCATCCCTCAGTGGCTCTGTCCATTGCCCCAATCAGCTTCTTGATAGGACCAGTCCTTGTTGCCCTGCACCATACCCCTTCCTCCTCCTCCCTCTTGCACCTCCACGCATTTTCGCACTTTCACCAGCCCATTTCGCATCAGGACCCCATCGACCCTATACCCGTTTTGAAGCCCTCGTTCATGGCTTTCATTCGCGCCCATCGCCGCCCCGATCCGCTCCGCCGTTCGCCCACCATTCGCGTTTTCCGCCGCCCCTCTATTTTATCGCACTTTTACACCATTTGATCTATATCTCCTCACCCCTTGATCGCGCGCCTATCAACCCTATACTCATTCTGACCGCATTCACCAGCGCTTTCCATCCGTCCGCTCCGCTTCCCGATACATCCACGCGTTCGTCCGCAATCCGCATTTCTCGCAATTTCCGCCCTTTTCTACTATTTCCTTTGTTTCTCACTCAGTTCTCCACCAAACCTAGTCAACCCTATACTCATTTCAAAGCCCTCATTCGCCTCTTTCTATCCGTCTACTCCCCACCGTCGTCCATGCAACCATCATCGCATTTTTCACCACTTTATCGTCGCAGCTCCTCCAGTACTAAAAGCAAAGTCTGGAGATTATCGTTTTATTGCATTGCCTGACCCTCACTCACTGGCGCAGTTTACCTGGCATACGCGTCAAGGAAACAAAAGGTGTTTGAGGACCCCCAGGTTAGTTTTCTTAAGTTTAGCTTAGCTTTGGTTGGCATAGATAGATGACTGGGGACAGTCATGATTCAAAGTTCCCATGAGATGTAGGGATTCATTTCTGGCTGGGCTTGTAGAGACTGTTTTACCTATAGTTATGTTTGCACCTTAGCTTACATAATCAAGTTACCTTTCACCAGTTTTACTATGAGTCTGAGAGATCAGCAAGTTTCTATCATATTTCCTCTTCTCTGAGCCTTGAGCCTGGTCCAGAAACCCTTTAGGGTCGAATAGCAGCTAGGTTCTGCAAGACCCAACATTGTTCAGACTCACCATCTGAATTGTTGTACCCTTCACCGGGTCCATCAAAAACAACGGCAGGTTGATTCAATACTCATCTGATGTCAGTGAATGGCTCTTAATCACCCACTGTAAACACCCATTCGAAAGGACTAGTCGACAGGCGAAGAGTTTTACTTTACACGTCGTTCAAATTCTGAACCGTGATGAAATAATGCATCGTTTCAACCTCTACACCCTTTTGCAGATGCATGGTACACCCCTCTTGAATGCCATCACGACTGAAGACGACATTGTTGCAGAAACCGATCCTACCTTAGCATGGATAGCCCGCATACTCCCAGATCAACAGTACCACTTCCATGGCCCACATCCTGTTCGCAATCACTTTTTGAAAGGAATTCTCTCTGCAGAAGCCAAGGCTGCATTCCATGTTACCATCGCACCTGACCGAAAGTCGTTCACCCTCCACGATCTCCAAGACACATACTCTCTTCCTGATTTCGCCGCAGTGCTTACGGAGTACATCAACAAGATACCACGGCATGGTCCAACAACATCTTGGACCTGCCAGGGAGGTTTTGTTCAAACATGGAATAAATTTCGCATACAGCTTGTATCCACCTTCCAGTCGCGAGTCGTCATGCCGAGTCAGATTGTCCAGGCATATCCACCCTCAGAGGCATTCCCATTGGGGAACTGTGATGCCATTCTCATACAATCGTCTGAGAGCAATGGTAAGACTTTGATTACAGGTGTTATTTATATACTTATGAATCTGCATAGACATCTATGTTAGTGCTGCCGCAGTCCGGTCCCGAACCCTGGTTCGAACCCGAACCCATCCGGACTGGACCAGTGGTTCGGTCACAGGTTTGGTCTCTCTCCTGGACCGAACCCCCTAACAGGTTCGGGGTTCAGTGTCGTCACTGAAAAATGCGGACCGGTTCGGACGCGTCCGGACCGGTCCGAACCTGCACCATGCGCACAATTCCAGCTGCGTGTTTTTCGTGAGGCTTCCTGTCAGTTTAAGTAGTGTGCTCACCATTTTCAGACCGGTCCGAGCCTGCACCACGCGCACAAGAGTCCATCTGCGTGTTTTTTGTGAGGTTTCCTGTCAGTTTAAGTAGTGCGCTCACCGTTTTCTGTTCCTTCTCTTCTACTAACAGCAGCATTCCCCACATTGCGCTAGCAACAAGGGTGCTTTTTTCAGCTATGCAACGACTTGAAGCACCGGTACTATGTTCACCATCTCTCATATTTGATAAGTTGCTAACTTCTAATGTTTTTTCTTTCAGAATATACCTACTACTGTGGTGATTCCTGGGTTTTCCACCAAGTTTGCGCAATGGATTGTCATTTTGGAACTCGAAGGTGCGCAATATTTTTTTATTTAGTTCAAGATATGTATTCACTTGTGGTATAGGTTCAACATTCGCACTCCCTGCTGCAACTATGTTCGAGTCGTCTGCACCAGCCCGTCGTCCTGACGGTTCGTTGAAAAGTGCTGAAGAGATGGAGTGGATCAACGACCCGGTGTAGAAACAACAACACTGAGAGGAACAAATGATGCTCCTGACTGTGTCTAAAAAGTTGTAGGTCGTGCGTTGCCTAGCCTGCGTTACTTGAGGAGACAAGTGCGTTCGACCCTAAAGGGGAAGCGAGTGCAGCAAGGATCTAGAAGCGTGCGCTGAAGCGAAGCGCGAGAAAGCGCAGGTGCGCGCAAGGTACGAAGGCGCGGGAACGCGCGCGCGTATTAGCGCGAAGCGCGGGAAAGCGCGCGCGCGTATACAGAAATGAGAGACTAAGCTTAAGTGAAGATATAAGCAAGATAAAAGATGTGAGATGTGTTGTGCTAATGAATAGATTTCTACTGCGACTTTCTAAGTAGTAAGTACTAGGTAAAGTTGGGTGAAAAGTTGTCCTCCAATAGTATGTACTGCTGGCCCTTATATAGCGCGCCTAAGCGCGGTCATGCGGAGCCGAAGCGCTACCGAGTAGGTATGTAAAGATATATATGGGTGAGAGTCCATGATAAAAATAAAGGTGGAACACTATGCTAATAAAGGAAATGGAAATATACGCACTAGGGAGCTTGGTGGACAGTGGATGGATGCATCTGGATGGCTGGTGCCATAGGGCGCGCAAGCGCGGGAACGCACGCGCGCGTATACATCGCGAAGCGCGGGAATGGTGCGCGCATGGCGCGCGTTGCACGGGAAAGCTGCGCCTCATATAGGATTAGCTGCGGATAGCACACAGGATGGTGCTGCAAGTTCGTGCTAAGTACTCCCTAGTGAAAAGTGCCATATCACACCATGAGAGGCATGATTCTCTACATCTCCCAGGGACTTAAATTCTGAGTGTCCCCACTCAGCGCGTGTGTGGTGAGGATTTTGTGTGATAGTATGCGAGTGCGATGCATGTACAATGCTTGGGTTGTTGGGCGATGAATGCGCGAGGCACAGGAAGTTGCGCGCATGGCGCGTGCGAGGTGCGAGAATGTGCGCGCGCTATGCGTGAAGGCACGGGAATGAAGCATAGCATGGTGGATTGCGAGGGTGACTCTGATGTGAATAATGTGCCATGGGTGTGGGGCGATGATGCAAGGGTGATATGGACATGGCGCGCGAGGCGTGGGTGGGATGCGCGCATATGGTGTGAAGCGCGGGAAAGTGCGCGCGCGCAAGGCGCGAGAAAGCGCGTGAGTGGTGCATGTGTTGTATTCTTGAGAAGACCTGTTGCGCAATGATCCTGGAGTCCAGTATGCGTGCGTGGGTGTGATGCGAAGTGGCGCGGTCCAAGAGCAATCCAATCCATGTCCAAACCAAGTCCTGCTAGGCGTGCTAAATATTAGATGCTAAAGAGTTTGAACATTGTGAGTAAAACTATATGTGAAAATGCGAAGGAAAAAAAACTGTAACTTTGCGGATGTCCTATCCGACTTGTCTTCTTCGTGCAGCTGTCAACATCTACACCTTCCTATGAGCAAGGCGCGGGAAGCGCGCACGTGCGAGGCGCATGGGCGCGGGAAGATTGCGCGCATATATGCGCATTCTAAAGTAAAAAGAGCATGGTGCCGCGTCATGCGTGCGAAGAGAAAATAATAACCTATTGAGCTAGGCGGGCACAATCTAAGGTTGTTTTGTTGTTTTCTTCTATGTTCTTCTAGGCAATTCCTATATGCATATATATCAGTGTGTTATTAGTCCTTTGGACAGCGTTATAATGAGAGAAATCAAAATTGAAGGAGCGCTGGACGAAACCCAGGGTAAAACGAACAGTATCCTATGAAACAGCGTTGTTATATGTTTTTCTTTGATGTGCGCAGCTAAAGCGCTCGAAGCGCGTGATGTACATGGTGTAGGCGAGGGTCAGAAGGCGCAAGGCTGGCGCACTTTGCGTGCTTGGTTCCTCCTCCTTGAGCGCGTGCGAGTGCGCATGACTAGCGCACTTCGCGTCTCTTGCGAGCTGACGCTTTACCCAAGGTAGGGTTGGAATGTGCAAGGCTGGTGCGCGTGAACTGCGCGAAGGCGTGGGAACAGCGCGCGCGCGAGGTGCGAGAACGTGCATGAGTGTCGCATGGTTCCTCTTCATCAAGCCTCTTTGGTTGCGACTCTGAGGCGGGCTAGTAACTGGCAGAATGAATTCCTGCACAACGCGCTGCAGGTTAGAGGCGTGCCAATGGGAGGCGCTGTAAGGGGTGTAGAGGCGCCCTACAAGCTGATAGGATGCGCGCGATGTGCGCGCCTTGGGGCGATTTCGCGCGAATTTGATTATATTGGCCGAACACGCGAGGAACGGCCATTTCCCTGCAAATGTGTTAGTGAGAGATGTATATAGCGTGGAATTAGGCGCAAATGTTGCGCGAATGGGCTGTAAGGGTGGTATATCAAGGCGCAATAGGCGCATAGGTGAAAGAGAATAGTGCGCATCAGGGCGCGCAGGAACGAAATTGACATGGTAAGCAAAAGCGCGAAGAATGCGAATAAATGTGGGAAGTGCAAAGTTAAAGATGATGATAGGGGAGTTAGGCGCATATGTATGTGTCAGGCGCGCGCCTAAGTCGCGCCTGGATGGCTGATTGGAATATACTTTGTGTTGAATGACAGAAATGTGATTTAAAAGGGGAGAAATGATAGAAATGCGATAGTGCAAAGACTCTGCTTGAATTATGAATGCGCAAGGCGCGGGAACGCGCGCGCATATTGCGCGATGCGCGTGAACATGGCGCGTGAACAAGGGGTAGTGCAAAGATGAAATTAAAGTGTTTGGAATGGTCATATAGCTCCTTAAGAGCTTTAAACATGAAAGAGACAAAAAATGCGAAACAAGATGAGGGTAAATATACAATGCCTCTAGGCGCGCGCATTGCGCGTCCTTAGGCGCAATATGGTGCGCCTGAGACGCGCCAGGGTCGCCTGAGACATGCTCTGCTTGATGGTTAGGTGGCGTGATGCATGGATGCTTTACCGGCGCGCGATAGTCACTAGATGCAAAAGGTGCGACATGCGCGTGATCATTAGTGATAGATGGAATTACCAGAGACAAACTCTGGTTGATGCAAGGTGCGGCTTGAGCCTCTGATGCAGCAGAAGGCTCCTCTATAGGCGCGCTAAGGTGCAATAGATTTTTAGGGTCATCCCTGACCTCTGATGATGTGGATGGCGATAGCGGTGATGGTGATGGTGCGATTGGCGGGGTTTCTTCCTTAAGTGATGGAATAGCGATAGGCGTGCGTGTTTCGAGTGATGGCGTAATAACTTCTGCAATGGGCGCGTCATTGTGCAATAAATTTTCAGAGTCATTCCTGACTTGCGATGCGATGGCGATAGGCGAGCGTATTTCTTGCGGTGCGTTCGTGTGCAATAGATGTTTAGAGTCATCCCTGACTTGGGATGGTGCGATTGATGATGATGGTGAAGAGGATGGTGCTGATAATGATGGGGGCAAGGAAGCGCTTGCGGTGCGCTTCTGGTTGCGCTTTGCGTGCGTGCGCGTGAGTTCGTGATCTAAAGTGATGAAGTCTGGCATAGCTTTGTGTGCTGGCGCAGTTGATGGCTGAGGTGCGCGTAAATCGCGCGAAGGTGCGGGCATAGCGTGCGCGCGAGGCGCGGGAATAGAAACTGGTGGCTTTTGGTCAAGTACAACTTCTGAGGGTGCGCGATAGAAGAGTCCAGCTGTTGCACTAGCGCTAGTGGTCGTATCCTGCGTTGTGCGGCTCGCGTAGTAGCGATCTTTGCACTTAGTCACCTTAGCTTGCGCTGGCGCGGTCGCTGTACCTAAGTTGGCAAATGGCACTACCATGGGCGCGCTAGCTGGCGCGCTTGGCGCGGGAAAAGCGCGCGCAGGTAACAGGAACTGTGCAGCTGCAAAGACATCCATAAATGGGTATGGGTCGTATGGATAGTGGTCTGGAAACTTGATCATAAGGCGCAAGCGAATTTGCGCCTGAGCATCGCTAGGGATTCCTTCCATGAATAAGCGGTCGCGTTCGACCTTTCCAATGCGGTCTTCATCCAAAAGTGGTTGCATTACCTTCCTAAATGCGCGCAAGTAATTGCTGAGTTCTGTGCAAGAGGGCATCGGTTTGTTAGCGTATTCGCGCGCGATGGCTTGTAAGTCTGCAAGTGCATAGCGTCTTTTACCATCCCATCCAGGATACATTACCTTAACTTCTGTCATAAATGCCTCATAATCATCTACTGCTGCTTCTGGCATGCCTCCCCATAGTTCTCGGTCATCGCGCTCAAGGTAGCGAATAATACCTTTGATGCGGTCGAGTCCTTGGAGTCCTGCTTCATCAGCGAGCTGCTCATATGCATCTAAGAATTCAGCGAGGTTGTCTGTAGTGCCGTTGAACTTGGGCGCGTTTGTTGTGCCGCGGATGGGCATTCTGAAGGGCATTGAAGCGCGTGAAAGGTGCGCGCGCGAGGCGCACAGGCGTGGGAATATTGCGCGCGCGCAAGGCGCGATAATGTGTGACTAGAAATGGTTAGCTTGTGATAATGCAAAGAGATTGACCTGTATGCGTGAAATGGCGCTAAGTACGCAAAACTAGATCTTGCTGACTGTTCCCCTCGCAGTGGGCTCCAGTTGTAGAAACAACAACACTGAGAGGAACAAATGATGCTCCTGACTGTGTCTAAAAAGTTGTAGGTCGTGCGTTGCCTAGCCTGCGTTACTTGAGGAGACAAGTGCGTTCGACCCTAAAGGGGAAGCGAGTGCAGCAAGGATCTAGAAGCGTGCGCTGAAGCGAAGCGCGAGAAAGCGCAGGTGCGCGCAAGGTACGAAGGCGCGGGAACGCGCGCGCGTATTAGCGCGAAGCGCGGGAAAGCGCGCGCGCGTATACAGAAATGAGAGACTAAGCTTAAGTGAAGATATAAGCAAGATAAAAGATGTGAGATGTGTTGTGCTAATGAATAGATTTCTACTGCGACTTTCTAAGTAGTAAGTACTAGGTAAAGTTGGGTGAAAAGTTGTCCTCCAATAGTATGTACTGCTGGCCCTTATATAGCGCGCCTAAGCGCGGTCATGCGGAGCCGAAGCGCTACCGAGTAGGTATGTAAAGATATATATGGGTGAGAGTCCATGATAAAAATAAAGGTGGAACACTATGCTAATAAAGGAAATGGAAATATACGCACTAGGGAGCTTGGTGGACAGTGGATGGATGCATCTGGATGGCTGGTGCCATAGGGCGCGCAAGCGCGGGAACGCACGCGCGCGTATACATCGCGAAGCGCGGGAATGGTGCGCGCATGGCGCGCGTTGCACGGGAAAGCTGCGCCTCATATAGGATTAGCTGCGGATAGCACACAGGATGGTGCTGCAAGTTCGTGCTAAGTACTCCCTAGTGAAAAGTGCCATATCACACCATGAGAGGCATGATTCTCTACACCGGATGATGACACTACCATCCTCCCTCCCCCTCCTGCATCCAACGGCACTCTCAATTCTTTCATTCGTCGTTCAGGCCGCGCCATCAAGCCTACAGAGAAGATCCGGGAGACTGCCAGCAGTATCCCGGCCAAACAACATTCGAGGCTCTTCAATTGCTCAAGAGCGCATACCATCAAGGTCATATCTCTGCAACAGCCCAGGCTGAATTTGCTGCTCCTTATGATAACCGCGTCGTGAACGAAGAGTTCTAGTAGCTATTTGTATTGTACATGTCTTTTTCTTTTTCTTTTTTTGCTAATTAAATCAACGGTTCGAGGGTTCGAACGCGTCCCGAACCCGAACTGAACCCTTGCGAACGCGTTCGAAGGCGTCCGGTCCAGGGTTCGGCCATCTTGCCTGAACCTGACCACTGGTCGAGTTCGGGGTTCGCAGATGTAGGGTGATGAACCTGACCGAACCGGACTTCGGCAGCACTAATCTATGTCGCACAAGTCTGTTGCGTTTTTCAACCTATTGCCAAGAAAAGCCATACTTTACCTCCCTGCCTGGAAGCCGCACCTCTCTTATATGTCCAGTACTTTCAGATCACAAGTACACCTACTCAGGAGCCGGGTGTTGGGATGTACAGGGTGAAATGGATCATCCATCAGGACACAACAGGTCAGCTCTTCAGACCTGGCACCATTATTCCGCTGACAGATGTTACCTGTGCCATTGAACTCATTCCTGTGTTTGGCTCGAATTTGGATCGGTCAATAACTGCTGCAAACTCGATGGAGGTCTGCGATGAGTATTTTTTAAACACTTTTTCTGATAAGGAAGTTTTCCATACAATGCACACCGATATCATGTAGATCTGTACAATAACACTTTCCATTAGAATATCAGTGCTATCAGCATCTGATCTAGCCTTGATTCTGTCGATTCTCGTAAAACATATCAGCTCGAGCTCTCCACCAATCAAATGAGTGCGCTACTGAAGTCGTAAGCATTCGTAAGTGTCCGTAATGCGCTTAAGCTAAGCGTTCATTTCAGCGGTTTTGCTGATGTAAACACCCTCTGGTTACGTTAGGGTTAATTTCTCGTTTCCGCAGTGACTGGCCTTTACATAGTCATTCTCCCAAACGCTCCACCGTATGACCATTAACTTTTCAACTGCTTTCGTCGCTGAACACGAACAGGAACGGATCGGACGGCATGTGAGTTCATATTTTCCGTTTTGTTTCGATGCAGTATGGCTCATGCGTTTCCAGGTTTTTTTTTACGAAGTCGCCCTGCCGTTTGGCTCACGTCCTTGAGGAGGGACAGTGTCCTCCCTCTGACGAGCCCCATTATGTGAAGCACCATCCTCATCATTATGATACCCTCTATTATCCACAATATCATCTTGCCATTTTTGAAACGTCCGAAAAATTTTGCGCTTGGTTGAAAACTTGTCTTAAATCCCATCCTTTGTCTTGTTCAGCATGCCGCTGTTCGGAATTTCGTGGTTGTGTTTCGTACGACGGTGTTTGTATAACTATAAGCCAACATCGAATATCGTTGTTGATGGCACCGAATGAGTTTGCTGGCGCGGGTTACCGCCATTGTGTTATCTTGCGCAATCTTGCCTCGAGGCTCCAGTGAAGCTCTCTGTTGAGCAGTACCTGTCTTCGAGACTAGATGTCTACCCGAAATGGTTCTACTACGATGATGAACTTCAGGAGCAGAAGTTGTCGGCCCTCTTGGACAATGTCCTAGTTGAGTGTTTCTCGTCTCTCTGTTTTGCGAGGAAAATCAAAAAGGGACCGTGTTCACGCAGTGTTATCTCACTTCGTGAGGCCATGTCTTTGCCGTGGACCTCTGCATCTGTTGATGATCTCACTCGCCGTTTAGAGAAGCTGAACCGCACCGACGTCAAGACGTGAATTCATCGATTTGCACCACACTATCGCTCGCTCTACAACAGGCTCTCTCATCGAAAAACGTGTAATGCACTCGCTAATCATGTTCGGCAACGTGCACTATCCCTATTTCATGCTAGAGTGAGTGTTTAGGGCGATGTTTATCTCGCGTATTTTCCGTTCTTGAGATTTGACTCCCTCTCGGATTAGGACATTTTCCGTCAGATTCTCACTCACGAGTTTGGTGTGCTTGCTGAACGTCTGTCACAGGAAATTGTATCACAATTTGTCAAGCACAAATCAGCCCGTCTAGAACGAAAACAGAATGCGCTGGCAGATGTGAATAGTATTCGCACAGAACGAGAGCGGGAGTGGCCAATGCCTGTCTCGAAAGAAGTCGTTTTTGAGTGTTTGAACGGCTATATGAAAGGTACGATGTGGACTGAGCCGCCTGTATGTGCCGTGTGTTCACATGTCAACGTGTTTCACTTTTGACAATGTTCTAATTGATGGTCTCATGCTGGAGAAACGTGGTATAGTGTTGAAAATTCGAAGGCCGTTAAACTCAAAGTATGCCCGCAGTGAAAATGTTCCTTGACACAGGAGAAGATCCCTTCATTAATGCAATGACCATTCAAGACAAGATATAGTTGTTTGTCGATAATGTGATAATGACACATGAGTTGGCGTCAAAAGACTACTGTGCCAGTGGGTCACAATTTACATAAGTGAATTTGGTGTCCTCTACACATGTTAACCACTAGTAGGCCCTAACCAGAGTCTGGTTACTAGCGGTGCCACTGCTAATTCACCGAATCCTAACATTATCATCAGATTAGTGGCAAAAACGGTGGGTCTGTAGTTGAGTCAAAAAGAGTGAGACAACTGGGAATGTATTACACGGCATTGCAATGCGTCAGAAATCAAGCAATCAGATACGGTAGTCAAGATATGTAGATGTACAGGGAAGTGAGGCTGCAGCGATGCAAGACCTAGTACGATGGATGACTCCCACATAAAATAAGACATACGGCTATAACTCACCTGCATAGAACCTAGCATCGAGTTCAAGACGAACTTTAATTGAAGCCATCGGCGTCAGATTGCTCGCTCCTTTTACCCTCAGCATAAGTGTCCTCGGTGTAAATGTAGAGATCGTCGCGGTTCTCCACATCTGGCAGCAAGTTACGCTTATCAACCTCAGCATGGTGATCTGAATCATGAATACTCACAGGAACGTTTCGCGATGGCTCCTTCCGTGGGGTATGCCATAGCAAGAGCCACGATAGATGCGAGCGAGCTGAAAATAAGAGAAAGCTTCATGTTCCAGTCAAGAGGTGTCAGCTACATTGAAATCTTCAAGAAGGCTTTTTATACATTTTCGTCTACGACTTTGTCCGCTCACGACTAGTGACTCACTGGGTCACCTAAACTGGTCGAAGCCTTACTTATTCAGGATTTTCGTCACAACCTCAGGGATTGTTCAAACTTCTACGTGGACGGTAAATTTAATCAGCCGTCAAATCTCATCGGAGAATCATTCAGCGCGCACAATCACAACGAGGCAAGACTTTCAAGCTCGAATCCTTATCGATGCATCTTCGAATCGGCTTGGTGCGTAGGACAGGTCCTCTCACGCAAGAAAGTGATAAGCCTCTGTCTTCATATACCATTTGATATCCATCTCCGTCAGTCGCAAGCCGAGATTGTCATGCATTTCGAAAAGAAACTCACAGGCGCTTGAGCTTTCAGCCAATCAAACTTATATCATACCCCCAAACGACCGAGAGTTTAGAAGCACGTGTCCAGCCAGAATGCTTTACCATCGAAGCGCCCTTGCATTGAGACCAGGCCGGATGTAGAACGTGCCTCAATATTTGTATGGATCAAGCATATGGAGTCGAAGGGGGAGAAATTGAATGGACCAATGCTACGAGCCAATTGAGAAAGTTTGAGGATGTGCCAAAGGAAGAAGGGCTGTTGGGAGATGTGTTTAACTTCCGTCTGTCGGACATCTAAACATTGCCGGATCGGTATTAGCTCGATACAGTTGCAGCCCGGCGAACGCACTCAATGATTGATGCCAACATGGATTTTGGCTGAAATTCCTACGAAAGACCGTTGGAACTTCGACGTTTTTTCCCTTTGTAAGTCATCATTTTCATCTTTCGTAGTCAAGATGACACGTACTGATCTCGCTAACAGCACCTCAGCGATACGATTGTCCGACGCCAATATCCACATAGCGTACGTCGCACAGCAGCACCTCGATGGCTATGAAGCCACAGTCCAACACGCCATCAAGAGAAAGGCTGCATTCGATAAAAGAGTACTAGCCGAGTCACTCGGAGCGCTGAATTGGCGGACTTGGTGAAGGAGGAAATGTACAGTGCGACACGTCGCTATCATGCGGGAGTACGCCTGGAAGTGCGATGATCGGATGATTGGGTCGGAGGTCGCGCACATATCCTCAGCAGTTTGGAACTCATCAACATGCATTCTTTTAGGCACGTGTCCAGAAAGTCTACATGATCCCTCAGAAGTTGATCTGCAGTAGGTACGTGCGTACGGTATTTGACCCGGGAAAGTGTGATTCTGACACTGCTTCAAGGTTTCTGGGTTTAAGTTGATGTTACTTCATTCACGTGCGTGGTTACAGCATTCCCGGCTGACATTTTTCATACAAGTTTCATCTGGACTGCATACAATACTACGCGTCGAGTTAGAATGTATTGCTGCTTCCTCTTGTGATGGAGTTGAGTAGCACCAAGGCGATATCGTGGCCTCAGCTGAGTCGATAAGAAATTGCTAGACTCCCTGTAAGTGACATAGAATGACGCCCAAACATTCAGTCGGGTTTATTAATTTTTCAGTTCTGTCGTTGTTGTATTTTGATCTTCTAGCCATGCGCGTATACTGCCACATGCTATTACTGAGGAACACGTAGTCTCCTGCCGTAGGATCATTTAAAAAAGACATAGTTGTTGCCCGGACGAGAGCCAGCTAGCACTGAGCAGGTTGTATACTGTCTCATTTTAGATGGGAGTTGAGAGAACTCGAGGTGACAGCACACGAGTTGGAAAATGCAATACGCAATGTCACTAGATCACAACTGAGTGGCAAGAACACTGGCTGTATTTCAGTGAAAACTTTTAAGAGCACGTAAAACAACTGGGATTGTACTACATATGCATGCATCATGTCAGAAAACAAGCGATCAGATAAGGGAATCGAGATATGTAGATGTACATTGGAGTTACTTGTAATTGAGGCTGCGGTGATTCCAGACCTAATACGATGGATGATTCAGACTCCCACAAAAAACAAGACATATAGCTATAACTCACCTGCCGCATAGAACCTGCCGTCAAGTTCAGTACGAGCTTTAATTGAAGTCACCGATGTCAAGCTGCTCGCGCTTCCCCTCGTGAGGGTGTTTCTTGTGGTGGTCAGCGTCATCTTCCGTCCGCTTCCCCTCGTGAGGGTGTTTCTTGTGGTGGTCAGCGTCATCTTCCTCACGCTTTCCCTCGTGAGGGTGTTTCTTGTGGTGGTCAGCGTCATCTTCCTCACGCTTCCCCTCGTGAGGGTGCTTCTTGTGGTCAGCGTCGAGCTCCTCGCGCTTTTCTTCACCATGAGGATGCTTCTTGTGGTCAGCGTCGAGCTCCTCGCGCTTTTCTTCACCGTGAGGATGCTTCTTGTGGTCAGCGTCGAGCTCCTCGCGCTTCCTCTCACCATGAGGATGCTTCTTATGGTCAGCGTCGAGCTCCTCGCGCTTTGCCACACCATGAGGATGCTTCTTGTGGTCAGCGTCGAGCTCCTCGCGCTTTGCCACACCATGAGGATGCTTCTTGTGATCAGCGTCGAGCTCCTCGCGCTTTTCCACACCATGAGGATGCTTCTTGTGGTCAGCATCGAGCTCCTCGCGCTTTTCCACACCATGAGGATGCTTCTTGTGGTCAGCGTCAAGCTCCTCGCGCTTCCCTACATTTGATAGAAGTTCGGCGCGGTTCTCTGCATCTAATAGCAAGTTACGCTTATCAACCTCCGCATGGTGATGAGTGGTTTGAATACTACTCACAGGAACGTTTCGCAATGGCTCCGTCCACAGGGAACGCCGTAGCAAGAACCACCATGGATGCAAGCGCGGTGAAGACGAGAGAAAGCTTCATGTTTGAGTTGACAGATGCGACTGGTACGTTTGTCGATGCACAACATTGAGATATTCCAGAGGGCTTTTATACCTTTTCGTATGTCGGCTCATGATCCAGGTCACCTAAATTTGACCTGAATTGGCTGAAGCCTTATCCACTCAGAACTTTTGTGAGGGGCTATTCTAAGTGGACTTAATGAGCCGTCAGTCTCCGAATTGAAAGATCGCTCAACACCCACAATCCCAACAAGGTAAGACCGTCAACCCGAAGTCCAGATTGCACCTCGGATCAACTTAGTTCATAGGCCAATGCTGGCAAGAGGCCTGAGGGACGGCAGCCCCGTTTCGCATTCGCAAATTGGAAATCGGAGACCGAACAGACCGCCGATGTCGAAATCCAGATAGGTAAATAGAGATTCTTTGAATCTATGACCCTACTCAATAACCGTTTATTTTGCCAGTTTATTTCTTTGTCCGAAGTAAACTGTCAAGTAAGGTTTGTATGCTGTGCCTGGCTCGGGGAGTGAAACGAGCAGCCGAATTGCAGAGACCCTGCCGTGAAGTGACACCTAGTGCACCATGTCATGCTGCGCGATGACTCAATACATCAATAACGTCAGCGCCGATGGAGCACCTCAGTTTTCCATCTTCGTTCCAGTAGTTACTCGTAGGTCAGGACCGTCAGGACCTTCGAGGAGAGTGTGTAGTGACTTGTAACCACTCCCGGAGCCACTGTTCGGCGGCCAAGCCGTGGCGAAAACAAGTGACCAGCGGTGAACACATCGCCGCTTCGGGAACTGTCGCGGCGCAAGCACCGTTGACTACATGGAGCAAATAAGCCCCTATACATAAAGGGTATCGGCAGAAGAACCAATCATCCCGGATCTTTTAAACCTAGGGGCCTTCATCATCTTTGCATTCCGATCTTGACGCTTTGCGTGCGTCCTGTTAAAGGTGGTGGCGTCTGATCAAACCCCAATGATGGAAATCCCATTGTCATCGTGCGGTTTACGCAAGTGTTTCAGATATCATGGAGCGTGTTCGTTTGCCCGTTGTCCAACTGGAGATCCTTTGCCAGCAGTATCTGTGAAATTACTCGTGCATATTCAATTCGCGTTATCTCAATCGATTGAAATGGTTACATTACGCGTGTGGTTAGACGGGATTTATCTAGAGATGAAGAAAAAAAAAGAACAACAGGGTGCTCACGCAATCCGCAGCACGGTTGATGTTCCGATCTTGGGTTTGGTGCCTCGGGGGGGACGAATGCGTCTTGGCGACAGAGAAGATGATTCCTTTTATTTTTGTTTCGACGTAACAAATTGACTTAACGTAAGTCGAGTAAGGTGCCTGAAAATACACGTGATGGTGAGCCTGGTCTCGACTAAATAAAAGACTATACTTATTTTAGAGACAGAGGACGGACACGTAGTGTGGCTAATTTTAGAACACCGTCTGGCTCTCTGGTTCTTTGGCGGAGCGAAAAAGCGGGCGTCCAATGGTCTAAATAGGTCTCATTGGGAGCATCAATCAAACCATTCAATAAGTGACAAGAGGGCCTGGGATGCCCGGAATGCCGTTGTGTTTTGTTGGTATTCCAGTAATAGTTCTTTTGTTGCTGATCCTACCATGTTTGGATGAGTCGATACTGGACGCGAAAGATACCTGCCTAAGCCTACTTCGGTTTGCTGGGTCTTCCTGATTTTTGACTGGTACCCAAAGGGCAGTGATCCGTGCCGTTCTATGCACTCGTACCAACCGCGTACGAGTTCTTCCAGGTCCTTCCCACCACCGGTACGCGTTTCAGGGGCAGACAAAGTCAATGTCAACTACATCAGAAGACTGGTGAGCCTGAGAATGACATGCAGTCATCCATTACGACGTCAAGGCCACACAATAAATGTAACGCACCCCAGAAGACTCCTCGGTTCTCTGATGCGCAGCTCGCACCAAGGTCAGATGGTGGCCCCTGCCAGCATGCACCTCACTCTTCCCAGTCGTAATCAGAACCCCCAATGATGACTGTTTTATTCTTGTTGCACTATAACAAATCAAGGTGTTAAAAACAGATCTTGATCATGACGATTGCAATGAGGTTTCGGTTCCAGGATCCAGTTTCTGATTGCAGGGGTAAACCTTTTGTAAACGCGAACTTTATGTCGTTAATCACCGCTCTTGCTGGAATGGACTCGGAGAACTCGACATGGTCATGATGCATGTGACGTCAGGGTGGAGGAGCAACTCGAAAAAAGTCTCGTTCCGATCGTCTGCCTCGGGCCAGGCTCGAGTCAGCTCCACATTCGAGGGTGACCCGAGACTATTAATAAATGTTGTCCCATGGAAGTAAATTATAGCCGTAGCAAGATACTATG
Source organism: Suillus variegatus (assembly GCA_016647645.1). NCBI lineage: Eukaryota > Fungi > Basidiomycota > Agaricomycetes > Boletales > Suillaceae > Suillus > Suillus variegatus. The sequence continues at coordinate 58,505 of JABBWF010000154.1, forward strand.
ATTAAAACTATCATTAGTATTGTCATTTTTCTATCAGACTCATCTCAGAATGACTCGAACGACCTAGTAGACGCTGAAAGGAATGAGTATTGATACGTAACCAATATTAGCAAAATACCTGAGAGCATTGACCAGCAAAGCGTACGACTCACGATGTGTTCCTGGCTTCCTTTGAATTTTCGTAGTAGAGACGGCAAAACATATTATTCAAAAGGTAATATCTTCGGCTAAAACCAGTCCGACGGCAAAAAGACGCCAGGGGCGGACTTTCAAATAACCTAGGTATGTACTAATCTTATCACTTCCTACATTACTTGTAATACACTCATTTTGTATGGATATCGCATCTCGGCGCTCAGCTACCGCCTTCCAACAATAGCTATCCGAAGCCTGCGTGTAGACGACTTCTGCCAGTAAAGTTCAAGCATACGGTATGCGCCGCACTGGTGTACCTTTTATTTTCAATGTCCGACGTGCCGTCTGTTAGCCACGAGTTTTGCCGCCGCTCTCTGCCGGACTTGCCATAGTGCACGCCGGACTTTTCTGCGCTGGATGGGTGGTTTCAGAACAGTTTCAGGGTATTCCTATGTCCTTGATCATCGCTGTTCTTGCAAGATAAGTACTCGTGAATGTATGTAATGAGAAAGGATCACGTTATTCCCTATACATCATTGTGCATCAGATGGGGGGGTAAGGGGATGTCAACTGTATCTTCGAAACGAGTAACCGCTGATCGAGGGATATGAACAGCATGCTCGACAGTCCAGTCCAAAACTTTCTCGAAATCCCTGCATTGGTGGCGGGTGTTGAAGTTAGGGTATGGGATTTTGTGTCCCTGAACCCAGTCCCATGTTATCATCGTCACGTCGGCATTACACATGGTATTCTCCCTGAGCATTTCAATGCAATGATCTGTGATGCATACGATAAGGAAGAAGTGCGTATATAAATAAAAAAAACAATGTACCAAGATGCATGCGGACTACTTCGGGCGTATCCTGGAACGATGGATCTATGGGCCCGTAATACTTGGGCCACGAGGCTTTGCGAAGTAAATTCTACAAAACGTGAGACAAGAACGACTGGACTTTGGGTGCATGTAGGATAGTTTACCAGACAGTGGAGTTGGTGAGGGGCTTCCATGGATACCATGAAACCCCCACCAAATTCGGGTGGATATTTGACCTTGGAAGGTGTATCTACTTCGCCGGCTTTGAGAATCTCCTCAAGTGACATTCGAGTTGGTGGCACTGAGGTTTCATGGACGCAAACAATTACTAATTAGAATGAGGTGAAAAAATTGGGCGACGCACCATCCTGAGCTATCCTGGCCCAAACCGCATCAATTTCTGGGGAAGGAGGGCCACGATAGATAGAAGGAAAGTCGAGCGTTCCATTGAATCTTACGATCGTGGATTCAACAGCACCACTTGCTGGAGCTGTGACAAATTATCAATACTATATGTCAACTGTCCGAGGATGTCCGCTCACTCACAGTATACAGGAATGTCGTCATGCAGGTGGGGTGAAGGCGTGCCCATCCATAGCGCGAAAAAGAGTATCGATGTGCATAACAACGCGCCATGGCTCACCAGAGGCCACACGCGAAGGCTACTATACAACTTAGGACGAGGTCCTGCACGGAACCTTTCTGCATCATCAAATGATTCCTCCTCATTACCATAGTCCACAGCGTCGACAGGAGAGTACTCCGAGGAATCTTTGACCATGACCCTGAGGGAACGTCGATGAACTTGGTGTGTGGATAGTTGAGAATACGCGAGGGCAGATGTGAGAAATATTTAGGATGTGTATTAATTTCGATCCTGTCCCCCAATCGGCTGTGTCTCAATGCGTTAGGGTATCATACCGCTGGTGCGAGAGTCACATGCCTTTAGCGGAGCGCAGGAAGGGGAAGCATAGGCCCGGAATGATCGGAGAAGTAAGAAGCCAGCTGGATTTCAGGAACACTATGGCATATCTGGCTGGCAGTGCGAGAATCGATGTGGATATATGCAGATGGGAGTGACGCCTTTGTGACGCCAGGTGATGCCACAACGGTCGTATGTACTTGTCGGAGATCTCCATGGAGAGGCCATTTGGTTGGGATCAATAATTTTCGAGAGAGAATATCCCACTGTGACTATCACGTGACGTCAGTAACCGTGTGAACTATCAGAAGCCTGGCTGCTAATCTCTACATCAATATCTTAATGTTTTAATGCTCAGGTGGTAAAACTCAAGCCCCGGTCTCTATGTACCCAGGGTTACAACTTGCACACGTGTACGGCTTTATTCCAAGTGCATCCCGAGTGTAAGGCTTCACTCGGAGACCCTACGAAGTTCAAGTTCTTTTCTTGCGCCAGCTATGCGTAAGGAATATTCTGCATCGTATTCTCCTGTCGACGATCGTGATGACACGAAACTCCTTGATAGCGATACAGAAACAAAGCCTCTTTCAAAATTCCGCTTTCTCAACTTGTCGCCATGGCTAAGCCATGGTGTGCTGATGTTCATAACAATGATGTTCTTCGTGCTATGGGTACGGGCGCCTTCGATTGATGACGTAGTTCTGTACTGTAGGTGGACGGACAGTGTCGACTCACAGCACCTTGCTTACTCGTCATAGCTCCAGTAAACGAGGCCATTGAATCCATCGGTATTATACGACTCAATGGAACTCTGGGCACTCCTTCTATATATCGTGGCACTCCATCTCCAGAACTCGACGCTGTTTGGGATAAGATAGCTCTTGATGGTTGCGCCCTATGCTTGACTTAGATTATAGATATTTACTGACTATGATATTTCCCAGCGCGCCCAATCGGTATGACACTTGAGCAACTGCTCAGAACGGGGGCGAAACCTTCTCCTTCCATGACTAGGTATCCGGATGAATACGGTGGAGATTATATGGCAACTGTAGAAGTCATTCACCAGCTCCATTGCATAGTCAGTCGTAATACAAAAAGGTTGGTCGATCTTTACTCACTCCCTGTAGGATATGCTTCGCAGAGTCAGCTGGGGTAATCATTCCTCGGGACATGGCGCCCACGAATCCTCCGAAGACTTCCGCATTCATCTCGGTAGGTACACTGTTTCCTGCCTGGAATGCGTCTGCTTATGCTGCGCCTCAGACCACTGCATCGAAATGCTCAGGCAGAACATTATGTGTCGTGCCGACGTGACAATGCTCACATACGACTGGGTGGAGGGAGTCAAAGATCCTTTCCCTAACTTTAGAATCCCTCACCGGTGCAGAAACTTCGAGAAGGTCTTGGATTGGGTTGATGCGCATCGTGTTTATGTCCCTAAATCCAAGATGGTCCGCTTGGAGGGTAACGTGGACCTGCCTTCCCCTCCCTGATTGCAGTCTCGATGTATTCTCACGGCTCTCGCGTAGATCGCGATATGACGAATGTAGCAGAGCCAACATGTTGAAAAGTCGGATGGAAATATTATCTCTGCAGAATGAATTAATATTATTGTGATCATTTTGACAACGCTCCCACAGTTTTCCCGATATTCCATTAATGTAGCTGCAACGGCGCTAGAAATGCCGCATGCGCAGCAACAAGCTCTGAAACGGACTCATCGGTGCATCCCTGTTTAAGAACTGCCGTACGGAAACTCATATCACTGAAGCATAGTAAAAGAACCGAACGGTATCTATACGGTCTGTCTATAGCGTAATATTACTCATATGATGACTCAGGGGGGGCCCCGGAATTTGGCCACGATTTGGGTTTGAACTCGAGATCAGCTGATCAACTCTATCCATTCTACTGTATCTGTTACGTGGCTAACTTGAGTGTTGCAACGTGTTGAGACCGCGGACTTTGCAAGTTTTTCTGATAGAAAATAAACCTCGATCAGTCGGTGATAGCACAGTGACCACCTTGGGGCCACTGGTAGGAACGACGTTGTGGCCCGTGCCATGTTATTGAACGCAAATTTAAATATGCTATTGGTGAGGAGATGAACTTCAAACTGATGCCGTGCTTTAAATAACTGAGTTATTAATAAACTTCAGTTCCGTACTTGCCTTCGTATCGACATCTGAGTCATGATGGGGTTCTCCGCAGTCCATCATGACTATACTGGAACGGCGGTGAAATGTTGTGGCGAGTAATAATTTTATTATAGGCGGTGGAGTTAACGTCCACGATTTTCAACGCAGAACTTGACCATGGTAACAGTAATTGCGGCGAGGTCGACTGCATCATTCGTCGGATATGTGGGTTGTGCTTGTTCATTTTGAACGATGCCGTTACACTCGTCATCTCCTGCAAAAGAATTCTGTGCTTTCAGCCCCGCTTACGTTTCCTCCCACATGTCAAGCAGTCGTTCAAATCGATCTCCCTAGCTGCGTCGCGTCGCGTGCCCAACTAACTCGAATTCGAGCAATGGGGAATGCGAGTCGTGCTCCTGCCAGTGAGAACTCGCATACTTGTTTTCGTATACTGTTCACGACGTTCGAGGTTTCTGGTCGTCGAACACCTCGCTTATGTTTGCTGTCAACAATGCCATTCAATGAACTGCGACAGTGCTTACGACAATATTCTCAGTAATATGAGGCCAATCTCTTGGATCGTTGGTCTAACTTCTCAGAAAAAGGTTTTCAGGGTGCTAAACAACCAGCCCTCAAGCTCTAAGAGCGAAGGTTGTAATGAGTAGCGGACATTTTGTTGATCATCACTTAAACCACCCATGACAGTGTAACAATTTGGTTATAGCTCTAACTATGCTAACTCGAGGTGAACACTCAAGTTAGAGAACTGCAGACAATTCAACACGCGATGTTGCGAGCACTTGATCTGTAGTTGAGTAGGTAATGAAAGCATCGTGTATTCCAATCCATTCCTGTAACACTCCGCGAAAGAGGATGAGAAAATACGTTCCATCACCGCAAGCCAAATGACCACTCCGACGGCAGACTGATAGGGGAAAACCTCATTGATAAGGGCATTCGCGACTTCAGAGATCAGAAGGGACAACGGGGGTCCAGAAAGTGTTGTTAATGGACACAAATCGGAATTCAAGAAAAAAAATGAAAGTGACATAACTGCATCATCATTACACGGGTTTGCAGAAAGTCGGAAATCAAGTAACCAAGCAATAGAGTCGAGTGGACGAAACGATGTGAAATTGTGGAACGAACTTGTGGGCGAAGCAATTAGTGGCCACCTAGAAAAGTTCAAGGTTTAATGGATAACTCCGACGGAAAAAAACTGAGACAAGCAGCTATAACTCACCCTATATAGAACGTCAAGGGCACGTGTAGTAATCAAAGTAATTGAAGTCATTAGCATCAAGTTCCTCGCGTTTCTCAGCAGGTCGCGCTGCTCCGTATCTGGTAGCAGGTCAACCTCCAGATATTGTATGGGGTTGCTGGCAGTCATGGACACTCACAGGACCGTTTCGCGATAGCTTCCTGCGTGAGGTGCGCGGCTGTAGCAAGAGTCACGATAGATGCGAGCCCACTGAGGACAATAGAAAGCTTCATGTTGGAGTTAAGGAGAGTATGCACTATAATTGAATGTTCATTGTCATTGTTCAAGAAGTATTTCGTACCTTTTCGTAGATCCGCTCGCAGGCAGAGTTATCTGACCTTGCTGGAGAACGAGAGCACCATGTATGTGTTACGACAGTCGTGATAAAGTTACCACCCACCATACAGTCCACATGGTCACTACACTAATAATGCGCAGCAATACCTCATTCCATTCGTATTTTTACAAGGGAAGGCGGTAATTGATTGTTAAATTGACCCTCGATTTTCTGAGTTTCAAAAACCATTTAATACGTACGCACAATCGAGACAACGAGAAGCTCACCAACGGCGACGAGGCAAGGTCTCCCTCCAAATCGAATCAGCGCATCTGCATCTGGGCCCTCCGACGCGAGAAAGTGATGAGAGGTGAAGCACACTAACCTGCATTTTGCATTCGAATACAATGATCTAGTTCATTGATTCGGGAACTGCCGCGGTGCAAGCACCGCCAGCTGCTAAAAATACATACCACAAGAATCTAGGAAAATCTAGGCTTACTCCCTAGAAGCTAATCCTAATGGTGATGACCTGGAAGCCGCGGTAAGCCATCTGGTTTTTTTCAGGTCCCCAGATTTTTCCAAGGAATTTTGCGAAGAAGGGACGTGTTGTTTTTGACAAAAGTGCGTTCTCGCCGTGTCTCACGTGCACCGTCAAATTTGAAATCTGCCCTCGAATTTCAAAAGCCACCGCGATTTGCGGAATCAATCTATTTGTGTTTTGTTCGTCAACAGAAATCACTTTTTGGCTGAAATTCGAGGATGATGTACCTGAACGTTGAACGTTCCATGCACCGATTCTCGGACTTCGATTGGCATTTCGTGGTGTGTAGTTTGCAAAGAACGACGATATCTTGAATGAAATTCACATGCAAATGAACATTTTGATGTTGATGTGTTGGACTGTTCAACGCTATAACACGCAGCTTTGTCTGCTCGTGAGCGTGCGTCAACGGCGTAAGAGCGTGGCTTACACCCTCCTAACCTCCGAAAGATCGAGCATGGTGGGATGTCGTTGAAAGCAGGACATTCGGATCATAACCTGGTAGCCAGAAGTCTTCTGCTTGCCAGAGAACGAGGTGTTGGAAGCCGCGGCCGCGAGGACGCTGATCGAAAATACGATCCATCTTCCATTCTTCGAGACTGTCTTGGGTAGCGGCGAGACTAGGTCACGGCAGTTCTCGGGAGAGGGACAGTGTCGTCTGGGCGTAGTACTTGAAGTTTAGATACATAAAACAAAGGGTGGATGTTGATGCATCAATGTGTGGCCGGATCAAGCGTGTATGAAGATGACTCAGAATGCGCAGAAAGGGATTTTGGAAGTCTCGTCATTAACTTGGCTTCCCCTTTAGTTTGGCTGTTGAGATATTCGCAACGACGATGAGGGGCGGAGAGGTATATAAAATCACGAACACCAAAGTCAGGGTTCGGAATCACTGTATGAAGTGACAGAATGCGCCTATGCAACCTTATATGTTAGCAATGCATCGTGAGCGTCTGAAATATCAGTCGTATGGTGGATGTTTGGTTACAGTTCGACTTCCCGAGATGCCGGACAGATTTTCAATGTCCGATCGCTATTTGGTTTGAGGAATATTGTTTCTTCGATTTTATTTAATGTATATTGTATATCCCTAGTTACCTTACAATTGCACCTAACGTTGCCGAAAGGCTCGTGTTCACTGTGAGCAACAGCGAGCTCAACTATATCATCATTTTAACACATTTCTTTCTACTTTTTTTGTAGAACCATCTAGCACATCAGTAATATGTACTACCCAAAATTTTGTAGTTATAAATGTAAAAAGAATATGAATAAAAAGAATACCTTTTGCACAGCGAGAATGAGTGGTTCATCAGGAAATTGGCGAGAACATGCTTTTTGTAGATAGGGCTGACAAAATCAGACCAAATTTTTATCACATTGCATCCAATTATATAATAATATAAAACCATATACAGACACGAGCAAAGTGATATGACAGGATAACATATTGCAAGAAAGCCACAACTCCGACAGAAGTGTATATTGATTCCTCAGTATGATCATACTACGACAAGACAATATAAAATAATATAGAAGAATTAGCAAAGCGGCGCGACGGGACAAGGTATTGCAAGAAAACGACAATTCTGTCAGAAATGCATATTAGTTTCCAAGTAGGATGATGCTGCGACAAGACGATATAAAAGCATATACCAGGATTAGCAAAACGGCACGACGGGACAAGGTATTGCAAAAAAACGACAATTCTGTTAGAAATGCATATTAGCTTCCAAGTAGGATGATGCTGCGACAAGACGATATAAAAGCATGTACCAGGATTAGAAAAGTGGCGCGACGGGACAAAGTATTGCAAGAAAACGACAATTCTGTTAGAAATGCATATTAGCTTCCAAGTAGGATGATGCTGCGACAAGACGATATAAAAGCATGTACCAGGATTAGAAAAGTGGCGCGACGGGACAAAGTATTGCAAGAAAACGACAATTCTGTTAGAAATGCATATTAGCTTCCAAGTAGGATGATGCTGCGACAAGACGATATAAAAGCATGTACCAGGATTAGAAAAGTGGCGCGACGGGACAAAGTATTGCAAGAAAACGACAATTCTGTTAGAAATGCATATTAGCTTCCAATTAGGATGATGCTGCGACAAGATAATATAAATTCATATACACGCAGGAGCATTCTGAGAGAAATGTATATCGAACGAGAAGTTTGATCACCCACGACAAAGCCATTGGCGGCGAGGGATAAGAAAATGCCAAAAATGCCGATCAAACGGAAACCTGTAATGATGTCGCCAGTTAAGTTATTGATTGAGAAACCTATGCGGAGGTTGTAGTGATCAATGGATGCTTAACTCCTAGGATGATGCCGCTCGCCAGAAGGGTGCTAACAAAGCTGGCCTGCAATAACAGCATGATCATGTGGCGTCAAGTTACCCAAGCCTCCAATGATCGACAAATGTTTGGGAACACCCTTGATCGAACTTTCGTCTTGGAGTCAGTTCAGCCGCACATCATCTATCTTCTGAACGCCGCGAGAATAGATTTGGGAATGCAGTAGTAAGGGATGGACAACAAGATGGTAAGTAGGATTAGTATAAGGTATAATGCACACAGGTTCGAGATTCAAGTAGTCCAAAGAATACGAAATGTAATGCTACACACGGCAGTGAAAATTATCAAGACGAGGAAACTAAATTCGTGCATGTAATCCTGAGGACTATAGAGCTATAAGAACGTTAACAATTGGACACAAAGCCAGGCCAGAAGACTTACGTCAGGCCGACAACTGTGTCTTGAGCAAAGATTCTCATTGCCACACCCTTGGAGATTTTGGCCCAAGGCAAAAATAATCAGAGACCATCGTATTATATGTCGGGTTTACAGACCTGTAGACCAATTAGATGTTTGCGAAGCATCGCCTCCCTGACTACGGCGATCTGAAAACACCAATGCTGAGTGCCACCAAAGGGCACACCCGCGCAAGAAGGCAAGCAATGACAGGAGCATTGTTACGTATCGCATACTCATGTACCAATAAACATCAGTAAGTGCAGATATCTCGGTAAACAAAATTTACACTTATGCTAAATGACTTCCTGTAGTCCTTCTCGAGAACATCACTGTCTGGGGTGCTGACTATTAGGGTAGCAGTCTCTTGAGTATTACCACCAGCACGAATCTTAACGCTGCCCCCGCGTTGTCAGAGGTTGGTCAAAAGGTTGAGAAACGACACTTGCAGGAAAGAACTGCGGATCGTTGTAACTATTATAGTCATATTAGCAACTGAATTCGCTACCTGTTCAACCCAACTACAGACTTGTTCAGTGGATACACATGCAAGGGAAGGAAGGGAAGTGCTCACGGACTTGCGTCGTAACACGAAACTCTACACTGAACCCAAAGAATGAACCTTCTTGTTGAATTGAAAGTCCCGAGACATTGGGTGGGGGAGGATTAGGTGGGGCTGGTGCATTTAATATCGTGTGATCGTATGAAGCAGCATCCGTGTATGGCGATATCAAGAACCATAGAGAACTGCAAATACCAAGTGAGTATAACGCTGGATCGGAAACACGAGTTGTGGGGAAAACATTAATATATGGACAAGAATGTGTCTGACAGCTTACAGAGAAGTCCTGACAATCAAATTTCTCAGGGCAATCGAAGATATCATTGGGGCGTCCATGTGGTAGGATTTTGTGCATGTTGAAGCAGGGTTTAGTGTTGTTGAACTTATCGGCAAAAAGATCGAGCTCATGCTGGAGCCACGGAATGAAAACAAAGTGAAATACAAGTCTATGTTCCACACAGCGTTAGTGCAAGAAAGTATCAAAGACATAAAAGAAGAACCTTTTGAGTGCATCATCTGGGTTATAGATGCCTGCACTCAAACCGAAATCAAGAATATCTTCGAAACCCGGAGTCCAGCGACAGCGCAATTGGCTCCAGAAAATTTCTGGCTTTATATTGCGATGGTCGCCTCTGAACTTGTGCTGCAGGGTGCGTGCTAGACCTGGATCTTGAAGGTGACGAAGCATGGTGTGACCATTCGCAATCCCGTTGTTCTCTGTGCCCGGATCGCTTTGGGTAACGAGAGGCATAGCTTTAATGATTGCATTAGTAGGCTGACAATTGAGACTGGATGCAAATAATTACCTCCAAGGCTTTGGACCGTGTCACAATACCAGCCACAGATCAAGCGTGGATTGTGATTGGTCCACCAGATCTTGAGCCAGAGTATTCGCCCTGAGAACGGCTCGATACCAACATGTAGGAAGAGCTGAAAATGACACCACTTGTCGTGTTGGTCAAAAACCCAAATGTCGTGAAGACCTGCAGTCCAAAAAGTGCTGCATTTGAGCCGGCGACTCTTCCGGCGCTGAACTTCATCCGGATGGTGAAGGTTCATGTACCGCAGTATTAAGTCTCTGAAAACAATTCAATCAGTGTAAATGTGTAGCGACAGAGCATCATATACAACCTTGGAACCATAATATGTTCCTCTTGCCTAAGGGTTTGCTTCATGTCGTGCGAGCCCTGTTTGGGGAACCGTTGACGAACACGCTCGATGGCAGGTCCAATGCTTTCAATCGTGTGCGCTTGACCACGGGCAGACGTAACTCCCCACTGCGAACATCGCTTTTTCAAGAGGCTCAGTCTGATAATTCAAATGTCAGAAGCTCTGTTTGAAGGTATGTTTAAGTAGCTATGACTCACGATATATTGAACTTGCTAGTCTCCTGGTGTGCCCGAAGACGAGAGATGATCTCTTGATTGCTGTAACCATTGGCAACATACTGCTCTACAAGCGGTCTTATGATTGCATCTGGAGCTGCAAAGTAATTAGCACCAGTGTGATTGAGTTAACTGAACCCAGTTTCAAATGCACTTACGACTAACAACACCTCTCCCGTTTTTGCCTTGCGGGTTGGGCATTAGTAGAGCAAGCCTTGAAGCGCCAGCCTGTGTCAGTGGTTCAATGAGAAGATATATTGATAAAATGAACCACAGATTCACAACTTACAACCCCCTCTGGACTGCTGAGGAGTTTAGATTGGAATTTAGATTGCCATTCTGTACAAAATCGCTCTAGTAGAATATAACTAGGGATATACACGAAGAAACAATATTACTGAAACCAAACAGCAATCGGACATTGAAAATCCGTGCGGCATCTCGGGAAGTCGAACTGTAACCAAACATCCACCATACAGTCGGAAGAGCAAACGAGCTTAACATACGCATCAAACTCATTGTGCAAGTCATGTTTTGTTAATGATATGACACGGTCTGCAAAGAAAGATAGTGTCCACTGTCCGAGATGGGGATTGAAATGAGAGTAGCCGACTGATGTCATTCACGGAAGACATAGTTACAGCGTACTCGAGATAATGCGCAACTGCCTGGAGCGTCTTCGTATGAGGGTTGTCGTGTATTGCGAGTATCAACTATACGTCCGCGTGCCTGAAAAACTTGCACATCAACGCCATGACCGAGAGGTACGACGAAGAGAATTCGCAAGTCAAAAGGAACGTGACCAGGAACTCCTATCGTACATATGTAAAGCTGGAGGGTCGTGCGAATGGCTTCAGAAATTATAAACATTGCAATAAAAATCAACTCATTGGGTTGAATGTGAGCGATGAAGTGGGTAAGTGACGATGAAAACTGAATAATAACGGAAGGACAGGACTGATGCACGCAGAATTGCTAGCATTTCTGCTCCCTGGCATGTAAGTTCCTACGATGATGCACTCTTACTAGGGTGGTTTGCTTGCCAGTCAGCATGTTCTTTCTGGTAGGCTTCCACATAGGGCTAAAATGACATATCGTTAGTCATTAAAGAATAATTATCAGTCGGGTTCACTTACGGCCTTGTCAGAGGGACTCATTGCCCTCCACCGTACACCGGCCTCACGAGCAACATTGACAGCTCCTCTACCTGTGGCAGTGACTCCAGCTTCTTGGATAGCTCTACCATCATCTGATTGACGGAAATGTTCTATGAATCTGTGTGTACCGTTCTTTGTTGTCAGTCGTCATATTTTTACCGTGATACATAAACTGACCTAAAGAAAGGCCCCTTAGGGCGCTTATAGTGATTCTCTTGATGAGGTCGGTGAATCTTGTTTCTCCCGTCATGTTTACGGCGCGCATTGATTTCCCTGAGCGTTTTAGGAGAGGCACTCTTCCAATATTCATCTAGCTTCTCTTCATACTGCTTCTTCAAGACTTCAACCTCGTTGTAGTAAGGCTTTGAGGAGCGATTTTAGCATGACACATTGCAGATATGTTGATGTAAATGACCTGTTTTTCCGCAAGAGTAAAGCCATTCCACATAGTTGCGGCTTCCTTTGCCAAATCTTGGGTGTCCATAGCAGTCTTAATGTCACTCCTACGGTCTTGGACGAGCCTCGAGAAAAAAAGTAGATAGCCGTTAGGGGGACGCGAAGGAGGCTGCTCAGACTTGGGCACCCTCTTGGGTGCTATAGCGACACATATAAACATGCGCTTGACTACAAGCTCAGCCAATGGCGCTACTCACGGGGCCGCTCAACCGTCTTCTTGGATATTGCTTTTGACTTAGGTTTGGACTTTGCTTCCTTGGTGGCTTTCGCCTTCTTTGGAGCAGCTTTTGTGGCTGTCGTTTTCTTTGTGGTTTTCTTTGTGGTTTTCTTCGCTGGGGTTGAAGCGCTTTTGGATACAGCGGCCGGCAGCTGGATACGGCGCGTAGTGAAGAATGTACGACGCGTCGCAACGAATGCGGACGCAGTCAACACCGACGAAGACAAAACATTGGTGCGCAGCACGGGAAGATGGGACGCGATATGGCGAGCAAAAAGCGAGAGCATACTGAAAAAATGGTGAAAAGAACAGGAGGAGGGGAGACTAGTAGTAATACTTGGTACAGGTAACAGAACTTGAAGATTATTTGGTCTTATTGTGCAAGAGCTTCGTGAACCACTACGCTTCTAAAATTCCCTTCTTTGGAATCAATCCATCATGACTACGAATAACCCTCAGTTTGCTTTCGATTCAAAGTCCCTTCCAATCGCTCAACTTGAACTCTTAAAATTCAAGGCTAACCAAATAATTGAGTCTATCCAGACACTCCAGCGTACAATCGAGGTCGGCGGACAAAATGCCATGCCCGCTTGGCCAGACATCCTCTCTAAATACAATGTCATTCTCTCCCAAACACATAGTTTCTCCCAATCCCTATCGTCGCCTCAGGCGCAGTCCCAAATAAGCCAGGCGCAAGCTCGGCTCGGCTCCGGCATGTACGAGAACATCGCTCTCCATCCTAGCATCGGAATGACGGATCATCAGCTCGACAATGACCTTATCCCTCTCTTGCGCAATCAGCAGACGACAGATGTATTGAATATGGAAACCGCTACTGTTCGGCGTCTGGCGGAGTGTATGGCCACCCGTGGCGCCATTGCCACGAATAGCGTTCAGACCAACCATTCCCCTACCACCAGTGGTCGGGTGACACACGAGGATGTGCTGCATGAATGTGAAGAGATACGGGGTGCGCATGATCACCGCGTGGAGCGCGCTGTCAGGGCTGTGATGATGCTTAGAGATAAGTTTGAGTGGAAGCAGCGCGTCGAAGTGGAGGTGGAGGAGCCAGAAGAACTTGAATGGGATCCACGTACTATGGGACATGAGGACGTTGAGATGACCAACGAAAAAGAAATGACAGTGACTCCCGAAAATGGAGAACTTGGAGAAGGACAAAGTAGTGATGAGGAAGATATTGTAGAAGGTGAACTCACGGGAAACGATGCTCCGACACCAGTTGCTTCCCCAGCCGCAGTACTAGTAGATGTTGAAATGGCCTCTGCTAATGCTTCGTCGTGATATACCTATCGGCAGGTATAACGTCTATATTTTTGCTTCAGATATATAGCTGAACTCTAGAGTTACAGGACTTTGGTACTTGTATCATTCTAGTGACAGGGTGCATTCTTCAACGCCTCAACGCATCTTGGGAGACTCTCCCTTGCCCAATAGAGCTTTTCATGCGTTTTGTTGTCCCCTTCCCCCTTTTCCTTATCTCTCCTAACTTCTACCAGTACAACTAGAGCTAAGAACAGCGTGTACCACATCCTCTTCGTTCTCTGCCTCGGGAAAACTATCAACGTACCGCCCTCTCCTTCCAGGTACCCTTCTTCCAACGCTTTGCTTGGCCCTGGCGGCATAAAAAATGCCTCCAACATCGGGTCTCCCCACACCACCCGATCAAATGTCGGCAGCACATATGCAATGTCAACTCTCTCTTCCTGGTTCGGCCCACAAGGCTCCGAAACTTGGACATACACATCGTCCGCCGAACCTGTCAGCCAGACCAATGTAGGCACTTCTGCGTCTTCAAATAAAAATGACCCAATGGCGCGGGATAGATATCGCCTTATTTCCTCCACCAACGTCTTTTGCATCTCTCCAGAGCTTTCAAGCTCGCATAACAGCCCATCAAGGAGCAGCATGAATGTATCCTGCCAGCTATAGCATAGTTCCTCATCTGGCTGTGTTCCTGGGACACCAAACCAATCGTTTTGGAGTGAGTGCATGGAATGAAGGAAAGTTCCTAACTTAAGGTCCAGAAGAGTATCTTGGAGCGGAGTGAGAGTTCCGCTCGATCGCAGCGATGAGAGGGACTGGGCGTTTGGTGAGGGCAGGCGGAGGAGGAGATAATGGAATGGGTAACGTGCGAGGGAATCATCGAAGCTTCTAGGTTCTGGTACAGGCATTTTGGTGTTATTAGAGATTTCTGAAAGGAGATCGCGGATTGTGCCAAGGGAGAGTGGCTGCATCACTGACTCGGAGGCCGGTTCAGAGCCGGGTGTCTTGGGAGCAGTAGCAAGAAGGTATGATGCATTGCGGAGCACGATATCGATCTTGTAAAACCTGATACACGAAGTGTAACTGGAGCATTGCATGTAGCGATAATTCTTTCAAGCGTGTGATTGATACATCATACCTAAATCTCTTATTGCAGATCTCCTGAAACTGTTCGATCACAGCATCGTCGCCTTCGGTTTGGGCGACGATGTCCTGCGCTTGTTGTTGGGTGACATCCATGCGGCTTGAAAGATCGATACCCTGACTGAGGTTCGATTTAGGACTCGCAAAACCGATTTGGCTGCAGACTCCCAGCCCTCGGGCCATGTCTAAGCCTGGGATCAGGTGCCCCCAGCAACTTCAAGCGGAGTCTGTTAACTTAGATGTGTAGTACTTACTCAATTACTTTCGCCAATAATTCATTCACCCGCGTTGCGAGCGTAGCTAACTAGTAGCACTTGCGGGTTTGACATGTTGAAATACATTCGACTCCACGTTCTCTACCGTCCGACAAGCGCGTCAGAACCACGGAAACTCACGGAATTGGCTGTCGACGAACATCCTGGCAATGATCTAGCTATGATTCCTTAATGATATAGATCCCGAACCCAACCGCCGTTACAACTAGTTGCCTTTGCAAAAAAAAAAAAGAGGTCCGTAACAAGTTCCAATCACGATCATAGGATATATCACCTTACACGATACGCGCAATATTCAAATTCCCTTCCTTCATACGCTGGCATGCATCGAGTAGCTCCGCGCCCTCCGCAAGAAATGGAACTTATTGATAGATAAGCTTGTATCGACTTGGTACGATCCAGTGACTACCAAGTTGGACAAGAATTCATATCGTCATGTTTGAAAAAAATGAAACTTTATAATTTGTGCTGACGAACGATCATGAAGAGAGGACTTACAAATCTCGTATCAACTATCGTTGTCAGTGCGCACATAGCGAGGCAGCATGATCATGTTGAAAGTGGGCGGCCGAGACCTCTTTACCTTCGTTGCAAGTGGTACACTGCTCACAGACATCAATTCCAATGGCGGCGATGTACGTCCCAAAATAAGGTCTCTTGACGCTGTGGAGGCACTTAGACTCGTTCTGCATCACTTATCTGAACTCTATTGTGACTATGCGCGCAGTCTCCACTCGCTTCGTTATCGTTGTCTTTCAGATTTCTCTGGCTCAACATCAGCGAATTGAGAGGTCCTCGATATTGGACCCGTAGGACTTCTCCTCAACTCGACGGCTAGCTGTCAAAGCTGAGGCACTTAGTACCGGTGAGCTTCATTTCGCGTCAAACCTTATCACATCGACATACAATATCTGCAAGCGTGGCGATGCCGTGGTAAGCCCTGTTTCGCGCATGAAATCTCACCATGTTGATGATGTGCGCAGGGCAATTATGAGGAACCAGCCACTTCCCCAGAGCCAGTTATGCGCGTAAGCCTTTGGTGTCGCACCAAATCTCATCGTGTCAGCCTCATCATATAATGTACGCAGGAAGAGTCTCCAGAACGGTGACCTGAGTAGAACCACTCACAATACAACAGAATTCGTACAAGGACACTATAACTACTCGCCAAAATATTCCTCCACCAGTGCTTGTTTCCTGAGGGCTAATAGCACGCCCTCCATTTCCTCTCTAGTCGGAAGTGTCGGTGGCATCAGGTCTTCTGGCGACAAAAAGCCCAGGTAAGCAGCGGCTGTAGTCGCGTGCGCGCGTATTGAGTCTGCGCCACCATGTGAGGAGACATCTGCCTTCGTTGTGTTGTCTGATTCGGCTTTGCGAAGCCGTTTTTCTGCCTCCGTATTTGCCGCGTCCATCTCGACATCTTCTTCCTGAGCTTTGCGTTTAGTATTTGATAGATGTTGAGGTGGAGAGAGCCCGTTTGGTGGGAGTGGTGATGAGCTTGCCAATGATCCACGAGGTATTTCAGGTATTGGGTCATCAAGAGGGAGGTCGAGGATTTCCCGGACGTTCGTATATTCGTCTCTCCATTCTGATGCACGTAAGAAAATGAAACTGTCTACACTCATGGACATGACGTACCTGTTTCTTCTGCTTGACGCTCATATCCCAATAACTTTCCATCTGCTTCATCCAGGTCACCAAAGTATGCGGGGCCTTGATTCGTGAACTTCTTGTAAAATGAAAGCGCTTCACTTTCCTCCTCTTCCTCTTTCTTTTTGCTCTGAAAGAGTTCGCGCACGCCTGGGAGATCTTTCGCGCGGCCAAAGTACCTAGCATTTTATCAGTGACGACTTCATAGGGCAAGCTAAAACTCAAAAAGACGTACTTGTATCCTTTTGTCCCAGGCACTTCCTTCCCATCGTCATCCAACATGGCTACATTACGGCGATAGTTGGCACCTCCCAGCGCAATGATCTGGTTTTCCCAATGGCGCTTCTCGCGCATCAATTTGTTGATCTCGTCATTCACGTCTCGGACTTCATAGTCGGTTCAAACCAGCTGTTAACAAATATTCATGTCAGCTCATCCGAATTTTAAGTCTCCTGCGAAGTGACGCGCCATCCTGAATCTTGGACACTTTTCGGCTTAGCTCTCTTAAGATTTCACCTCTCCACCGCTCGCACTCTCTTAGACTCTTGCAGGCGCTGGCCATCTTCGGACGACGATCTGCACGCGTCCCGAGGCCAAGCTCAGCTGCTTGAGCCTCGCGGAAACGGTATAGCATTGACTGTGCCTTCTCTTCATTGCGGGCCTAGTTGTAAAAAAGACGATTAGTAGAATCTATAGAATACTCATCTTCAAGTACATACCATGATTAGATCAGAAAGTACGGCCGGTCTGCGTAAGGTCTATGCACATTGCAGACAAGTCACAGACTCCGTGTCAAAGTATGGTTGTCCGGAAAATGCCGGCAAGTCCTGTTAAAGGAAACGTTCTGCTTTCCTGACCTGGACTTGGACTAGTAGCAGTTCATGCCACGATGCGTGTGGGCTTGAATATTTGAATTCACAATTGGTAAGTAGCTCCAAGTCTTTCAGAATCAGTTGAAAGAGGTTCAGCTGATCATGATTGTTAGGTGTGATACCGTTAGGCTAATACTGACGCGGCGATATTCTGTTTTGTCACTGTGTGGCGTCTTAGAAATTGCCCTACAGTTGAAGTCGCCAGTGCTTGTACTATTCTCGGACCATTGCGTTTCTGAATGGAGTTGCTTTCCCTAAGCGTCATGGTCAAAGATTCCACGCAGTACTCTCCCGGACATAATATTTTTCGCGATGATGGGAAACCATTTGGTGACCCAGAAAGGTTCGGTACAGATGCTGCACAATTTCGTTCAAAGTCGTGTGACCCCTGCTTATGGACTTGGTTGAGCAATGGCGCATTCGTTTGCACATCGATGGTCTTTTCCATGCTATGCCATGGCGTTCAGCTCCCTTGCACCACGACTTTCCTGTATCAGTTTATACTGCAGGTGAACAGGCCTTCATTTGAACAGCCAACGAATGGTTTCAATGATTCATCACAACTCCAGTAAGTGGTGTTACGAATTCCATGGTCGTGTGGTTCAATGGCGCGCTCGACTTCTGTTCTGTCTACCGCCGCGTCTGGCCCTCCTTTTCCAGAAATTCAGATACCGCTTGGACCAAAATGGCCCATCATAGTGCGTCGTTCCGTTTTGTCCCATCATGCACTCCTCAGTGATTGTTTGAAACCCTGTACTAACAGGACTAACTCGGATGACCGTGAGTGGATGCTCAAAACATGCATAACAGATTTGCGTTCGAAAGTCAGGTATCCGGACAAAATTAGGTGGAGGTTTCGTGGTCTCTTTGGGATCCGCTTATCATATACATTATCTGGCAAGTCATACACTGCGTTCGTTCTTGGCTCACACATGTGTAGAACTTGCTTCGCACAACCTTTTGGTTGTTGGAGTATCGTAAGCCCACAGGTCTTTCATTCCAAGGCACCCCGAAGTAGTCCGTATGCATCTTGGTAAATAGTCTTTCTGACTTGAGGACCAGGTGGTAACTTGTACTCGTGATATGCTACTGTTACGCTTCATATCACTGCATCGGAATGATCAGGCTGACAACATGTGTAATGCTGACGTGACGATGATAACATGGGACTGGGTACAATGGAGTATGAGACAATTTTGCATTGTGCTAACAAGCACGTTGTTCCATTAAACAAATCAGAGGCTACTCGCTTAACACTATTGTCGACGGATGTCTTCCCAAATATTTTGCAAACTTTGGGAGCTTGTTAGAATTGTCATGTCGTTGGTGCGTTAGTAATCTAGATTCGGCACTTCAAGCTAAAGTCGAAAATCGATGTCCCAAAGCAATGAGGTTCATACCATTCACCGTTGATTGATGACCGCACAACTATGCATTTTTTAGCCGTATCTCCGTTGATACGTGGTCACTACTTCCGGTTGACATCATTCAGTATGGAATAATTTTCACGCAGAGTTTGACGCTTATCTCCGTGGGCGCTATCTTACTACGAGAAGTGTGCCCGGCGCCCAAACGAGGGGTGGACAGCTTGTGGAAAAAAAACAGCGGCAAGATGAGCAGTCAGTTGCATGTAAAATGGATTGCAAATTGCTTGACAGTGCCTACACTGCGGCCCGCCATGAACATAGGTACCCTGGGATAGAAATCAAATTGAATATCAAACACTTCTGTGACTACATCCACCATCATATGGAGAGGATACAACAAGAATGCGATCAAGGGGGATAGGGCAGGTCCACGTTGTCCTCCAAGCGGACCCAACTGGAACTAGGGATAAAAACACGATGCTCGTCGATCCAATCTAAAATCTTCTCAAAGTTTCTACATTCGTGAAAAGAATTGAAATCAGCGAGCGGATTTGTCCTTCCCTCGATCCAATCATGAGTTATCAGGGTAACATCACCACTACACATGGTGAACTGCCTGAGTATCTCAATGCAGTGGTCTAAGGTGCGACATGAGCAGGTTGTGGGCAGAGCAAGAAACAATATACTCACCGACATGGCGACGAGAGAGTTCGTGGGATTTATGCATGCCCCCATTCTCATGGTACTCGTTACCCCAGCTGGCTTTGCGAAGTATGTCCTACAGGAATTTAAGCAAAGATCGACCAGCCTCTGTGTTTTACAACTGACTAGGCAATGGAGCTGGTGAATGACTTCTACAGTTGCTACGTAACCTCCACCGTATTCGTCCGGATACCTAGCCATGGCAGGAGAAGGTTTCTCCCCCGTTCTGAGCAGTTGCTCATGTGTCATACGGAGTGGGCGCACTGGGAAATATCATATTCAGTAGATGTCTATGATGTAAGTGAAGCATAGGGCACAACCATCAAGAGATACCCTATCCCAAATGGCGTCGAGCTCTGGGGATGGAGGGCCACTATATATGGAGGGTTTGTCTACGATAGTTCCGTTGAACTTTATGATGCCGATGGATTCAATTGCCTCGTTTGCTGGAGCTGTGATGGGTAAGTAAGGTCTTGTGCGCCGACTCTAGTCATCCACGTACAATATATAACTACGTCATCCATCGAAGGTGACCGTGCCCATTGTATGAAGAACCACAGAGTTATGGACATCAGTACACCATGGCTTAGCCAAGGCCACAGGTGAAGGAAGCGTGATTTTGGTGGAAGACTGATTGTTATACCACTACCAAGGAGCTTGGTATTGTCATCGTCGATCCCATCTAAATGAGAGTACTGAGAGTAGTATTCCTATTCATGAGTCGCGAAATAAAATCAGGATCCGGAGTGGATGGGTCAAGTGTGAACCAGACAGCTTGGACGATTAAGTGCCTGTGAAGAAATGCTTACTTCTATTTATCCCAGAAGCTGTGACAGTGCTCGGCGAATCTCGTGAGGCTTGAGTGGGCGGCGCCGAGGATCTGGTACAATCTTTCTGGATCATTGGACTAAGAGAGCAAATGAAGTACGTTATCTAATCTCCCAGACCCTTTCTCAGGTCTCGAAGCCACGTTTCATGACATGGCGACTCGTTATCTCCTTTCCTCTTATTGCGCTTCAGACTACCCCAGCCTTGAAACTTTCGTAATTAGGTCGTGGGAGCAGCACTTTTGAGATTCCTAGGACAACATGATTTCCTGTGGTCTTGCTGGCATATCTATTTGTCTTGCGGGTACACAAATTGGTTACAAATGGTCCCTGCAGCTTCCCACCTGTAGGCTCCTGTAGGTCAAATAAATCGATATGTCCGTGACTCATGATCCGGAGAATAGCAATTCTAATTACCTTCAAAATTTCGGGGCTTAAATACGTCGACACTCAGCAGCGTTGCAAAGCCCATCAGCTTGCCGCATCTGTGATACTGAGGAAGTGGTTACCAATGCGTCAGACAGATGCTATGGTACGGTCCGATCCATTGTCGGTCATCATCAAGGTGTTGAAAACTAAAACTTGAACATTTATCTGCGCGATCATCGGGGAGTGGTGGGTAGGTGCAAAAGACTGAGACCAGTGCGTAGTACTTGAGACGAGAGATTTCAAGGCTGCGAGTGTCTGCGAAGTGGGAAGAAGTTGCAATATTGAAGCTCGTGATCGCCTAATGCACGCGTGGACTAACTTACATTATGTTACATAGCTTAGTTAGTTCTAAGCCTTAACTAGTTAGAAAACAACTAATTTCAGTGTTACATAATCTATATGTAATGATAACGATCGATAACGTTCAGTGAGCCATGTTGTTTCAAATAGCTGCCACGTCACTAAGGCTAACTTCGAAAGGACCTGTTTGCACCACTGCATGCCAGTTGGCAGAAACTGCATCATGACGTTGTCATATAGACTGGTGACCAGCCCGTCTATGAGGCAAACCGTCGATAGACGGACTGGTAAAACTGGGTTTGAATTTGGATCAAGAGCGGATTCTCAGGATAACGTGACCTCTAGCCAATAAAAAAACTAGGTTTTTTCAACAAGTATTGTAGAATACAAAATAAACGATATAATTTTCACTAATTGACGCGACGCGACGCGTCAGGACGCATCCTCATGCTGCAAAATCGATGGACCAGCAATCACTGATACAGGGAATCCACGTTGCATCACTCGATGCTCTGAATCATTTCGCGCATGATCTTATCAAAGAACACCTTCCCACCGACTATCTTCAGACACTCTGTGATTCTGACCGAACGCATGCATTACGCACGTGCTTGATTGTGTACGTGAAGTCAGGTTGTGATGGGTCGAGAATTCGAAGGATAAAGTCCAGGATCGACATGCGGCCTTCTCTGAGGATCTTGACAACAGATTTGACGTGTTCGTGAGGTGAGAGACGCGACGGAGTTGCTACGGCAGCCGCAGGGAGACCTGTTGTAATGTCTATGAAACCAGAGTCAACAGATCGATTGAAGTTCTCATTGAGAACTGTCGAAGAGACCGGCATCCTTCAAGTAGTAGGTTGAATACGGAAAGCAGAATAAATATACAAGAAGTAGTGGAATGAGTCTGATATGAACGTTAATGTGTCGAACAGCACGCACATCGATCAAACTTAGCGGTACTTGCAAAGGCCTTAGCAAAAGTTCACGTGGCTTTGATATTCCAGAAAAGGTTTATACATCACGTTATCCTGAGAATCCGCTCTTGATCCAAATTCAAACCCAGTTTTACCAGTCCGTCTATCGACGGTTTGCCTCATAGACGGGCTGGTCACCAGTCTAGTTGTCATAATGCAGACGCGTCAACGCCATCTGGTACTCTTTCTACTGGCGCAGATGTGGAGAGATATAACTGGTTGATGATACAGATCAATGATTAATTGGTTCATCCACCATGCTTAATCGACATCCCCATAATGCATGCAGCACACCATTATAGGTGCAGCATTCCACACAATTTAAGGGCTCTTGGACCCAGATCGCGACTCTGCCCCTGCTGAGCCTGCTGAGTGCTCCCTCGTATTTCACTAACAAACGGAATCACTTTACTCAAAGGCCATGATCAAATTTTTTTCGCAGTACTCTCCTATAGATACTGTCGACGACGACGATAAACTAGCAAAACGGTTCGGTACAGAATCTTGTCCCAAGTCACGTATTCGTCGCTTGTGGTTGTCCCATGGCGTACTTATTTGCACATCGATTCTCTCTTTTGCGCTATGGATGCGTACACCTTCGACTCAGCTGCGCAACGACATTCCCAGTATATACTGTAAGTGGACAGATCACATCGAACAGTATAGTTATTGATCTATCACAGCTCCAGCAAGTGTTGCTGTTGAGCCCGTCACTCTAAGGATAAACGGAACCCTCGACTTTCCTTCTATCTATCGTGGCCCCCCCTCCCCAGAAATGGACGCCACTTGGGATAGGATATCTCGTAATGGTACGTCGTTGGTCCTGTTATGCTAATTATCAATTGTCCACCTCCATGAAACCCAGTGGGACCAACTCGAATGACCCGTGAGGAGATGCTCAAAGCAGGCACAACTTTGACAGAATTGCGCTCGAAAGTCAGATATCCGGACGAAGTTGGTGGGGGGTACATGGCCTCTATGGAAGCTATCCACCAATTGCATTGTGTGGTGAGCTATACTACACCGACAATTTATTCATTCTTGGCTCACTTGTATAGAACTTGCTCCGCAAAGCCTCCTGGTTTGAGCATTACTCGGCGTCTACAGATCGTTCATTCCAATTCCCTCTGGACGTAATCCATCTGCATATTGGTGAATATTATTTCTGCCTTAAGGCAATATTGCTTACAGTATATCGTTACGGTCCAGGTCACTGCATCGAAATGTTAAGGCAGAATATTATGTGCAAAGCCGACACGACGATGATTACATGGTACTGGGTGCAGGGACATGGTGCCCCTCAAGCTAACTTCAACACCCGTCATCGATGCAGGAACTTCGAGAAAATTCTAGATTGGTCTTTCGAACACGCCGTTCACATCGATGAATCCAAGATGGTTCGCTTCGAGGATACGATTGACCTCCCCAAACCACCTCGTGACGCATGAAGAATATCACACTGCTCGCCTGCTTGCTCACCCCACTTGTTCAGGAATACCATGAAAGGAGGGCGATTATTGGTACCTTGGAAGAACTGTCTCATTGAGAGTTTATGAAACGAGCTGGATATAGATTTATATGATACAGAACGTCAGAAAAGCTTGTATATCTAGGCCAAAGGACAAGGATGATGCAGCAGAGATGCTTCCTAGTAGACACTTGCTAAGTTGCTTCCGGATCATCCTGTTTCCCAAAGCCACTAAACCCAATGGTTGTCGCTGATCAATAATTGGTGTGCGCCATTGTCTGCTACCCTGGTGTTCTCAAAAAATTCTCACCCGATGATGGTTCTCGAGTAGATCACGATGTGATGGATGGAATGTGGCCTTAAACATTTTGCAAAGCAGAATGGGAACCTACTTGCGTAAATATTACCAGGGCTTGCAAAGGAACTGATGACACTCCTCGTTTGTGTAATTTCAGGGCACTCGTTCCACTGCATGAGTAGCTGAAAAGGAAATATACACATGCAGGAGCATGCAGGGCACCTGCATTCACGGCGAGCTGAATGATACGCCGCGTTCAAGTTGCACTTCGATGTAGTCTTCCCCGCGAATGGCTGTCACTTCCAGACCTCGATGGGGTTTCAGCCTAGGAAGAGGAGAAGGTCGGCTGCAGGGACGGGAGGGTCATTATCCTGCCTAATTTATCCCTTCAGGGCCCAAAAGATATGTTTGTATTCGTTATTTATGGACGACACCGAGGTGCTGAATTGTGCCGCTGTGCGATGAGACAGGGATAATAGAAAGGTAAGGTGGACAGTCGTGACTCGTCGTAGCAGATGAACAAGAGGTGCGAAAGCTACGTTTAATGTTCACTCAAAGACTTCAACTTTCTCTGTTTGTGCCTAAAGCTAAAGGCCTTGCCTGCATAATAAAGTGATAACTTTATGAACGATGAACGTTTGATCAAATGGCATCGATGAACATTTGAACGATGTTAAATTGGCTGACGTGACGCTACTGATGGCCCTTAACTCAGGTATTACATATAGCTAGAAGTGCCTCGTCAGCTCATCGAGATATACTATGACAGTAATCACGAATGTGACTGCAGATGAGTCGCAAATGTCCAGGTAAATCAAACACGTCTAGCATTTCCAACTGGTCGGTCCAATCGCACATATAAGCGTGCGTTGAATTTATCATTTATGAGATTCTGTAAACTAATTACGTGCAGAAATAATACTAAGCTGAAAATCGTTTATTATTACATAAACACATTGTTTGACTTGGCCAACAAACTTACATCTTACTTAGCTCGGATGTGGTGCTCCAAGAAATCTCAAACATCATTCACTGATGCATTCCAAGTATCCTGCTCGGAGTCGGACCTGTGGCAAATATGACATGTCCATCAGTGACGCTTTGACAACACGGTATAGAGACTTAAGTACCTAACCTTCGGCCATCACGATTCATCCTTCCATTGTAGATTGGCGAAACTTGATGACTGCAAGAGATGCTGGCAATCACGACACCATGTTTGAATTTTTATTCATGCATGACCCAGCTACGACATGGCGGCTACTCACAAACTACTTACTAATGATGATGAAGTTTCTGTGGCGGACTCATTCGCATCAGTCACTGAGCAATCAATTTGGATGTTCCATGTATTTATGAGGGTAGCCTTATCCCCTCATTGTTTTTTCAGCATGATCATCATGCTGGTCACCTCAGAACTTGTCATTACATGGACAACACAGCAGTATTTTAGTGGTTAGAGTGATTGGTCGTCATGGCTGTTTTCTCTATTCTGTTCGTCGGTCACTGGGTCTTGGTCTAGATTCCCATGTTGGCTGTATCGTGACGGTGCTACACCTGACAGCTCCTTGCCAAGGTCTGCTATAACTAGCCACAGTCTGGATATGTGTACGATCTTTTGTGGAGGAGGCTAAAATGGAGCAGCCCTGTGAGAATGTATAAAAGATTCTCTCAGATTTTCAGTGTGAATCATCACTCTCATACATCCCTGACCATGCAACTTTCTGTGCTCCTAAGCGCGCTTATATCTTTCGTCATTCTTGCTACAGCGTCACCCACGCCTGGAGCCATCTCGAAACGTTCTTGTGAGTGTTCATGATCATCAGCAGTATCATATTCACTCATATGCCACAATGCACCACTCAGCCGAGCTAAACATGCTTGACACGTACTTTCGACATGATTACCTAGTAGAGAGCAAGAAGCGCAAGGAACTTGAGTCGCACATCACTTACAACGACGACGACGTCCCAAGCACTGGAGGTGGGGTAACTTATTTGCTACTTACTCATTTACTCATGGTACCTTTTGTACAG
The DNA here is from genome assembly GCA_016647645.1 of Suillus variegatus. Taxonomy (NCBI): domain Eukaryota; kingdom Fungi; phylum Basidiomycota; class Agaricomycetes; order Boletales; family Suillaceae; genus Suillus; species Suillus variegatus. The sequence goes on from JABBWF010000154.1 coordinate 84,762, forward strand.
GCAAGGAGTGCGATGAACTCGAGTTGCGTATCGCTTACGACAACTAGGGCAATAAACAGCCTAACATATATAAACCTGATTGATATGGCTATACATTCGATGCGACAAGAAGTGAGGGTATCTACAAAACACCTCAATAGGAGTGGTACTCAAAATAAGTTTTGAAACCTTTTAAAACCTTTTAAAAACTCGCTTAACACGCTAAACACGCTCTGAATTCTCAGTTAAAGTTGGTTTCAACTCGCTCAAAACATGCTCGGCGCACGTCGGCACAAAGTCGGAGATTCAAACACTTATGATTTTTCAAAGTGTATGTTCATAGGGGAAAGTCGTACATAGAGTAAAAAAAAGCAACCCATAGTAGATATACACCATATTTCAAATGTTAACATTCATAAAAAAAGAGGGAGCAGGAGCAGGAGTGAATTGCGAACTCCCAGCATGAGGTGTTTCAAGGGCATTTGCATGATAAGGTATATGAGGGCCCAGAGAGTATCCTTGGCCATAATGTGAAGGCGCAGTACCGGAAGGTGAGGGATATGTGGGAGCGTGAGGTGACCATTGCAAAGTAGTGCCAAAGTGTGTGGGGGGACCAGCCCCACCACGTGATTGGACAAGTGAATATAGCGCGCCGGTGTGATCAACAGGGACTAAATAAGTGCTGAGGGGAGGAGGACACATGAAAAAGATCTGCAGGCCCATACTGGCATGGTAATGTTTGGCAAATAAGTCATACTCATTTTGCAGTTGCTCAGCAAGTTCCTCACACTCTGACTTTGAGAAGCCATGCACAATGCCAGTATGGGTAGCATGCTGTGACTTGATGAAACCAGCAATGGCTTGAACTGCCTTCTTTTTCGTGGACGGTTTAGGCTGTACTGCGGCATAGTACAGGTTGGGGCGGTTGAAAGACTGCATCAGGCATAAGGGGTCACATAAACCTATGAGCTGGCTGGATTGGAATGAGCGCAGAGTCGATCCCACAAGAAGGGGAGTGTAGAAGGTGTAGGGGGTAGTGAGGAACCAGCGGCTTGGCGGTAAAATTGAGCTGCTGTGGGTCATGTGTGGGACCAGCACTAGAATAGATTTCCTGTAAGATAAGAGTGAATATGTTAGCTGGAACTTACAGGAGGCAAAAAAAATACTTACCTTGGGTTGATGACACCTGAAAATTTGATGTCCTGCTCAGTGCTGTGTGTGAGCATTGAGGCTGGATGGTGAGGTCGATGATGGCATCAGCGTGCTCACTGCGAGACGAAACTTCAGAACTTTCTGAAATTTCAAACTCCGCCACAAACTACGTCACATATACACAAATGGATAGGAGTTTTGATTCCCTCGACTCCCTGTTTGTGACCATGCCTCAACCATCCATCTGTGAAGAACTCCTGGCTATTGTAGACCAGGCTGAACTTTCCCTGGCCAAGCTACAGTACCAGGATATCCTGGACGATTGATCTGACTTTGAGAGTGATTCTGACTCCGAGGACTCCCTTTCCACTACTTTGGATGATGATAATTCAATCAATCTATCTTTTAGCTCGCCTTCCCCCCCTCCCCCCTCTCCCCTATGACAGGGGCTTCAGATTCTTCCAGTGATGGTTCTATATCCTCTGATGACATCACTGTACCTTATGACCGCCTCCGTGACACCATTAATGCTCTTTGTGATGAGATTAAGAGGGCTCGTGTACTCCATAAGCCCGATGAGCCTCCCCCACGAGCACCTCAGCTTCACATGTTGGTCCATCATGAAGAACACCGCCCTCACTTATTTGGGCAAAAAATCTGTGTTAGCCCCGAGATCTTTGATGACATCCTCGATTTTATCTCTGATCATCCCATCTTCCAAAATCAGTCCAACAATCCTCAGCTCCCTGTCTCCATTCAACTTGCCATTTTTTTGAATTGAGCCGGTGTAGAGACTCATGCCTCACATTGCATGATATGGCAGATTTCACTAGGGAGTACACAGCATGACTTGCAGCATCACTCTGTATGCCATCCACAGCTATTTGTATTCGAGGCGCAGCTTTCCCGCGCAACACGCCACATGCGCGCGCAACTTCCCATGCTTCACGAGGTATATGCGCGCGCGCTTTCCCACGCTTGAGCGCCCTATAGCGCCAGCCATCCAGAAGCATCCATCCACTGTCCACCAAGCTCCCTAGTGCATATATTTCCATTTCCTTATTTGCATATTGTTCCACCTCTATTATTATCATGAGAACTTACTTACATATATCTTTACATACCTACTCGGTAGCGCTTTGGCTCCGCATGACAGCGCTTAGGCGCCCTACTTAAGCGCCAGCATTACATACTATTAGAGAACTTTTACCCTTCCTGACTTCCCACCTTACTTTACCTTATACCTTTAGAAAGTAGCAGTAGAAATCTATTCTCTGACATTGATCAGTCTTACCTCGCACTCGCATCTCTTATCTAGTATCTAATCTTCACTTAAGCAAACTTACTCTTAGTCTCTTTTGTTCCTGCATACACGCGCGCGCATTCCCGCGCCTTCTGGCCTGGCGCGCGCCTGCGCTTTCTCGCGCTTCACATTGGCCGGCCAGTAGCGCCTTCAGCACCAACCACTAGATCTTCGCTGCACTCGCTTCCCCTTTAGGGTCGAATGCACTTGTCGTCTCAAGTATAGCAGACTAGGCAATGCACGACCTTACAACTTATAGATACAGTCAGGAGCATTGTTTGCACCTCGCTGTGTTGTAGTTTCTACACCGGCCACTATGGAAATGCTATTACTCTTGAAGATGTTGTTCAATGGGCAGGCGTGAGTGTTGGGTCTGTGGTTAATTGCACTAATTGTGTGATGATTGCGGTGCTTGATGCTCACGATCAGTTTATCTGCTTCCCAGCGGATAATTCTGAGGATGCTGACTTGGCTCGCAAATTTGCCGAGACGCGTACCTGCCCAGAGTGGAAGGGTGGCTTTCTAGCAATTGATGGCTCAACTATGAATCTTTTCACCAAACCTGGTTACTTTGGTGAGACATTTTATGATAGGAAATCTAAATATTCCCTTGGCTGTCAGGTATTTTTTTTTTAATCTTCATGTGCAAAAATTGATTTAATTCTAGGCAGTCATTTTGCCCCATAACCTTCTCATTGTGGATTATTCTCTGGGTCATCCTGGGAGTGTCCATGATGCATTCGCTTTTCGATCTACCCATCTCTATGAAGAGCATGCTGACCTTCTACCTGATGGTCATTGGGTGTGGGCTGACAGTGCATATCCATTGGAGCCATGGTGCATTGCCCCTTTCAAGAAGCCTCACAATGGGCAGTTGACTAAGGACCAGAAGACATTTAATTATCATCTCTCTAAGGTATTTTTTTTTTGAGGTTTATATTTCAGTAAATTGAATTTTTTTAGATCTGTGTTCGTGTTGAACACACATTCGCTGTTTTGAAGGGATGGTTCCAGTCCCTTCAAGAGCTCCGGTTCAGAATTCAGGCTGAAAAAGACCTTGAGTTTGCCATGCAGTGGATCAAGTGTAGTGATATGCAGGGGTATGGGTAATCCATGGGTTTTTGGAGGGTTTTTTGGAGGGTACAGGTAGGGGTACAGGAATTTGAACCCGTGGGAAACCCGTACCCGCAGCTATGTACCCGTGTACCCTCAGAATTTGAAACTCAATTTATAATAAGGCAAATTCAAATGATGTCTTTATTCAACCTTTACCATGGCAGGTACTACAAAAGCTAAGAATAAAGCTCCTGGCAAACCCAAGCATACGAAAACATCTACACAAACTGTCTTGCAATCCCACAAGAAATCTGTAGCAACTTGCAAAATCTCTACCTCTGCATCTAGAGCTTCGACATAATCCTCCACTGGAGGATTTTCATGAAGGGCAACAGTTCAAGACTCCGACGATGATGACGATGATGAACCGAGTCACATTGGGAGCAGTCTCGATGCTGATGGAGATGTAACAATGGAGGCTGTAGTGGAGGACAGTGAAGAAGAGTTGGCAGCTGAGGATGAAGAGGGTGAAATAAGTGAATCTAGTCCTCAGCGCTATATTATATGATGCTGAAGGTTGACAGGACGACTTTCGAAAGACTGGACGGCACCCGTTTATGCATTCTTCAGGTCTGCCCCTACTGTTGAGTACATTGATGGCCACTGATGTCACTCGTTCCAATGTGCAGCAACAAATTGTAAGCACAAAACACAGGGGGTGAGGAGATATCTTGATACTGGGGATGCAAAGTCCATGGGAAATATGCATAAACACGCAAAGAAATGCTGGGGCGCTGAAACTGTCGAATCAGCCGACAAAGCCAAGAATGCAACAGAGGTGTGCGGGACAACAGTCAAAGGGATCCTGGATCCACAAACCATAACAGTTGCCTTTGAGTGTAAAGGGAAAGGGAAAGTGACGTTCTCGCACCGTCAACATATGAAAACAGAATCACAGGCAGAGATAGTGCGGTGGGTGGCCGAGAGTAAGAGGCCCTTTCAAATTGTCAGTGATTGTGGCTTCCAGAGCTTAATGAAAATGGGAAGACTGGAATATTACATACCTTCACCCACAACAGTATCTCACAATGTCAAGAAGGTGTTTGCGAATACACAAAAGCGAATCGCAAATATGTTGCAGGAGTATGAGGGCGCCCTCAGCTTTGCTACAGATGCATGGACCTCTCCAAACCACAGGGCATTTGTCGCTGTGACTGTCCACTTCGAACAGGATGGAGAGCTGGTGTGCTTGATCCTTGATGTTGTTGAAGTAGCGATGTCACACTCAGGTGCTAACCTTGCCGCGGCATTCGTGAAGATCCTTGAAGAGTTTGGTGTGTCTGATAAGGTCAGTTTACATCAAATAGCAGTGGACAGGATACTTACCTGCAGCCAGATACTGTGTATAACCTGTGATAATGCGTCTTCAAATGACACCATGATTGAGGCGCTCAGTGATTTGATTCCCTCATTCCCTGGAGATCCCAACCGTGCACAGTGCTTCAACCATGTGATCGCCCTCATAGCAAAAAGTTCGATACGTCAATTTGATGTCCCCAAAGGCATGGCAGATGCAGCACTGGACGACACAGAGAGGGAGTTGAGAGATCTTGCTGAGGGTCTTGATATTGAGGATGAGCAGACCAGAGGTGAATGGGAGGGGAAGGAAGATGATGTTGATGATAATGGTGATACCGCAGATGGCTGGATCGATGAGGTAGCTAGACTCCCCATGGCTGACTGTAATGAACTTGAGGAAAACATAAGGCCTGTCAAGCTGGTGTTGGTTAAAGTCAGTCACTGAACCAAAGTCTTATAGGTGTTGTCATACTCACCTGAATGATTCCACAGCTACGCAAGATCGCATTTGCACTCCTCCACTCAACAACACTTCTCCTGCCCTTGTGGTTTCGAACGCTCCGGAAGCTCGGCCTACCAGAATGGAAAATGCCACGTGATGTAGCAACGTGGTGGAACTCAACCTTTGACATGCTGGTGTTCGCAATAGAGTATCAGTTAGCCATTGACAGTGTTACAGCGGACAAAAGTGCAAACCTGTGCAAGTTTGAGTTGGATAAGGATGAGTGGATCATTGCTGGACAGCTCCACAGCATGTTGAAGGTGTGTGCATTTCTATTTTTAGGATTGATGTTGCACGTTCTCATTACGACTTAGATATTCAAAGATGCAACATTATTTTTCTCTCGTTCCACTCCCAGTCTTGTGGCTGTGATCCCCGCAATGGATCACATCAATGAAATGCTCACCAACCACTCCCTTAATCATGATTATGAACTATCAATTCGTGCTGCCCTAGGGATCGCCAGGAAAACACTCAACTGCTATTACAATGCTACAGATCAATCTGAAGTATATCGTATAGCTATGGGTATGAAGTCTTTTTCTTTCAGAATGGTTATAACTACTAGTATAATAATGCTATCTATTGACAGTGTTACATCCCCAACACAAACTTAAATATTTCGAGTGTGCTGGCTGGGAGCGTGCCTGGATTGATACTGCAGAGGAGATCGTGAGGGATGTCTTCAATCAGTCCTATTCCACACTATGTGCATCTGGTGCACATGAGGATATACCCGCACCTGTAAACAAGCAGACCAAGGTATGTTTTGTTCAAGCACTTTTGATACTGCTGGTGTGTAACTGATCTTCTATACTAGGTACTTAATATATTTGATGATCTGCCCTCCCTTGCTGCTCCACGTGCTGCAGAAATGCTCGACGAAGTTTCACGCTACCTCAGCACCGATCCAGAGCAAGCGAGGGACGTCCTTCTCTGGTGGCATGAGCAAAAATCAGTATACCCTTATCTATCCTGCATGGCGCTCGACTACTGGTCGATTCCCGGTGAGCTACTAACTTATACTATGGCAATGGTGTTGTCTTACTAATGACATCAGCGACGTCAACTGATGTTGAGCGTGTTTTCAGTCAGGGCCGCCTCGTTTTGTCTCATGTTTGTAACCGGTTATCTGCACAGTTGACACGCGCTCTACTCTGTCTCGGAAACTGGAGTCTGATGGGCTATGTGAAGAACAAGGACATTACCGCTGTCACAATTCTACCAGAGGTTGCAGGAGATGATGAGGAGCTTGAAGAAGGCTGGGACATCATAGATTAATTTTTTCAATTTGTTTCATGCTAGTAGCAGCTCGAATAATTACAGACTTGTGCTTAGTGTTATTGGTGTACCCGTGGGTTACCCGCTGTGGGTACGGGTATGGGTACACCCAAGGGTATGAATATCTGACCCGTGAAAAAACCCCTACCCCTGGTATGGGTACAGGTTTTCACAGGTAAGGGTATGGGTATAGTAAAAAATACCCATGGGTTACCCGTGCAGAACACTACTTGTCGACGAATGATGGTGCGGACAAGCAGCTACATGCACTTGGCCGCGCTGTACAATGAACAGAGGTGAGTCCGTTCTTCACATACTTTCACTTTTACTGATAGACTTAGGATGGGTTTATTGTCAGTGACGAGCGGGAGATGATTCCAACATCTAACTTTCGAAGGTCTTTCAGGAAAATATCTGCCAATGACAATAAACTTGCTTGTGGGCTGATGGAGTCATCACACAAGTATGCGAAACTCGTGCCAAATCCTTTGCGCGCGAAATCCCAAGGACATATGGTGTATTCGGTCCCTCTCATAATCTTCATGGACGACATATCCGGCAATATATCCAAGCAATGGAACAAGCACCATGCAGTGTACATGTCAAACGCAAATCTACCTCACAAAATGCTCGAGACAGAGTTTTGCATTCGATTTGTCACGTCGTCTCCTCATGCAGCCCCAATGGAGATGATGAGCGCCATGCAAGAATCAATTAGGTACATGATACTTATAATGTGCTATAGCGAAACATGATGCTGGTGATCATAGGAAAGCTGCAGAATCCGGAGTCTTCACTTGGGACTGCAAGCACGAAGAAGAAGTTATGCTGGAGCTATATGGTCTGTTTCTTGGTGGCAACAATCCCATGCAGGCCAAGGAATGTAGCCAAGCAGGGCTGCATTGCAACTACTTCTGCAGGACATGTGAAGTTGGCGGAACAAAAGAGTACAAAGAGTCAGATGAGGGCTACAAGAGTATCTTCGTGGTATGTAGCATATTCTTGTCCTGCTTGTCACCATGTTGACTGACTGTCCAAGTAGCCAGGAAAACATTGCACTCCCGCAGGAACAGCAGAAGAGATTCGCGCGCAGTTTTCTTCTGTGCTTGCTTTGGGTGCAACAGAAAAGATTAAGAAATCTGTCGCTTCGTCAGGCGTGAAGGACACAATAACTGGTTACATTCTCGAGACAGTCATCGAGCTGGGGAAGAAACTTCGTAAATGGGGTGCTGGCATTCAGGCAAAGCCAGAGGCTGAAGTCAAGGCTATCCTAGAGAAGCAACTCGAAGACCTCCTGCGAGGGAGCGCTCTCGATGACGCTGTAGAAACAACAATACTGTGAGGAACAAATGAAGCTCCTGACTGTATCTATAAATGTTGTAAGGTCGCGCATTGCCTAGTCTGCTATACTTGAGAAGACAAGTGTGTTCGACCCTAAAGGGGAAGCGAGTGCAGCAAGGATCTAGTGATATGCGCTGAAGCGAAGCACAAGAAAGCGCAGGTGCGTGCAAGGCGCGGGAACACGCACACATATTAGCGCGAAGCACGGGAAAGCGCGCGCGTGTATGCGGAAACAATAGAGAGACTAGACTTAAGTGATAATATGATGTAAGATAAGAGATGTGAGATGCGATGTGCCAAAGAATAGATTTCTACTATGTTCTGCTAAGTAGTAAGTTGGTAGTACTGTGGTTTAGTGGCAAAGTAAGTAGTGAAAGGTAAGTGAAAAGTGAAGTCCTCATAGTATGCACTGCTGGCGCTGATATAGTGTGCCTAAGCGCTACCGAGTAGGTATGTAAAGATATATATAAGTAAGGGTCCATGATAAAAATAAAGGTGGAACAATATGCAGTTGAGAGAAATGGAAATATACGCACTAGAGAACTTGGTGGACAGTGGATGGATGCATCTGGATGGCTGGTGCTATAGGACGCTCAAGCACGGGAAAGCGCACGCGCATATACATCGTGAAGCACAGGAAGTCACATGCACATGGCGCGCGTTGCGTGGGAAAGCTGCGCCTCATATAGGGATAGCTGTGGATAGCACACAGAGTGGTGCTGTGAGTTCATGCAATGTACTCCCTAGTGAAAACTGCCATATCACACCATGAGAGGCATGATTCTCTACAACACCATCATTCTGTTACTGGGCATGGAAGGTAACATTTATGTCCTTGTTTTCAGCTTTACATTGACCTTTTGTCAGGATTTAATGTTCATCAGGACACGCCAACAGAAATTCTACATACGGTTCTACTGGGAGTCGTCAAGTACTTTTGGGGTCAATCTGTTTATCTTCTTGAGAAGGCAAAGCTACTAGACATTTTTCAAGTGTGTCTTGACTCTATCAAGAAGGCTGGGCTCATAGGGAAACACTTCAAAAGTTTGGTGCAAGTCATGCCCTTTCTCATTCAAGACTTACGGCCGAGAATGGTACTTGATGGCTGGACGTGTATTGGTGAGCTCATTGTGTATGTTTGGCACACAGAGATAGATGATATAGAGATATACTTGGTATGATCGTGCTCTGACACTGCCACACCAATGCTGATTGAATCATAGACGAAGCTTTCCTGGACAATTGAGGATGTCCTCAATGTCACAGCAAAATGCGCACCAAGCATTCTCATCTCAAAGCCGAAATTCCACTTTTTGGTCCATCTTCCTGCATACATTCGACACTTTGGACCAGCCATTCTCTTTTCCACTGAACGATACGAGTCGTTGTAGATGAGGAATCTTGACTATAGGTAAAAACACTTAAACAAATGGGTGCTCTACAGCAAGACCAGGATATGAGACAATGACTTGACCCAAAGGACAACCACTGAGAGAAGTTCCTCAGAATAAAATGGAGGGAAACTCTATGAGCTAGGTGGGCGCTAACAGGCACGAGAAGGTAACGTGTGCGTGAGCGGGAGGTTCGAGTATGCGCGCATGCGAAGCATTGCGCGTTCAGAGCGTTAAGGGAATAGATTCTTCTTGAAGAGTAGATGCGCAGATGATAGTAGATAGGAGAATATGATCAGATTTCAAGTGGGGAGGTGATCTATACACTTGCCAGTACACAGAGATAAGGGGAAAGTAAGTACCAGAACCAGAAGAATCCTATCTGTATTTAAGAAGGGAGATTACACTATGCAGCGCGCTTCCGAGCACGTTCTGAACTGAGTAACCATATCAATTCTAAATATAACTAAGTTTGAGTAGACTTTCTATAAGTAAACGCGGACGTTGGACCGAGGACTTTGTTAGTTCAATGAAAGAGATAAGAATAATGCACCAGCAAATCAGCGAGGACATGGGATGAATGGACGGACGGTAGCACGAAGACCTAGGAGGAGGCACACAAACGTGCGCGCGAAGCGCACATGGCGCGAACACAGTTAAGGCACGCGCAAGTGAAGATAAGGTGCGTGCGAGTGAAGATAAGGTGCGCACGAGTACGAATATAAGGTGCGCGCGAGTGCGCGTGAGACTGGTCCTTTGGATTAGAGCTGGATCACATAGGGACATGTGGATAAAGGCCGCATAATCGGCATTGAGATGCGTGAGTCTCTACATCGTTCAATTACATGTTCCGGCTGGCATGTATACATAGCAATTGACAAGGTCCAAGCCAGGATACATGCAAAGTATTTGCGAGGCAAGATATCATCAAACATATTGCGACTGGCGGTTACTGGTTTGATAGTGTTAGGAAAAAGTGGATTCAGGCAGGTGATGCAGTTTTGAACTACCTTGACGAGCATCCAGAGCAAGCACAGTTTTTAGGAATTCATATACAAGAACCTCCTGTGACAGGTAATGTGTTCATTGAATACTGAGCATCATGGATTGTAATGTCTATTACTCGAGGAACCGGTCAACTCAAGAAAGTAACTATCAACGATGGACAGGCCTGCGGCAGCAAAACCTGTGATGTGGACAGCAATGCACTGCACCATGCTCAAGCTCTCACAACCTGTCTGTAATGCTCAATACCACAAAGGTGTCTCATTGATTCTTGGCAATGGTGAGAAAGCATCCTTGGAAGGCCATATTATTTTCAACGACCCTTCAACATCCCACACAGCCATTGGGCACATTCGTGAGATCCTGATTTCGAACTCTAACAAAGCTGTGAACCATGTTGCCATTCAGAAATTTGCTTTTGGACCTGTTTTGCATCCTTCGCTTCATCTCCCCACTCTCAAGCTCACAGAACATGAGGTTGTTATTAGCCCACAAGTAATTTTGAACACGATCCTTCAATCGAGCTTATTGACATGCTCATGCGGTGAATCTAGGAAATCATTTGTATAGTAAACATCCAGCATGACTGTGTCAAATCACAGTGCACAGACACTAGTCAATGTCACCTTCGTCAAGAGCGAACTGAGACCACACATACGAAGTCCATCATTCAGCACAAATCCTCACTGTTCTACTTGCTCAATGCTTACTCGATTCACAACTATGCCCAAATTCAATCTGTCATTCCTCCGTCACTTCACGAGACATCATTGAGGGTCAATAATGCAACAGAGGTTCATTTAGCAGCAGCTCGTCAAATCCAGGAGAAGAAAGCAGCCAAGAAATCAGGCGAAACACCAGATACTGAGCTTTCGAGCGCATTGCGTGATGTCATAGCTGATGTTCCTGCAGTATTTGACCATTGTAGAGACTCATGCCTCACATTGCGTGATATGGCAGATTTTACTAAGGAGTACCCAGCACGACTTGCAGCATCACTCTGTATGCCATCCACGGCTATTCGTATACGAGGCGCAGCTTTCCCGCGCAACTTCCCGTGCTTCACGAGGTATATACACGCGCGCTTTCCCGCGCTTGAGCGCCCTATAGTGCCAGCCATCCAGATGCATCCATCCACTGTCCACCAAGTTCTATAGTGCGTATATTTCTATTTCTTTCATTTGCATATTGTTCCGTCTTTATTTTTATCATGGACCCTTACTTATATATATTACATACCTACTCGGTAGCGCTTCGGCTCCACATGACAGCGCTTAGGCGCCATATATAAGCGCCAGCAGTACATACTATTACTTACTTTACTTTATCTCTCAATTACCGGTTACTACTCACTTACTACTTAGCAGAACATAGTAGAAGTCTATCTGTCTATACTTTGCATCTCCCTTCTCTTATCTTGCATTATATTATCACTTGAGTCTAGTCTTTATCATTTTCCACATATGTGCGCGTGCTTTCCCGCGCTTCGCGCTAATATGCGTGCGTGTTCCCGCGCCTTGCGCGCACCTGCGCTTTCTCGCGCTTCGCTTCAGCACGTACCTCTAGATCTTCACAGCACCTGCTTCCCCTTTAGGGTTGAACACACTTGTCTCCTCAAGTAACGCAGGCTAGGCAACGCACGACCTACAACTTTTTTAGATACAGTCAGGAGCATCATTTGTTCCTCTCTGTGTTGTTGTTTCTACAGCGGGTCGGGCAGGAGCTAAGTAGATATAGACAATATCTCAGTCTCTGTTTGGGGGACTCTTAGTCCAAGTACAGTACCTAAGTAGATATAGACAATCTACTCGTTTGAATCAGCGCACGTTCTAAAGTAAGTTCGAATGTAACAACTCACATCTCAGTCTCTGTTTGGGGGACTGAGATGCTTGTTCGCTATGGGTGAAGACTATAAGGGAAACACGTTGCGATACGTATATTAGCGTTGTAAGGAGAATGATAAAGTGAAACATTGGTATCTGGACGTTGAGTGACACTCGACATCATGTTACAACATGTTACACGAGTCCCCTTGCCACCATGCCCTCTGCCACCTGCACGGCTATAGACGATACCCGGGCCTCGCCTGCCCTTGGTAGAAGAACACAGGATAGAACACAGGACCGATTCTAGAAGAGAAGTCCGGAAGATGCCGGATTAGATAAGCGGTCTGGACCGCATATGACGACATAGGTCTAGAGGACCTATTCATGTTATCAAGATAGAAGGCAAGCCTCGTGTTGCCTCATGTACTGATAGAAGGATGCCTTGTGCTCCTTATCATAGATAGAACCATGCCTCATGGACGGTATCTCTGACTCGATAGATAAGCAGATTAGAACCCAGCTTTAGGCTGAGCTTAGATATGATAGAGTAGCCTTATATAAGGTCGACGATTAAAGTAGATGTTCCTTACTTTAATCCTACTTGGTTATCCCTTGAAACCTCTTGTCTTGCATAAGGCTACCTTGCTCGACATCAGGCTCGTACCTTCGGAAGCTTGTCCTCGACATCGAACCTTCCGTCTGTAACCGCTATCATCGCCCCACAAGGCGTACGCAACTTCTGCTTGTTTGTGGAAGCCGACAGATCCTCAGCAATACGAACGCTCTGTTGAGCCTTTGCTGTTAGATCCATCCAAGTCCGAACACGACCTCGTGTCGTAACACGTCACTTCTCTCATGCCTCTGTCAAACGGTCGCACTCATATCACACGTCATGATCCGACATTCCCGAAACCACCGAGTCCAACACATCACTGGCATTCACACCTGACTGAAGCTATTTTGGTTGAGTCTAGTGATGTTCCGGCCCGGCTTAGGCTCAAAGCCCTGGCTTAGGCTCGGCTTCGAAGGGCTTAGGCTCACAAAAATTCAGAGCCTAGGCCGTGAGCCCAAGCCAGCCCAAAGCTGGGGCTTAAGCCCAACCAGGCCGCGGCTTTTCGCAGCCAACAGACAGCTCAAGACCGCTGTGGCATTAGGCAGCATAATTACAATATATCTAGTAAATGTCCGTCTCAGTGTCCGACATGTCCTCAGCATCATCACCCAAAAGCAGAATGTCCTAACCTTCTTCGTCATCACCAGTCTCTTCTACTTCCACTTCTTTGTCATCGTCATCCAGGTGCTCCAACTCAATGAGAGACAATGGCGCAGGCTCACGGAACAGAAGATCGTGTTGTAGTGCACATTTAAGACACTGGAGTGCTTCGACGATGTCGGCCTTAAGCCAGTTGCGTCGTTTGGTGATGGTGATACCACCTTGCGAGAACGCCCTCTCACTGGAAACCGACGATGACATGATGGCCAGATAATCCCGTGCAAGTGAAGCCCAAACGGGGTACCTCTGCGCATTTATCTTAAGTAGTAAGATTATTATTAGCGTGAAATTTTTGAGTAGCGAAAAAAATACGTACACCCCACCATTGAATGAAAGGCGTCAAAGGAGGGTAAATTGCTGGATATGTTGGACAGAGTAGGCTTTTCGACTGCAATGTGAGTAACGTCGACCAACCGAAGCACAAATAAGACATGGCAACTCACTGTGACATATGGACCGTCGAAGCTGATAAGAGTGATGGAAGTCAGAAGGTCGAAAAGACAAAAATAGAGTCGGAAAACGTACCTCCGGTGAGGCTTCTATGGCAGTGCCACTGAACATGCCTAAGCCACGGCTTAGGCCGCCGGCTCAGGCTTTTTGAAATTCAAGCCCAGGCCCAAGCCTTTCTCAGGCCGTGACTTAGGCCTAGGCTGGGCCCGGCTTATTTGGGCCCGGCTTGGGCCGGGCTAGGGCCTCAAGCTGAGCCGTGCACATCACTAGTTGAGTCACAGGTCACACCAACATTTGAAGCTATGAAGCTAAGTGTAAGATGGTCATGGCTGGATGTAGTTGAAGTTAGTGTCATATCTCTACAGTATACCCTACCAGCATCGCATTCACACTCTGGCGTCACCAACGTTATGTCAGCCTATGAATCCATCAAATTGTATTATTTAATTATATATAATACACGCGACGAAAGTTGATGCGAGGAGATCATGTCAACATAGTGTTACGACACAAGGTCGTGTTCGGACTTGGATGGGTCAAACAGCACAGGCCAAGATAATGGCGGTCAAAGGTGCTGAGTTCTGTCGGCTTCCACAAACAAGCAGAAGTTGCGTACGCCTTGTGGGGCGATGATAGCGATTACAGACGGAAGGTTCGATGTCGAGGACAAGCTTCCGAAGGTACGAGCCGGATGTCAAGCAAGGTAGCTTTATGCAAGACAAGAGGTTTCAAGGGAAAACCAAGTAGGATTAAAGTAAGGAACATCTACTTTAATCGTCGACCTTATATAAGGCTACTCTATCATATCTAAGCTCAGCCTAAAGCTGGGTTCTAATCTGCTTATCTATCGAGTCAGAGATAGCATCCATGAGGCAGGCTTCTATCTAGGATAAGGAGCACGAGGCGTCCTTCTATCAGTACATGAGGCAACACGAGGCTTGCCTTCTATCTTGATAACATGAATAGGTCTTCTAGACCTATGTCATCATATGCGGTCCAGACCGCTTATCTAATCCGGCATCTTCCAGACTTCTCTTCTAGAATCGGTCCTGTGTTCTATCCTGTGTTCTTCTACCAAGGGCAGGTGAGGCCCGGGTATCGTCTGTAGCCGTGCAGGTGGCAGAGGGCATGGTGGCAAGGGGACTCATGTAACGTGTTGTAACACATAGGACCGATAACCCTATTTTTGGACATAAATGCTATGAATTTTCCGATTGGCCGTGTAGCTTGAGTGATATGTCACATCCCTTGACCTAATTAGGGTGTAAAAGTGCCGGTTCCACTAGCGAGGCCGAGTTTTGAAAAACACGTACTGCAATCTCATATGCAACACACTGTAAATCAAACACGTCTAGCATTTCCAACTTGAGCCGTTGAATTTATCATTTCTAAGATTCTGTAAATTAATTACGTGCGGAAATAATACCAAGCTGAAAATCGTTTATTATTACATAAACACATTGTTTGACCTGGCCGCCAACAAACTTACATCTTACTTAGCTGATGCTGGTACTCCGAGGAATCTCAAACATAATTCACTGACGCATTCCAACTATCCTGCTTGTATTCGGACCCTTGGCAAATGTGACACGTCCACCAGTGACGCTTCGACAACACGGTATAGAGACTTAAGCCTAAGTACCTAACCTTCGGCCATCGCGATTCATCCTTCCATTGTAGATTGGCGAAACTTGATGACTGCAAGAGATGCTGGCAATCATGACACTATGTTTGAATTTCTATTCATGCATGACCCAGCTACGACGTGGCGGCTACTCACAAATTACCAAACGTTACTTGCTAATGACGATGAAGTTTCTGTGGCGGACTCATTCGCATCAGTCCGAACTGAGCAATTCATTTGGACGTTCCGTGTACTTACGAGGTTAGCCTTATCCCCTCGTGGTTTTTCCCCTCGTGATTTTTCCCCTCGTGGATTTTCCCCTCGTGGTTCTTTCAGCATGATCATCGTGCTGAACGCCACAGAACTCGTCATTACATGGACAACGCGGCAGTGTTTTAGTGGTTAGAGTGATTGCTCGTCATGGCTGTTTTCTCTATTCTGTTCATCGGTCACTGGGTCTTGGTCTAAATTCCCATGTTGGCTGTATCGTGGCGCTACTACACCCGACAGCTCCTCGCCAAGGTCTGCTATAACTGGCCACGGTCTGGATATGTGTACGATCTTTTGTGGAGGAGGCTAAAATGGAGCGGCCCTGCGAGAATGTATAAAAGATTCCCTCAGATTTTCAGTGTGAATCATCACTCTCATACATCCCTGACCATGCAACTTTCTGTGCTCCTAAGCGCGCTTATATCTTTCGTCATTCTTGCTACAGCGTCACCCACGCCTGGAGCCATCTCGAAACGTTCCTGTGAGTGTTCATGATCATCAGCAGTATTATATTCACTCATATGCCACCATGCACCACTCAGTCGAGGGAAACACGCTTGACACGAACTTTGGACGTGATCTCCTAGTAGAGAGCGAGAAGCGCAAGGAACTTGAGTCACACATCTCTTACCACGACGACGACGTCCCAAGCACTGGAGGTGGGGTAACTTATTTGCTATTTACTCATTTACTCATGGTACCTTTTGTACAGGCAAGAAGCGCAGGGAACTTGCGACACACCTCGCTTACTCCGACGACGACGTCCCAGGTGGGGTAACTTATTTGCTATTTACTCATTTACTCATGGTACCTTTTGTACAGGCGAGGATTGCGATGGATCGAAGTGAGGGTGTTTACAAAACACCTCAATAGGATAGAAATGTAAATTTATTTAGTCTCCCCTAGCAAGAACATGTAGAAAGAGGACAGGTTCCTTCTTCATCATGAAGTGCATCATATCAGACACTCAACAGAGAATAAAAGACGAGAGGAGGTACGGTGCAGGACTGTTCTACCCTGAATTAAGATCGAACGATTGAGGAATGCCCTGCTTCCTATGTAGCAGAGAATTCGAAACTTTGAAACAAACCGCATGCTGATAAATTGCATCTAGATCGTACGGAATACACCAAAAAACCTCTTAACAAACACAGATCCACCTAGGCACACTCTTCGACACGACATCCCTCAAGCCCATCTGCGTCCCGTCCAAGTTTCAAATTGTGCATGACCATGCTCCAAGAGCACCTCGATCTTCATGACGCTCGCCCACTTGGGAGCTGCACTCTTCGCGAGCTTAAGAAGCGTTTCTGCAGGTTTGCACGCCATGTCCACAACCACGCCGTTCACAGTCGCGTCAAACAACGCCAACGGAAGAAGTACAGATCCCGGGCTAGTACTATTAGTATTTGTTACGGTCGCTGGAACGGTGGATACGATGACAGTTGGTGCAGGTCCTTCAGCAGGCCAAGCATCAAGCACCTCGATCAGCTTGATGGGGATGTCGAGGAATGCTTCGATGAGCACCTGCCCCTTGCTTATAGTCCGGTTGAGCGGGTAGATGCGTTGAACCCCCAGGGACTAAAGCGCAATGATGGCGGCTCTGGCGGTTCGTCCTGCGCCGATGACGAGGGCGGCAGCAAGCGCACCAATAGATAGCGCACGAGAGCGGATGGATTCACGAAAGCCGAACCAGTTGGTGTTGTTTCCCAAGAGGATGCGGTTTCCTCCTTCGATGACCGGTATGGCCCATGGTATTTACAGCCCAGATAGCTTTAGTGGCTGGCGAAAGCTTGTCAAGAAGGGGAATGACGTCGGGTTTGAAGAAAATGGTAACTGAGGCGCTTCCGAAGCCAGGAGCAGCCAAGGTGGCTTTGGAGTTTTGCATCGACTCATCAGCTGTTACTCAAAACTTAAAAGTGTGGGAGAGCCTGAGGACCTCAAATTTAGCGCTATGAAGAGTCAGGGACATGGAATGAGTTGTGTGATTTCCGAACAAGAAGTAGCGTCTCGCAGGAAGCTGAGATCTGACTGGTCGACCTCGGACCACCCCATGATGTTTGTTAATCCCAATGGTCAGTTTCGCACCCCGCTGCAAGTGACATTGTCATTATCGTAACGGTGCTTGCGCACCAGTCCCCGACTCCTGATTCCGGCCTGCTCGTTCTCAAAATGACATGCACTGCAACGTGTCATCGTACTTCAAGTTCAGGATATATATCGACGTGCTTTGAAGTCTGTAGTGTCTCACAATTAAAGGGCCAGGCTGAAGACGACATTGAATGAGCCAAGGACCAACCTATTCAATTGCTTCAGGAAATTCCTTATCGCGGTGAAAACGAAAAAAAAACAGATGTAGAACTGCCGTCGCTTTGCCGAAAATTCAGCAGATGATAATAAAGTTAAGATTCTGTCCAAGTGCACAGCTTTGCCCATCGGCGCACATCATCAACATGGTGAGATTTCATGCGCGAAACAGGGCTTACCACGGCATCGCCACACTTACAGATATTGTATGTCGATGTGATAAGGTTTGACGCGAAATGAAGCTCACCGGTACTCAGTACCTCAGCTTTGACAGCTGGCCGTCAAGTTGAGGAGAAGCCCTACGGGTCCAATATCAAGGACCTCTCAATTCGCTGATGTTGAGTCAGATAAATCTGGAATGACAACGATGACGAAGCGAGCGGAGACTGCGCGCATAGTCACGATAGAGTTCAGATAAGTGATGCAGAACGAGTCTAAGTGCCTCCACAGCGTCAAGAGACCTTATTTTGGGACGTACATCTCCACCATTGGAATCGATGTCTGCGTGAGCAGTGTACCACTTGCAACGAAGTTAAAAAGGTCTCGGCCGCCCACTTTCAACATGATCATACTGCCTCGCTATGTGCGCACTGACAACAACAGTTACGAGATTTGTAAGTCCTCTCTTCATGATCGTTCGTCAGCACAAATTATAAAGTTTCAAACATGACGATATGAAATCTTGTCCAACTTGGTAGTCTCTGGATCGTACCAAGTCGATACAAGCTTATCTATCAATCAGTTCCATTTCTTGCGGAGGGCGCGGAGCTACTTGATGCATGCCAGCGTATGAAGGAAGGGAATTTGAATATTGCACGTATCATGTAAGGTATCATATGATCGTGGTTGGAACTTGTTACGGACCTCAATTTTTTTGCAAAGGCAACTAGTTATAACGGCGGTTGGGTTCAAATCGTCAAGGAATCATAGCTAGATCATTGCCAGGATGTTCGTCGACAGCCAATTCCGTGAGTTTGCGTAGTTCTGACGCGCTTGCCGGACAGTAGAGAACGTGGAGTCGAATGTATTTCAACATGTCAAACCCGCAAGTGGTACTAGTTAATTACGCTCGCAACGTGCGTGAATGAATTATTGGCAAAAGTAATTGAGTGAGTACAAGTTAACAGACTCCGCTTGAAGTTGCTGGGGGCACCTGATCCCAGACTTAGACATAGCCCGAGGGTTGGGAGTTTGCAGCCAAATCGGCTTTGCGAGTCCTAAGTCGAACCTCAGTCAGGGTATCGATCTTTCAAGCCGCATGGATGTCACCCAGCAACAAGCCCAGGACATCGTTGCCCAAACCGAAGGCGACGATGCTGTGATCGAACAGTTTCACGAGATCTGCAATAAGAGATTTAGGTATGATGTATCAATCACACGCTTGAAAGAATTATCGCTACATGCAATACTCCAGTTATACTTCGTGTATCAGGTTTTACAAGATCGATATCGTGCTCCGCAATGCATCATACCTTCTTGCTACTGCCCCCAAGACACCCGGCTCTGAACCGGCCTCCGAGTCAGTGATGCAGCCACTCTCCCTTGGCACAATCCGCGATCTTCTTTCAGAAATCTCCAATAACACCAAAATGCCTGTACCAGAACCTAGAAGCTTCGATGATTCCCTCGCACGTTACCCATTTCATTATCTCCTCCTCCGCCTGCCCTCACCAAACGCCCAGTCCCTCTCATCGCTGCGATCGAGCGGAACTCTCACTCCGCTCCAAGATACTCTTCTGGACCTTAAGTTAGGAACCTTCCTCCATTCCATGCACTCACTCCAAAACGATTGGTTTGGTGTCCCAGGAACACAGCCAGATGAGGAACTATGCTACAGCTGGCAGGATACATTCATGCTGCTCCTTGATGGGCTGCTATGCGAGCTTGAAAGCTCTGGAGAGATGCAAAAGACGTTGGTGGAGGAAATAAGGCGATATCTATCCCGCGCCATTGGGTCATTTTTATTTGAAGACGCAGAAGTTCCTACATTGGTCTGGCTGACAGGTTCGGCGGACGATGTGTATGTCCAAGTTTCGGAGCCTTGTGGGCCGAACCAGGAAGCTAGAGTTGACATTGCATATGTGCTGCCGACATTTGATCGGGTGGTGTGGGGAGACCCGATGTTGGAATTTTTTATGCCGCCAGGGCCAAGCAAAGCGTTGGAAGAAGGGTACCTGGAAGGAGAGGGCGGTACGTTGATAATTTTCCCGAGGCAGAGAACGAAGAGGATGTGGTACACGCTGTTCTTAGCTCTAGTTGTACTGGTAGAAGTTAGGAGAGATAAGGAAAAGGGGGAAGGGGACAACAAAACGCATGAAAAGCTCTATTGGGCAAGGGAGATTCTCCCAAGATGCGTTGAGGCGTTGAAGGATGCACCCTGCCACTAGAATGATACAAGTACCAAAGTCCTGTAACTCTAGAGTTCAGCTATATATCTGAAGCAAAAATATAGACGTTATACCTGCCGATAGGTATATCACGACGAAGCATTAGCAGAGGCCATTTCAACATCTACTAGTACTGCGGCTGGGGAAGCAACTGGTGTCGGAGCATCGTTTCCCGTGAGTTCACCTTCTACAATATCTTCCTCATCACTACTTTGTCCTTCTCCAAGTTCTCCATTTTCGGGAGTCACTGTCATCTCTTTTTCGTTGGTCATCTCAACGTCCTCATGTCCCATAGTACGTGGATCCCATTCAAGTTCTTCTGGCTCCTCCACCTCCACTTCGACGCGCTGCTTCCACTCAAACTTATCTCTAAGCATCATCACAGCCCTGACAGCGCGCTCCACGCGGTGATCATGCGCACCCCGTATCTCTTCACATTCATGCAGCACATCCTCGTGTGTCACCCGACCACTGGTGGTAGGGGAATGGTTGGTCTGAACGCTATTCGTGGCAATGGCACCACGGGTGGCCATACACTCCGCCAGACGCCGAACAGTAGCGGTTTCCATATTCAATACATCTGTCGTCTGCTGATTGCGCAAGAGAGGGATAAGGTCATTGTCGAGCTGATGATCCGTCATTCCGATGCTAGGATGGAGAGCGATGTTCTCGTACATGCCGGAGCCGAGCCGAGCTTGCGCCTGGCTTATTTGGGACTGCGCCTGAGGCGACGATAGGGATTGGGAGAAACTATGTGTTTGGGAGAGAATGACATTGTATTTAGAGAGGATGTCTGGCCAAGCGGGCATGGCGTTTTGTCCGCCGACCTCGATTGTACGCTGGAGTGTCTGGATAGACTCAATAATTTGGTTAGCCTTGAATTTTAAGAGTTCAAGTTGAGCGATTGGAAGGGACTTTGAATCAAAAGCAAACTGAGGGTTATTCGTAGTCATGATGGATTGATTCCAAAGAAGGGAATTTTGGAAGCGTAGTGGTTCACGAAGCTCTTGCACAATAAGACCAAATAATCTTCAAGTTCTGTACCAAAGCATTACTATTAGTCTCCTCTCCTCCTGTTCTTTTCACCATTTTTTCAGTATGCTCTCGCTTTTTGCTCGCCATATCGCGTCCCATCTTCCCGTGCTGCGCACCAATGTCTTATCTTCGTCGGTGTTGACTGCGTCCGCATTCGTTGCGACGCGTCGTACATTCTTCACTACGCGCCGTATCCAGCTGCCGGTCGCTGCATCCCAAAGCGCTTCAACCTCAGCGAAGAAAACCACGAAGAAAACCACAAAGAAAACGACAGCCACAAAAGCTGCTCCAAAGAAGGCGAAAGCCACCAAGGAAGCGAAGTCAAAACCTAAGTCAAAAGCAATATCCAAGAAGGCGGTCGAGCGGCCCCGTGAGTAGCGCCATTGGCTGAGCTTGTAGTCAAGCGCATGTTTATATGTGTCGCTATAGCACCCAAGAGGATGCCCAAGTCTGAGCAGCCTCCTTCGCGTCCCCCTAACGGCTATCTACTTTTTTTCTCGAGGCTCGTCCAAGACCGTAGGAGTGACATTAAGACTGCTATGGACACCCAGGATTTGGCAAAGTAAGCCGCAACTATGTGGAATGGCTTTACTCTTGCGGAGAAACAGGTCATTTACATCACCATATCTGCAATGTGTCATGCTAAAATCGCTCCTCAAAGCCTTACTACAACGAGGTCGAAGTCTTGAAGAAGCAGTATGAAGAGAAGCTAGATGAATATTGGAAGAGTGCCTCTCCTAAAACGCTCAGGGAAATAAACGCGCGCCGTAAACATGACGGGAGAAACAAGATTCACCGACCTCATCAAGAGAATCACTATAAGCGCCCTAAGGGGCCTTTCTTTAGGTCAGTTTATGTATCACGGTAAAAATATGACGACTGACAACAAAGAACGGTCCACACAGATTCATAGAACATTTCCGTCAATCAGATGATGGTAGAGCTATCCAAGAAGCTGGAGTCACTGCCACAGGTAGAGGAGCTGTCAATGTTGCTCGTGAGGCCGGTGTACGGTGGAGGGCAATGAGTGCCTCTGACAAGGCCGTAAGTGAACCCGACTGATAATTATTCTTTAATGACTAACGATATGTTATTTTAGCCCTATGTGGAAGCTTACCAGAAAGAACATACTGACTGGCAAGCAAACCACCCCAGTAAGAGTGCATCATCGTAGGAGCTTACATGCCAGGGAGCAGAAATGCTAGCAATTCTGCGTGCATCAGTCCTGTCCTTCTGTTATTATTCAGTTTTCATCGTCACTTACCCACTTCATCGCTCACATTCAGCCCAATGAGTTGATTTTTATTGCAATGTTTATAATTTCTGAAGCCATTCGCCTGACCCTCCAGCTTTACATATGTACGATAGGAGTTCCTGGTCACGTTCCTTTTGACTTGCGAATTCTCTTCGTCGTACTTCTCGGTCACGGCGTTGATGTGCAAGTTTTTCAGGCACGCGGACCTTTAGTTGATACTCGCAATACATGACAACCCTCATACGAAGACGCTCCAGGCAGTTCGCATTATCTCAAGTACGCTGTAACCATATGTCTTCCGTGAATGACATCAGCCGGCTACTCTCATTTCAATCCCCATCTCGGACAGTGGACGCTATCTCCCTTTGCAGACCGTGTCATATCATTAACAAAACATGACTTGCACGATGAGTTTGATGTGTACGTCAAGTTCGTTTTCTCTTCCTACTGATGTTTCAGACGCTCACGATGCATTGCTAACATACAAGGTTGCGTAGGCGCATTCTGTCACTTCATACAGTGATTCCGAACCCTGACTTCGGTGTTTGTTATTTTATATACCTCTCCGCCCCTCGTCGTCGTTGCGAATATCTCAACAGCCAAACTGAAGGGGAAGCCAAGTTGATGACGAGACTTCCAAAATCCCTTTCTGCCCATTCTGAGTCATCTTCATACACGCTTGATCCGACCACACATCGATGCATCAACATTCACCCTTTTGTTTTATGTATCTAAACTTCAAGTACTACGCCCAGACGACACTGTCCCTCTCCCGAGAACTGCCGTGACCTAGTCCCGCCGCTACCCAAGACAGTCTCGAAGAATGGAAGATGGATCGTATTTTCGATCAGCGTCCTCGCGGCCGCGGCTTCCAACACCTCGTTCTCTGGCAAGCAGAAGACTTCTGGCTACCAGGTTATGATCCGAATGTCCTGCTTTCGACGACATCCCACCATGCTCGATCTTTCAGAGGTTAGGAGGGTGTGAGCCACGCTCTTACGCCGTTGACGCACGCTCACGAGCAGACAAAGCTGCGTGTTATAGCGTTGAACAGTCCAACACATCAACATCAAAATGTTCATATGCATGTGAATTTCGTTCAAGATATCGTCGTTCTGTGCAAACTACACACCACGGAATGCCAATCGAAGTCCGAGAATCGGTGCATGGAACGTTCAACATTCAGGTACATCATCCTCGAATTTCAGCCCAAAAGTGATTTCTGTTGACGAACAAAACACAATAGATTAATTCCGCAAGTCGCGGTGGCTTTGGAAATTCGAGGGCAGATTTCAAATTTGACGGTGCACGTGAGACACGGCGAGAACGCACTTTTGTCAAAAACAACACGTCCCTTCTAGTGTTGCCGCGAAGCGAACTGAATCGAACTGAAGTAGAAATTGGACACACTTCGTTACACTTCGATGTGAACGAAGTTAGTCGAAGTGCGCTTCGTTCCACTTCGCGAAGTCGGCAATAGGCGGGAAAACTTGCAGCAATAATAGATCAATCAAATGTAGCTACAGCCTACAGTATAATCTAAGACTAAGCTTCCTCATTTTCATTTGCGAGTAGCTGAGCAAGTTCGTCGAGCTTGCCTGCTGCCACGAGCTCGTCTATGGTGTTCCTAGACACAGGCCCCGAAATATTGTAATCCATTTCTTCTGCAACCAAATGTGACGTGAAATCCAGCCGGTCTTGCTTGTAAGAGAACTTGAGAATCTGTAATGCTTCGAGAACTGGTGGTGAGAGGTTAGCACGCCGATCTGTGCATGTCTCTTGACTCTCGTGGGTGACGAGATCCACCTTGATTAACATTTCCAGGCAGAGGGGGGTGTTGTCCATCAGCGGGTGCATTCTCTGGTGCAGGATTGGAGACTGGAGTCACTGGACCAACACCACAAACAGCTGCAGCTTCGGGTAGCTGTACTGCACCTGAATTGGTCTTTTTCTTCTTGTTGCTCTGCCTCCGAGTGTTGTTCTGACCATCTACTTCCTCAACAGGTTTTTTACGTTTGCGGCTGCCACCTTTTTTTGAAGTTGTTCCTGCATTAACAACAGGAGCAGTTGAGTCTTGCAGAACACCGTCATGCTGCATCAAGATAGGTGGTGTCGAAGCAAGCTGTGAAGGGCCCCACATATGCTGTAGCATCTTGACATGCTGCATGGGCATCATATACTGTGCATAGGTACCAGGTGTAGGTTTGTGCAATATTGGACCCGGGCCTGGAGCATGCAGAGGTGGGGAGAAGTTTTGCAAAGTCTCGAAAGAGCCATTTGGTGTTATCAATGGCGAAACTTGTGGACTGTGACTGCCAGAGCTCTCAGCCCTTGGGATGCCCAGTGTTGGAGGTGAGTATGAAGGAAACTGTGATCGACTACTGGGAAGAAAACCTGTTGGATGGTACATGGAGAGTAGCAAAATATTTCTTTCGAGACACAGACAGTGAGCCTGAGGTTATTATAATGTGTGTGCACTGTGGAAAACTAGTGCAAAATTTTAATTCAATGGTGGAAGTAACTTAGTGTATGTATGAGATCATGTACGAGAGGCTCATGAGCCATCAGGGA
This sequence comes from Suillus variegatus, assembly GCA_016647645.1. Lineage (NCBI taxonomy): Eukaryota > Fungi > Basidiomycota > Agaricomycetes > Boletales > Suillaceae > Suillus > Suillus variegatus. Next base: position 110,129 of record JABBWF010000154.1, read on the forward strand.
AAACCTCCCATGCTAACTTAGATATAGATAGACAAAATACATCTAACTCTTCTAATTCAGATAAACTATCACAAATTAGAGCTAAATATCAATATCATTCATAACATACATGTAATTATTGCCAAGTTATAGAGTACTACCTAAGGGTCATAAAACTATGCCTATCTACAGGTATCGAGAAACTCGCCACCTGAATAGTGTGATCATTAATGATTGGTCACACAACAAAATTTTGAAATATCCAAGTTCAACATTTGTGCATATTTGTTTGTATCATGTGACTTGTAGTTTGAGCGAAGAAATATCTAAGTCCAACATTTGTATGTGTTTGTTTGTATCATGTGACTTGTAGTTTGAAATGTTTGAGTGAAGTGGCGCCATGTCGCATCTTCGACTCTCACTCTCTCTTGTCTTCGAAGCTTCAATGTTCAACCCCAGTAAAAATTGGTCGGATGCTCCCGCACGGAGAACGACAGAAATCAATGGAATGTGAACAGCTGGATGTCCATATATAAGTGTCGACAAATGGCGCGTTCCGTCGATAT
>JABBWF010000155.1:0-109486 GCA_016647645.1 Suillus variegatus
CCTTACACCACTTGTACCTGAAGGAGAGCCTGCCCTACTATTATCCTACGGTGTCGCATCTTGCTTTCCGATTCATCCCTTCCAGCATCACCACAACTTCAGATTCAGCTTCCGCACAATCGGCACTGCGCATTAAAGTTGTTCTACTCCCAGCCACGCCTCCCGACCCCAACAGTCGCCTCTACCGTACGGCACTTACACTCCTTGACACACTCCACCGTTACCTTTGGGGTGCATTCACTCATTATCCAGACAGCCACCACGCAACACACTTCAATGTGCAATATGACTCACTGTGGCACTGGTAGTTAGTAGGATCAAGACAAATATATCATAGGGATTCGGAGGCTGAGATTCAAAAAAAAACTTGCCATTGGGCTACAAATCTGTTGTGCGGAGAGAGAAACCTGCAGCGCTCATTTTCTCCCATTCAAGTTGGCCGGTGCACAAACGTCGTCGATGCTGCTGTGTATCCAGATTGTCCCGTGCTATTTGGCAGCAGTTGTCGAAAACTTCAAAGTCGTCGAGGCGGTTCGGAGCTCGAAATTGAACGTTGAGCTTGAAGCTTTCAGCGACTGGTGCTCTCTCTTTACTAGCCGGTGACCAGCAAAAGTACGTTTCTTGCATTACCAATCGAAACCAATTTACTCGTGCATCTGGGTCTCCCATAACTGCTACTAGATATCCCGCTCCTTCAATCGCGAAGATTCCCTCATGCCAATAGCGGTGGGTGGCGTTTGTAATACTATGGTTTAAACTTGAAGTTTAAATATTTTGCGAGGCCCAAGCATTATGGGCAGATAGACGATGTTGTGAATCTACTGATTTGAAAGTTTAATTAATCATTGACTGGTTACCGGTGAGCGTTCAAAATGCGCGTCATATATTCTGTTGCATGGTGTCACGCGAGGCATTAGGTGCCTAACATCCGATGCACCTATGTCTAATGATATTGATGCTCAGCACCTCCCGGCACCTACTAGCCAGCACAGGTCAGCACTGAGTCGAGGCCCAACGCTGCCTCATACTCCTGTCATCGTCATTTCACGAACCTTGTCGGACGTCTGGGCGCATCACGTGAGGTTCATCAATGTGTCCCGTGTTAATAATGGCGCTGATCAGTGCTGTGTTGTTTGATTGAAAGACGCGCAGCGCAAGCCAGGATCTGTCCCCTTACGCAAGGCCTGCTGTACGACTGCATCCTCCACTCTGTGAAGCAAGAGTCTGTCCAGTTTTGTTGCCATTGTTATTCTCCACAAATGGAATAACCGCTCTGCAAACCCCGTATGAACCTCTTCAATTTATCTTGAACGAGGATCTGCTGCAGCGTCCGTGCCAGCATTGAACATTGACCCTTAGTGCGGGTGAACAACTATGCAGCAGTATGCATCTATGGGCTCGCAGGTAGCATCGTGCGAGGATTAACCGGTAGACATGGAATGTAAGTAGCTCGGCTTCGCTTCGCATGATAACATCATCCCGAGGTTGATACTCGCATATAGGCTCGGCGTGTGTAATTTTTCTTTGTATAAGAACCTAAATCACTCAAGTGGCCTTGGCATAGGGCTGATCGCGTTCTTGAAGTCGAGGTGACAGATACACTTTTTAATATCACTGTGGTCCTCTCAAATCTCATGATGAGTCCTTGATAGATCTTGACTACTGATGGAAGTACAAGAACCATCAATGCTCCAGGACCCTGGGATCTTCTGAGTTGTGAGAGGCGGAGGTGCCGGAAGCTCTGGAATCATCAGTGGGTGACCTGTAACGCTAAACGTAGATGAAAACTGACATGTTGTACGTAGTGTCCAAGACAATTCAAACATTGGCATCGGGGCATCGAGCCAAATCCTTCTCAAAACTTGACTGCGCTTGCCATTGATTCTATTGTGTTCCTGGGCAAGTATTGAGCTGAACTGGTTCTGGTTCCGTTTGAGGTGCAGTACATCCTCATAAGCCAGGTAAACTGATCTTTTGCCCTCATCTGTTGCAGAACTTTCAGTACTTGCCCACCATGATATCATGACCCTTGACCCTTTCGTCCAATTGCAGCGTGGCGCAAACACAACCTCAGGCAACGATGTTTGTATGTGTCACAGCTACTGGAACGAAGAACATCAGGCCTTTCTTTGACAGCGCAAACCTCTACGGTGTATCAGACCAACTCTCCTCTCGTCTCATTCCAGAGGCGAGCCTTTCAACGTCAACGTCAATACAAGGAGTAGCAGAAACGATCTGGGCAGGAACTTTCCAGTCCGGACCGCCGGATACCTTCGGTGCGGTCCCGCCATTCTTGTTAGGGAATATGCCAGCTGCCACGCCAATGAGACAGATGCGAACCCTGGGTTATATGAAGCCGCGTGGTATGTGGTCTATGCGATTTGCGTTGTGAACATGGGTTCTTCAGGTCATGGACAGTTGATGCCAATGAGACGACTAGCAATGTGATTGTAGAAGTAGCCTACGATACGACTAATCCCCTTACTGTGCTTGGTAATAGCTGTGAGCGGTTATCAAACTATGAAGGCGATATTTTCGAGGTGAACTAACAGCAAAGTCGGTTCTGCTCGTCGGAATGTTCTTTAGGTATAGATATGCAAACCTGTTACTCTTCATTACTTGCCAGTGCAGGGTCAGTATCTTTTTTCAACGTCTCTTCTCGGTGGCGGCATTGAACGGTAACTTCATATGGCCTCAGTGACCAATCATAAGACATCAAATGTTACGCTGGAGATTTTCACGGCGATCCATCAGTGACAAGAACCATTAGGAGAAAACAGTTGCTTCGGTACAACACTAATATAACAGACTTGGATCCAATTCTCGTTGCAACTTGCAAGTCAAACTACTACTAACTAACCGATGCTACATTAAAAAGGAGTGTGATGGACCAAAACGAGGTCAACTGTGACTACCTACTGTGATAATGGTGATAATGCTATAGCTAAAAAGCAAGCAAAAAGTCCTCAAGGCTTGTTAGATCCTTGAAATGAACAGGTTACGATGCAGAGTGCTCTGTTTGCATTGCATCACCCTGTGTACGGCCAGCCATTTCTCGCGACTGGACTCGTTCTTTCTTCTCAGGCGCCATGTCGACAAACGGCGCGGTTGATTCCACGCCCTCCATAAGAGTACGTTGCGGAGATACGATCGAGTCCATATCCGCATTGACAGGTGGCGATGGCGTGCGTTGAAGTCTCAATTTCTTTGTTCTAGCGGAAGGATTAAGGAAGCCACACTTCGGGCAGACGTATTCTGACAGATGCATCAGTATGTCAAAGTGAGCAGGTTTTGAGTAATCTCACGGGTGTCCTCCCAGACACTCTCCTTAACGAGCCCGTTGTGTGAGAAGCACTTTTGGCAAATCAACGCGTAGCGTGAGGCAGCCACGTTCATTGATGATTCTTCATCGCCCAGAATGGCATCGGCGAGTTTGTCATACCATCGCTTACGAGTCGGCTGAATTGGTTGTGGCGTTGCTGCAAGATGTCTCAGAGTGTCAAACTATCCGCAGACGCGTAATCACGTACGCGAAAGCTGTAGAGGTAGATTCCTTTGTTGGACGACAGGTGTTTGTAGATGTGCCAGTGATGTTGCGGGCATTGGTGTATGGAATTGTGAAGGAGGCTGCGGGCGGCGTATCGGGGTGCCGGGATCAGCGTATTTCTCGAGCAGGCTCCGTGTTGAGTCATAATTGGTCTTTTTCTTAATTTCTTCAACTTTGGCTCGCTGCTTTTGAGTGACAACTCTGAGGGTTTTCTCTGCCGCACTCTCATTGAATGGTGAAAGAATTTGTTTCTGAAAAACTCACCTTCGCGTCCACCTTTCCAAGAATACCATATCTGCATCATCCTCCGTGTAAATAATATTCTAGGGTGACACATGAATGTGGTGGGAATAGATTTGAACGCATGATAGCACGTACATTACAGGTCCCACTAGGACTGCCACTTTCGCTAGCAGTGAGTCATGCCACGTTGTAGGAAGTATACGTGTATACCACAAGTATACAAATGATATCCATAGAGAGAGCGTTCCGAGCGTGAACTGGAGTGTCGTCCGCCGCTCACGGAGTCGGATCTCTGCCAGACGTGTTTGTCGTCGTGCAACATCTGCTGCAAGTGCAGAGAGAACTTCCTCATAGTTCTCTGACCCACCCTAGTGGAAGAATTAGCGCAAAACCACAGAAAAGGGCTAATGAACTTACCTTTGAGAACCAGCGGGTTACAAGGGACATGACGGGTTGGAAGAAGCAGAGTAGTACTATAACACGTCAGTTGGACAAATCGGGCTCATTATGAAACACGCCCAGCACAGCCACATCATCCACCGTTTCAAACTTGCCCGATGCCGAGCTACATTCGTTTTTGCTCCGCATCGAACGTCCAATGCGAGCGATATACAGCCATGGACGGAGCGCAATGGCTGCTAGGTACCTTACTTAATTTCTTGGAGGAATTGCTACTTTTTACATGCCACACATGCCAAGCCCGATTTCATTAACAGACGACATTATCAACAAAACGAAGTTTTCGGTTTTTCAGAAAGGTCATTATCAAGATCCGCTCTTAGCGCTCAGGGAGGTGGTTTCTGCTGCTAATGCAGACGTAAATGACGACGACTCGGAGGCGATAGCGTCCCTTGTGCACGAAAGTGGAACGCGATGGTTCAAAGCGCGACCGGAGGACGGCTTGTCATTTCCTTTAAAACCGGCGGATCTTCAGGATGACATGGTGGCAGCCAGATGCAGGGTACGAGATGAGCTTATGAAGCAGGGGTCCTTGCAGACAAGACTAGGCATGTGGCGGACGAGTGGTGCAGTAACTGAAACATCGATTCTGTCACCATCTTCCTATCAGTTCATTGATTTTCATTTGGGGTCAATGCGTCGTACATCTCAGAAGCGCCCTTCAGGCACGTCCACTAGCAGACCTTTACCACAGGCAGGCACTTCTCAGTTCGTTGCTTGTTTGTGTCCAGTACGTTTGCTAATTTTTGTAACATGAACTGGTTTTGTTGACCCTATCCACTGAATGCGAACAAGCGAGCCCGCTTAAACAAAATTATTTTCGTTCGACTCGTTCCTTCCACATTTTGTTAGGATCACTCAGACATACTCTCTGCGACACAAATTTGACACCAACGACTTTACTTGCTTCCAGTTGCAAGAATCAACCTGCACCTTGGACCAATATGTCAACGCCCAAATGAGCCAATGGTTACAAAGAGTCTCCTGGTTGCCCAACAGAAACTTGGATTGGATGCAAAGGCCGAGCAGTTTCCCGCAACCAGCACATCTCAGTCCTCCTTCATGACAAGTCGCCTGGCCCTCTCGTTGTTGTTTTCTGCTTCGCGCTTCCCAAGCACTCGTATATTTTTAAGTTTCGCAGGTTCCATGCCTTGCGTCTCAATGTAAGTACATTCTCACGATGCTCTCGTTGTTATTATATACATCAAAGACAACATGAGAATCATACTTCTTACAATTTTCTTCTGTTTCTTCAATCCACTTTGGGAGATGCCTCTGCACTGTTTGTTTCGCTTGACGGCATCTCGGATGACTTTCTTGTTTACTAAATTCGTTGCCCTATGCTTGTTCCATGCTCTGAAGAATCTGTTACCCAGTCATCTTTATAACACGTCGTTCGCTCGAACTGCCCCGATTTCAAATACAACACTACGTATACATGCAATAGACCAATAGACGATGGATTAGCTACACACACGATTATTGTACTCTATAGTGTCTGGCATCTCCGCAAGTCAATTTGCTGGGACGGATTGATCGTAATCAAGAGCTACAATGACCGAATTGATTAACTGCGAAGAACGTAAAACAATGGATACTCACTCCTTGCAGTAGTGCTGCCAGCGTGTCCCATGTGCCATGCGACTCAAATCAAGCTCAACACATTTTTTCCCAATCACTAATGCAGTCCAAGAATTATAAAATGGTTCTCGGGAAGTGGGTGGTACCCAGAATAAGAGCTGACGATTTGGTCCTAACACCCATCCATCAGCTCCCAGCAAATAAGTGTGGTCGTCATCAGAGGTGCCTGCGAGTAGCTCGGCAGTGTCGCACAGAGCGTGTGTCGAGTTGGATGAGAAGGAAATAAAGTTATTGTTCACAGTGTTGGGTGTGGGGATAACCGCTGTTGGATGTGAGATGCAACTGCCGTGTGGGGAGGATGGTGAACGGTCTTCTTCGGCGTGGTCCTGCAATGACTTCCTGGTTGCCGCATACCAGACACGGACAGTACCATCATGTGAACAAGAAATGATGCGAGTCCCATCCCATGAGAAAGAGACTGAGTTGACCTCTTCAGTATGCCCGCGCAAGGGCTGTCCAATTGGCTGCCCTGTCACTGCATCCCACAGCCTAACAGTCATATCGAGCGAACCAGAAACGATGTGAGCCCCATCAGGCGAGAACGAGACCGACTTAACCCAATCCGTGTGTCCCTCCAAGGGCTCGCCAACGGGCAACCCTGTTCTTGCGTCCCACAACCGGATTTTTTCATCGTCCGAACCAGAAACGATGCGAGTTCCATCCCACGAGAAAGCGACCGAGTTGACCTCCTCAACGTGCCCCTTTAAGGGCTCACCAATTGGCTGCCCCATCACTACATCCCACAGCCGAACTGTCTTATCATCCGAGCCAGAAACGATACGAGTCCCGTCCGGCGAGAACGAGACTGAGTTGACGGAAGAAGTATGTCCCTCCAAGGGCTCACCGACTGGCTGCCCCGTTCCTGCATCCCACAGCCGGATCGTCTTATCTCTCGAACAAGAAACGACGCGAGTTCCATCCGGTGAGAATGAAACCGAGGAAACCGAGGAAGTGTGCCCGCGACAAGGTTCACCTATTAATTGACCCGTCCCTGCATCCCAAAGCCGGACAGTCTTATCTGCAGAGCCAGTTGCGATGCGAGTCCCATCCAGGGAGAACGAGACTGAGTGAACTTCTGCAGTGTGCCCCAGCAAGGGCTCGCCGACTGGCTGCCCTGTTGCTGCATCTAACAGCCGCACAGTGCCACCCTTAGAACCAGTTGCGAAGCGGGTCCCATCCGGCGATAGCGAGACTGAGGTAATCGAATTGGCGTGGCCTCGGAAGGGTTCATCAACTGGCTGCTCTGTAGATACATCCCACAGTCGGACAGTATTATCAGCAGAACCAGTCGCAATGCAACTTCCATCCGGAGAGAATGAGACTGAGTAGACATAACTGGTGTGCCCCACCAAGGGCTCACCAACTGGCTGCCCTGTTGCTGCGTCCCACAACCGGACGGATTCATCATCCGAACCTGTAACGATACGACTTCCATCCGGTGAGAACGAAACTGACCTCACCCAATCAGTGTGTCCCTCCAAGGGCTCACATATGGGTTTCCCTGTCGCTACATCCCATAGTCGGACAGTCTTATCTGCAGAACTAGTTGCGACGCGAGTTCCATCTGGAGAGAACGAGACTGATAAGACTGAAGAAGTGTGCCCTGTTAAGGGCTGCCCAACTGGTTGCCCTGTTGCCGCTTCCCACAGCTGGACAGTCATATCGTTTGAACTAGAAACGATGCGAGTCTCATCCGGCGAGAACGACACTGAGTAAACCCCACTAGTGTGCCCCCGTAAGGGTTCACCAATTGGCTGCCGCGTTGCTGTATCCCATAGCCGGACCGTCTTATCGTCTGAACCGGAAATGATGCGAGTCCCGTTCGGCGAGAATGAGACCGATGAAACTGAAGAAGTGTGCCCTAATAAGGGTTGACCAACGGACTGCCATGTTTTTACGTCCCACAACCGGATAGTGTTATCGGCCGAGCCAGACACGATGCGTGTCCCATCTGGCGAGAATGAAACTGAATAAACTGACTTGGTGTGCCCCAGCAAGGGCTCGCCTACTGGTTGCCCAGTCGCTGCATCCCACAGTCGCACAGTGCAATCCACTGATCCGGTTGCAATGCGAGTCCCATCTGGTGAGAACGAGACTGAGTTAACCGTATCTGTGTGTCCGGTGATCACGGTCTGAACAGCCGTCCAGTTGATATCACGTCCGGATGCCAGATGAAGAGAGTTGGGAAACCGTGCAGAAAACATTCTGAATAGCGGTGAGTTCAAGGGCGAGAACGGCAATGCTGACACATAGAGATGCGGTGTGCTGCGCAAAATGAGGCATCCGAAGACTTGGATAAATCTCTGCACGTCCACTGCAGCGGACGAGGCATCTTCATATCCAGTGTGACCCTGCAATTGTGATTGTGTGTGAGCGAGCATGTTATATAACACTCAATAATAATGTACTCACCTTCAACCACTTGGCAATAAGCGGGAGAGTGGTGACTGCGCCGCTCAGCGCATTGATAAGGCTGAGTACCTCGAGCCAGAAGAACAGTCGCTCATGCTCGAAAAGTGATTTTATTTCTTTGGCGAGGTCTGGATCGAAGCGAGTTGTTTGTACATGGACAGGCCAAAATCGACAGGCATAGGATAGATGTGGAGGGATGCATTTTTCAACTCGGTCTAGCAGCCCGGAATCCTCGGAATTGGGGAGATACGATGATTTTAGATCGCAGATATTGAAGGAAAGTTCGTGTTCCATCACTCGAAGCGATGCGAAAGCAAGGTCGCATTGTACTTTTGACAGCGTCGATGAAAAATTCTCCACTGTGTGATTGGTCTGTCAGAAAGTCGCGGAAGGAGACATGAAGGAGCCGGATTGGGGTAGATGAGTTTGTGGTGCCGCTGAGGAGGGATCCCATATGTTTGACCATGACTTGCACTTCGTAGCGCTCGCTTTTGTCTGGAAAATGGTGACGCATGGCATTCAGGGACTCCAGAGGAAGAGGTTCAGATGCGCCAAGGACTTGTCCCATCACGGAACGAAATCTTGTTAGCTGTTTGTGCCGAGACGTGGAATGCGGAGATTTATCTATTCGCATGATCTCTGTCAAAATGAACTCGTACATATCAGTACAACAAGTTTTCCCGCTCAGCGGGATTGCGGATAACAACAGCATCGAAGGACTCGAATGGAGATAAGCCAGGAGGGGGTGCTTTGATGGATTTACAAGCAAGACGCGCCCACTCAAACAGGCCATCAGCTTTTTTAGCAAGCGCCGCAAACTGTGTGTCCCCAAAATCCGAAGACTCTTCCAGCTCGTTCGATATGTAGGCGTGGATGTCACGCTCTGTGGTGGCTGATGAAATGTCGTCCATGGACATCCGTCGAATATGCTGAGCGCCTGCAAGCGCTTGCTTCTATATCATGGAGCGGGCGAGAAGTAACGATGATCCGGAAGTTTTTAGGGAGTTTCGTGATGTGGGTGATGGTTGGATCTCGAAGTTTACCGGCAAGAATACGTAGAAGGTCACTGCGTGTCTCCGCTGCCTTGCCACTTTCGTCCAGTGCATCTATAATGATCACGACAGGCCCCACGGGTGACTCAGAAAGCTTCCCTAACGGTTCGATGAGAAGCTTCTGCCACTGCTGTACGACATCCGCTGTAGTCTTGAGCGCATTTGCGTTCTGGACTGCATACGCTAACGCTCGTCTCATCTCGGGATGACGGTCAGCCAGGTCGCGCGCGATAGTGGAGAAAACTTTTTTATGACGATCGTCCGTGTTTCGGTCGAAGCAATAACAAGAACCGAGTCCACCCACCCCAATGAACGAGCTAGCGATCGTGTGAGCAATGGCTGATTTACCCGTTCCAGCAGGGCCGGATAGCCATAGCACGCATGGAACATCATCTCTACTATCGTTGATCCATCCCATGATGTCAGAGAGAATGTCCATGCGCGTCCCTGGTAGGCATCGCTTCCTAGTATCTAGTCCTGCGGCCTCCGCATATGCCATACCACTGAGGTCCAGTATTTCGCCTGTAGAAGTATGAATGGGTGTCGAGCCAGAAGCATGTTCCGAATCCTTACTTGTGCGGTGGGTGTAGATTGCTACGTCGCGAGCAACTTGGTCCCGGAAGTTTTGCATGAGCGCATCCAACACGTTGTTATACCGTTGTATCGTATCGTCTGTTTCCGAGATGACATTCTTTCCGAGTCTCCTCCCTAATAAGATTGAAAATCTGCAAAGCGAAATGACTTGTTGTAGAGACTCACAAAAGTTTTTCTTCTCTGAATAATCCATGATGAAATGGGCACATTCAAGGGTCTGTTGAGAGACCTGCCCCAAGATAGTGCTCATGGACGAAATTTGATGAAGCGTGTCGTCTTGCGTCATGAAGCCATACACTTGACCTAACTTCATGTAGAGGCTGAGTATCGCGTCGTCGCGATTCGCTTGAGCGAGAATTATCTGCGTGCCGAACGACTGAGCAGGGAATATAAATAAGAGCGAAGAAGAACGTACTTTTGATGCGCAAGATAGCACACCCAATGCCATCTTTGCATACGGATGTACCTGTAGAACGGTATTAGTCTAGTTCTGATGAGGAAGAGAGAAATCATACATTCGCGAGCTTCCCTATAACAGCATCGAATATCTTGAGAGGTCGAAGATATGTGTCCTCGAATGTACATGCATCTGCTGGTGCATTTTGTGCAGCAGAGATTCCAGATGCCGCAGGTCCCGATAGTAGATTCATGCCTTTGGCAGCTTCGTTGACGTCTCGGAGTGCCAATTGGGGATCAGTGCCTTGTTTCGCACCAGGGGAAACATTCTGAACCTGCACCAACAGAATTTATGCAAAGTGCATGAACTAAAAGGCGACCTACCTCGATATTCGGAATCGATGAGACATCTTTACGATCGACAACTGGGGTAACAGGGTCACGGCTGCGTGAATCTTTCAAGCTCGAGCGCTTGTGTACAATATCAGCCTTATCCCAGTACGCTCAGCATTGAATTCGACTCACAGAAATCTTTTTTATTACGCCATTTGTAACCTTCCCCAGAAACCGGCAGATTTTGCCACGGGGTCGGCCCTAGACAAAGGACGTGTCGACAAGAGTCAGCATTTCGACTTCATGAACATCAGCCACCTACCGGGCGCTCAGCAGCGTTTGTTTCGTTTAGTGTTTCGATATCCGGAGGAGGAACTGACTTTGAGTCCCCCAATTGATTGGCGTCGTTCATGGTGAATAAACTCTGGGGTTGCTAATTAGTCTGAGCGAGGTGGAGTGCGACAAGAAGTCGGAGAAAGAAAGAAGGGGCTCCATCTCATTTAAATGCAGGACCCTTGACTACAAGCCTCGAGGTAAGTATTTACTGCTGTATTGACTTCAGGCGCCAAGTATTGGATGTGCGCCAGAGAACTCCGGAGACCGCAAGGAAGTCGAAGCAACGTCGTCTTAAAGACTTCGTAGCAGGGTAATCGACTCATGAACCAGTTCTTGAAGTCAAGAACATTCAACAGCGTCAGAGCTCAGTCGATTCAGCTGAATCTGTGGACGCAACTGATAGATAACATCAAATAACATGCCAACCACGATCATGTCTAACAGTCGGAGTAGCGTTACATAAGTCACATGCTCTGAGATAATATGTCACAGTAATTGTTGAAAAAAAGTTTTCAGCCTTACGATACTATGTAATACCTGTTAAGGGCCAACTTGGCACATGTCAACTATAATTGGGTACAATTTGCCACACTCGAAGGACTTTTCACTGGGAAATTTTATATGTTGCATCATGCCTGGCGTACGCAATTTGGTGCGTGACATCTATTCTTGTCCGTTCACTACCAAGAGACGGTACAAACACACAATTTACTACTGGTTTCTCTCCATTCGACCAGGCTTCATGTATATTATGTTATTAGTGTATGTCACTTTGTATTTGCCTGACGTTTGCCACATTGACATGATAACAGCCTATCATAGCCTATGCTGTGAATCCGTACCTTACCCTGATACACAGGCCTCGACACATACCTGCAGGTCCTTCGGTTTCGTTATATCACCAGCCAATCATGGAGGTTGGATGGTTGCTTTCAGCCATATATCTCCGAAAACACCGCACCGGCATGAACAGGTAGGATGTCAGTTGGCCCAACTCTATGTGAAGGTTCACCTCGTTGCCCTTGGAACCGACCATATTCTTATCTGCCTCCTATCATATAGTATCAACACCAGTGCCGTCACGTCGTAAGTTTACATCCGATGATCTATCTTTTGTGACTCGGAGACTCATTTCATGTAGGTTTTTCGCCATCTTTTGAGTGGTCATCATAACAAGCAGACGTCAGGAATAGTCCACCTCCAAAACTAACTTCCAGTTTTTCAGTCTAACAAATAATCTCGCATTCGTCGGTCTTGTTCAACTCAATACCAAATGTCTTTCTGATTCGGTCATCGTCCCTGACTCCTAGCTGACACTCTGAGCAGCTATGCGATATTGTTTTTGGTATCGTGTGCGTCGTGATTTTATCCTTTGTGTATCAGCTGAACACGTTCACCAGGTTAACTACTCGCCGAAGACCTGAAACGATGTTCCTGCCTCTGAGGCCTCGTGCTTTTATTCATACCTAGCTTCCGACATTGAAAACACTACACCAAAAGGCATCACACCCGGTTCGTACTGCTACCATTTCTTATTTATGATCGTCTGGGGCTTGAGTTGTATGTTTTACCACTAATTGAGGTCCAGAAGAGTATTGTGATGGGTGTTTATAGCGATACTGGAATGGACAGCTCAGTCCACGAGGGTGAATGTTGAGTACGCACTGACGGGCCAGTATACTATGCACTCAGTTCATTGTTTACCACTAGCGATCTTTTGATGTTGATCATTAGCGTAGGGTGACACTGTGTATATTAGGCCTATGCTGATTAAATAATCGAGCATCTGTTTGCGGTCGACAGGACTTCCGGCTGTGTACTAGTTGTCGTGATACGAGCGTGCTACTACTGCATTAATGTGGCTTGGAGTGCCAAACTGGATGTTCGGAGTAAAGCGTTTGCTTCAGAAGAATACTTACCCTGGATGAAATCTTATGCCTAATCCATCATCATGATGTCCATGATCATGAACACGGAGCCAGCAGCCGTGTTGATGTCATATCAACTGGACTAGCCAGGGGATGTACGATACGTTAGAATGAGGGTAACCTCACCCCCGAGAACGCAGGAACGAGGAGCCTACTAATTCCCAGCATTATCAGATCCCACATTCCGATGCTTGCGCTGCCTTAGGATCAAATTCAGGACATGTTCATAGAGCTAAGGAGATGCATACCTCCTGGGACTCAGACTCGGAAGACAACGAGAAAAGACAGGCTCACCCAGACACTGGTTGTCAAGGAAAGTCAGAAGCTCATGAACAAATGACGCCTTTCCTATTGTTAATAAAGTGACAGCAATTTTGGCACAAACATAGCAAGGTGAAGCCGTCAGTTCTGCAGGTATTCCCAAAATCCTTACCATTGTTGTAATCTTTGATGCCCATCGAGCATCCCACTTTATTGGTGGATGGCCATAAGCATATAGTTTAAGATTTGCACGTAGATCGCAGATATGCTTACCAGGTCGGTCGTAGGGCAGGTTCGCGGGGTCGGATGCGCTAATCATGCCAGCCATAAGTACAGCAGTGGTTATTACAGCGGTGAGTGAAGTGAATTTCACAGGTGAAGCTCGATAGTGTTTTCTGGCTGGCTTTTATACACGAATAGTATATGACGCAGCCAAAGGATTTGCATGTGCTTGCACGACGAAACAGATGCCAACTTACGCGGCACCGTGACATGTTTTTCTTTCTTGAAGGCCTCGTGTGCTGGGCGCACTCTACGAATCTTTTTGGTGTGGTTATGCGAACATCAGTCTATGATGATTTATTCAATCAATTCGCATTTGCAGGGATGTGGCAGACGAACCCACCGACTATACAATATAAGCACTCCAAGTCGATAGATAGAGCGCCCGCATAAATTTGCCACCAACCAGAGTATACTAGGTCAGTGGTTTCAGTGTAAATTGTGATGGCGCACCGGGTATTGACAGAAGCCAAAATCTCCGATACGTAAGCTTGCGCAAAAAATAGATCATGATATACAAATGTATCAGTGGCATTCAGCTCACTACATGGAGAGAGACACATGCGGTCAATGGAGAAACGCGCTTGCAAATCTAACAAAGGATGTCTAAAGTTTATGATTAGCTTGCATACCATAGAATAAGATATTATTTCAGACATGAGGTGACCTGAATTCGACCAAGAGAATTGAGCCAGGAGCGAAGTCATTATATTTTGCAATCAGTAAGTGACGAATGCTTCATGAACAATAACACGACTGGCTACTCCCGTGCTCTCCGTGGTTTGTGAAGGACGATGACAGATTCGGCGGGTCACTGTCATTGCCGACAACACCAACTACAGGCTTGCGCTGAGAAAACAAACTGACGGAGCGAAAAGAACCAGCCGTGCAAACCAACTGATCCTGCGAGGAAAGGACGATGTGCTGCGATGCACGAACAGGCACCAGGACAACAGCCTTAGATAGGGTGCACAGACTTTGAACGGTGAGAGTGGTGGCAAGTGATAAGGTGATGGGCAAGAAACATGAGGCTATGATGGAGATTACGGGTGAACGCTTACATCATGGCAAAAATCGATGTCTGAGTGCCTCCCAGTTATAGTTTGTACTGATGGAGCAGTCTAGAGGTAGGGAAAATGTAGCAGAAACCTGCAAAACGATCATCAAGTTAAGATTGCGAAGGTCAGAAAATGGAGACGTATGTGTGGGATGACAAACTCATCGTTCGATACCAGAAGAACTTTTGCATCCCTATGACAGGAAAGAGTTTGCAGAGATAAAAAAAAGCAGGTTGTACTGTAAAGAGAGGATCACAGCGGGAGAGGTATGTTACATGGTAAAGGTGCTGTCAATACTAGCAACGCACAACGGCAGAGACGAAGCTTGGTAGTAGTATGGGGTCACCGGGCCATGCCGCCATCTTCAGAGGTTCTTAATATTCCCACGACTGGTGCTAAGTTTAGCGCTCAGATGGCTCGTCAAATTGACTTCTACACCCACTCAAATGAGCGAGTGACTTACCGCAAAGAGTCTCCTATCGCTAGTTGTCCGATCGAAATTCAAATTGGATGTATACGCTCAAAATGCTCCCCGATAAAAAGCCGCCTCTCACCCAGGTCCTCGTATAATTCCTTCAGGTTTCGCAATTTCTTCCTCCCCTCATGTCTCAATATTCTAATTACACCCATCATTCTTATCGTACTCTTCTTGTTACCATAACACAATATTGTACTGTACCCAAGGAGCCACCTATCAATCCAGTTCTCTCAGCATTTAAACCCATGTGTGCTGTGTGCAACCCGAGGCCAAATGAACTTGCAATATCCAAACACTTCCCGCTGCTGGCACAATCTTTTTCAGTTTCCTTCACTCCACTTTCGGAGGTGCCTTCAACACACTTCTCTCCATCGGTTTCATTCGAACGCATATCTGAGCAGATTATTCGTTGCCCTATCATCGCTCCGTGGTCTCAAAAATCTGTCGCCCGGTCACCTTTTTAAATTCTAACACGTTGTTCGCGCAAATTGCCACAAATTCGAATGTAATACTATCGCATACAATAGACGATGGATTAACTGTATACTCCATATCGTACTTGACATTGTCTCAGGCATCTCCGCAAATCAATTTACCAGAACGAGATTATCGCAAACAAGAGCTACAAGGATCGAACTGATTAGCTGCAAGTAATGGAAAAGGCTAGAAACTCACCCCTCGTAGCAGTGCTGCCAGCGTGTCCCATGGGCCATACAACTCAAATCAAGCTCAACACCACCTCTAGGTATCACTAATGCAGTCCATGGATTATAAAATGGTTCCCGAGAAGCGGGTGGTACCCAGAATAAGAGCTGACGATCGGGTCCCGTTATCCATCCATCATCTCCAAGAAAAGCAAACGTCGATCTGCAGTCATCATGGGGGGTGTATGTGAGTAGCTCAGTAGTGTCGCGTAGTGCATGAGTCGGGTGGGATGAGAAGCAAATGAAGTGTTCGTTCACAGTGTTGGGTGCGGGGATGGCCATTGTTGGATGTGGGATACGACTGTTGTGCGGGGAGGATGGTGAACGGTCTTCTTTGGCGTGGTCCTGCAATGACTTCCCAATCGCTGCATACCAGACTCGGACAGTACCATCATATGAAGCAGAAATGATGTGAGTGCCATCCGGCGAGAAGGAGACTGATGTAACCGGAGAAGCATGCCCCCGCAATGGCTGGCCAATTGGCTTCCCCATCGATGCATCCCACAGCCGGATGGTCATATCCTCTGAACCAGAAATGATGCGAGTACCATCTGGGGAGAACGACACCGATCTGACCTCATTAGCGTGCCCCTCCAAGGGCTCACCAACTGGCTGCCCCGTTCCTGCATCCCACAGCCGGATAGTCCTATCGTCCGAACCGGAAACGATGCGAGTCCCATCTGGTGAGAACTAGTGCTGCCGGAGTCCAGTTCGGAACCTCGGTTCGAACCCGAACCTTTCCGAACCGGACCTATGGTCCGGTCACAGGTTCGGGATAGCCGCCGGACCGAACCTTCACATAGGTTCAGGGTTCGGCTGATACCGAGAAATCATGAACGCGTTCGGACGCGTCCGAACGCATCCGAACCGAATTGCAGAGGAGGATCCCCACGGGAGCTTCCGTACCTGATTCACTCGACACCATCATCACTATTGAACCATATCCTGGCAACAAACGATCTCCTGGCGACCATGGGCAATGTCAGCCCTGAATATACCAATCGCAGGAGATTCAAGAGCCTGAATGGCTTCTACTTTGCGGTGGCAACATTCCTTGTGGTGGCAACATTCCTCAGTAATGTTCCGGTAAGCCAGACATCATTATTTGTATTCTAATCTATCTTACTGTGTCAAGAACATATCTTTAGGATTCTCATTCACATCTTTCAGCGCTCAATGTCAGTCTACGGTGAATGCATCTTTCCATGTGTGGAAGTGGTATATTCAAGGTGCGCTAGTATAATTATATGTTACAGTTTGCGGTCTAAATATCTACGTTAGGTCCAATACCCACCCTTCCTGCTGTGCAAATGTCGTGCGCACTTAGACCTGACGGCCAATTGAAAGACGCTAAGGACATCAAGTGGTACAACGATCCTGACGATGATTCCCCCATGCTCCCATCGCCACCTCCTGCCACATCCAATGGCAAGATTACTGCCTTCGTGTCCCGTCGCTCGGGACGAGCCATCAAACCGACGGAGAAGATTCGTGACGCTGTCAACAGCGCTCCAGCAAAGCGACCAGCACCAGCAGCTCCTGAGGGGCAGCCTGCACCCAAACGAATTCAAACCGGCTCCCACCTGAACCGTCATGGTGACGACGACGATGATGAAGAACCCCCTGCCGCAGAGGGACTTTCAGACGAGGAGGAGGAAGAAGACAAAGAGGAAGCTTACGAAAGGACAAAGGCATTGGGGGATGAGGACCGCGAGCATCGCAGGCCGACGAAGAAAGATGAGCGTAGTGCAGACTTAAAGACGATCTTCACACAAGAGAAGGGCCGTATGAACCCTCACACCCAAGAACGCGAGGATGGTTGGTGGTGTGAGGTATGCAGGTAAGTCTCAATGTTAAAATAATCGCACTGAACTAACATCAAGTCCAGAGGCAATGACGTACCATCCAGCCAGTGTTTTTTTAAAGGCAGTATCTCAACCCACCGCACGCACATCGCACGCAATCCAAAATGCCACTTCCCCCTTTACCGAGACCGCTGCAACGACCGAGGAATCACAATGCACAGTCGTGCCATCCCTCTTAACTCCAAATCAACCGACGGAGTTCAACACACATTACACGCCTCCCTTGCACCTAAGGTTCCTGAGTTCACGAAGTCCGGCCTGATGGACTATATTGTCGAGCTCATTGTCTCCGAGGATGAGGTGCGTGTTTGTAATCTTTTGTTTCGTGTGATTGTGACTTAATATACTTATACTAGGCGTTCCAACTCGTCGATAAGGGTCCATTTCGTCGCCTGCTTCAATACCTTCGGCCCTCCCTGTTGGATAAGGATATCCCCCATCGCACGAAGACTCGCGATGAAATACTCGAGCGGGCCAAGCTTGCCGTGCAACGCGTCAGAGAGAAGCTTAAGAAGGTCGACAGCAAAATTTCCATCACGTTCGACTCCTGGACGTCTGAACCTGGCGTGCCTTTCCTTTCTGTCACTGCGCATTATATTGACTCCCAAGATGGTAAGCCTCAGGAGTGGGAGTTGAAGAGCGAGCAGCTCGCGTTCACAATCATCAACGGCAACCATAGCGGTAGCAATATCGGAAGGATTTTAATTGAAACTATCAATAACTACGACTTTCACACCAAGGTTGGATGGTTCACGGCCGACAACGCCACCAATAACGACACGGCAATTCAGACCAGTTGCACTCGCTATTGACCCTTCTGGTGAGGAATGGGTTGCAGGAGAGCACCGTGTACGGTAAGGGTTATATTTATATCACTTTCTATTATATGCTAATGTCTTTTCAGTTGTATGGAGCACGCCCTACATCTGGCCGCAAAACATTTCGTTGAAGAGGTTGCGCCTACCCCTGCAAGTGTTCTCGTCAGGAACGAGACCAATGAAGATGACGACGATGAAGCGACTGACTTCGATGTCGCCGATACTGTGGGCAAAGCCCTTGCATTTGTTGGGCAGGTAAGTTTGTGCCTCGTCTGATTAGCCTTGCTTTGACTAACTGTTTATTTAGGTACGGAAATCTCCCCAAGCCCATACTTTCTTCCACAAGTGTTGCGCGGAGGTCAATGAACCCAACCTTGAGCTTTTGAAATGGATTCGCACTCGATGGGCCTCACTGTTTGGCATGTTAGAGCGCACCCTCAAGTTGCGTAAGGTTAGTTTACCGCTACTGTCCCTACAAACAATTACTAACTCTATCAGCAGGGTGTGAATAGGTTCATACAGCTCGCAGATGATAGCGACGAAGTCCCCAACCTGCAGGGCAAGTCCTATGGCACATTCAAGCTCTCGGCCGAGGAATGGAAGAACTTAGAGTTGATGCATGACGTGCTTCAGGTGCGTGCTTCTTCATTGATGAGTTTAATTTTTATTAACTTATTGCATTACCAGGAGCCTGCAAATGCGCAGCAATCATTTCTCTGCGACTCGCGAACCCACTGTATGGTGTGCGATCCCGGTACTTGAATTCCTCCAACAAACCTGGCAAAATATGGCCGGGTCTTCGAAGTTTGCCGACTTTGCAACCGCCATTGACTGTGGCATCGACAATCTTCGCAAGTGGTACCATAAGATCGATGAAACCGACGTCTATTTCATTTGTCTCGGTACGTGTTTTGATTAATGTAAAGCCCTATCTAATGTATTGTATCTAGCGCTGGACCCCAACTATAAGACTGCGTATGCGAAGAGCAAATGGGAGCCCCGCGACTTCGACAAGGGCATGAGACGCCTGCAGATTGTTTTCGACTAGGTACTATCATCACCATTCCTTGCCGGCTGCAGAGCCTGCTGTCGTGGCTCCTTCCTCTCTTGCACGCCAAGGCTCGTATGGCCACAGCTGGATGCGTGACGCTGTCAAATCCCGTGGTGCAAGTGACACTGCAAGCCGAAGGCCTCGTCAAGAGCTCGAGGACTACCTGGCTTCCCCACTAGAGGATATCGAGAACGTAGTAGCTTGGTGGGGCGTGAGTGTTTTTTTTCGAATCCCTATTCCTTACAAGTTGACATAAATATTCCTTAGCATCACTCAATTCAATATCCTACTATCTCGCGCATTGCTAAGGATTACTTAGCCATTCAAGGCTCTGCTGTTGCATCCGAACGAGCGTTTTCGAGCGGCGGCATCACTGGGACCACACGGCGAAACTGTCTGTTGCCGACAACGTTTGAGGCACTTCAGTTGTTGAAGAACGGATACCGTCAAGGCCACATATCTGCAACGGCTCAAGCTGAGTTCGCCGCTGCTCGTGAATACCCTGACATGGATATCGTGTAGTTACTGTACTCATTTATGTCGAATTTTTCATGTATTTCCTTCATTTTTTTTGAATTTATACATAGCGTTCAGACGTTCGAACGCGTTCTGAACTCGAACCGAACGCTTCCGAACGCGTTCGGAAGGGTCCAGTTCGACGTTCGCCCTCATTGCCTGAACCTGACCGATGGTCCGGTTCAGGGTTCGCATTTGGAGGCCCAAGAACCGGACCGAACCGGACTTCGGCAGCACTAGTGAGAACGAGACTGATGTGACCCAATCAGTGTGCCCCTCCAAGGGCTTACCAACTGGCTGCCCTGTGCCTGCATCCCACAACCGGATAGTCTTATCATCCGAACCAGAAACGATGCGAGTCCCATCCCGCGAGAACGACACTGAGTTAACCCCACCACTATGCCCGCGCAAAGGTTCACCAAATGGCTGACCTGTCCCTGCATCCCACAGTCGAATAGTGCGATCATCCGAACCTGTTACGATACAAGTTCCATTCGGCGAGAACGCAACTGAGTTGACCGGCCCATCATGGCCCTCCAAGGGCTCACAGACAGGCTTCCCAGTCGCCACATCCCACAGCCGGAAAGTGTCATCCTCAGAACCAGTTGCGATGCGAGCCCCATCCGGAGAGAACGAGACTGAGTAGACATAACTAGTATGCCCCGACAAGGGCTCACCGATTGGCTGACCTGTCGCTGCATTCAACAACCGGACAGTGCCATCCTCAGAACCAGTCACGAAGCGGGTCCCATCCGGCGATAGCGAAACTGAGGTAATGAAATTGGCGGGCCTCCGCAATGACTGACCAACTGGCTGCCCAGTAGCTACATCCCACAGTCGGATAGTCGCATCGTCCGAACCAGAAACAATGCGAGTCCCATCTGGTGAGAACGAGACCGATTTGACACAACCAGTGTGCCCCAGCAAGAGTTCACCAACTGGCTGCCCTGTTGCTGCACCCCAGAACCGGACAGTCCCATCGTCCGAACCTGTCATGATGCGGCTTCCGTCTGGCGAGAACGAAACTGAACAAACATAATCAATGTGCCCCTCTAAGGGCTCACAGACAGGCTTCCCCGTCGCCACATCCCACAGCCGAGTGGTCCTATCTTCCGAACCAGACACAATACGAGTCCCATCCGGAGAGAACGAGACTGACCTAACCCGATCAGTGTGTCCCAGCAAGGGCTCCCCGGCTGGCTGTCCCGTTGCTGCTTCCCACAACCGGACAGTCTTATCGTTTGAACCAGAGACGATGCGCGTCCCATCCCGCGAGAACGACACTGAGTTGACCCAATTAGTGTGCCCCAGTAAGGGTTCACCAACTGGCTGCTGCGTTGCTGCATCCCACAATCGAATAGTGGTGTCCGTCGAACCTGTCACGATGCGAGTTCCATTCGGCGAGATCGCGACTGAGTTAACCGATTTAGTATGCCCCACTAAGGGTTCACCAACAGGCTGCTGCATTGCTACATCCCACAACCGCACAGTCTCATCGTCCGAGCCAGACGCGATGCGTGCCCCATCCGGTGAGAATGAAACTGAACGAACTGGGGCAGTGTGCCCCAGCAAGGGCTCGCCTACTGGCTGCCCCGTTCCTGCATCCCACAGACGCACAGTGCGATCACTCGATCCAGTCGCAATGAGAGTCCCATCCGGCGAGAATGAGACTGAGGTAACTCGACCAGTGTGCCCGCTGATCACACTCTGAACAGCCAGCCAGTTGAGATCACGTCCAAATGCCACACGGAGAGAGTTGGGAAACCGTGTAGAAAACGTTTTGGATAGTGCACAGTTGACGGGCGAGAATGGCAATGCTGATAAATAGAGATGAGGTGTGCTGTGCAAGATGATGCCACCGAAGACTTGAATAAATCTCCGCACGTCCATTGCAGCGGACGAGGCTTCTTCGTATCCGGTCTGACCCTGTAATTACGATTCTGTGTTAGCGAGCATGTTATTTGACACACGATAACCATGTGCTCACCTTCAACCACTTGGCAATAAGCGGAAGGACGGGGATGGCGCCCCTGAGCGCGTTGATAAGGCTGAGTGCCTCGAGCCAGAAGAACAGTCGTTCATGCTCGAAAAACGATTTTATTTCTTTGGCGAGGTCTGGATCGAAATCAGTTGCTTGTACGTGGACAGGCCAAAATTGACAGGCATAGGATAGATGTGGAGGGATACATTTTTCAACTCGGTCTAGCAGCCCGGGATTTTTGGAATTGGGGAGATGCGATGATTTTAGATCGCAGATATTGAAGGACAGTTTATGTTCCATCACTCGAAGCGATGCGAAAGCAAGGTCTCGTCGTACTTTTGACACGTCGACGAAAAACTCTCCGCTGTGTGATTGGTTCGTCAGGAAATCGCGGAAGGAGGCATGAAGGGGTCGGATTGGAGTAGATGAGTTGGTGCCGCTGAGGAGGGATCCCATATGTCCCACCACAATCTCCACTTTGTAGCGCTCGCTCTCATCTGGAAATCGGCTTCGCATGGCGTTCAGGGAATCCATAGGCAGAGGTTCAAGTGCGCCAAGTATTTGCCCCATCACGGAACGAAACTTCATTAGCGCTTCCTCATACTCTTCACCATCAAACTTATCCCTTCGCATGATGTCTGTCAAGATAAGCTGATATATGCCATATAATAGGTTTTTGCGCTTCATAGGATCGTGGTTCACGACAGCGTTGAAGCGAGAAATTGGATGTACGCCAACAGGGGTTTTCTTGATGTGTTCGCAGGCAAGACGGGCCCATTCGAAAAGCCCGTCCGCTTTCTTAGCTAGAGCTGCAAACACGCTATCCCCAAAATCCGTGACTCCCTCCAGCTTCTTCGATATGTAAGCGTGAATGTCCCGTTCTGCGATGTTTAGTGGGATTTTGTCCATGGACATTGGTCGAATATGCTGAGCATGACGAAGCTCATCATCGATGTCGCGAATGGGGCGAGAAGTGACGATGATCCGGAAGTTGGCAGGGAGTTTGGTGATTCGTTGCGCACCTAGCTTTCCGGCAAGAATTTGGAGAATGCGAAGCCGTGTCTCGTCTTCGCCGCTCTCGTCCAGTGCATCTATCACAATGACAACAGGTCTTACGACTGACCCTGAGAGCTTCCCCAGTGGTTTCATCAGAAGCTTGTCCCACTGCTGAACGATGTCCGTTGTAGTCTTCAGCGAACTCGCATCTTTAACTGCCTCTGCCAATGCCCGTCTCATCTCCGGATCACGGTCCGCCAGGTCGCGCGCAATGGTAGAAAACATCTTTTCATGACGACGCTCGGCGTCTCGCTGGTGATCGAAGCAGTAACACGAACCGAGCCCTCCCACGTCGTTGAACCAGTTGGCAATCGTGTGCGCGATGGCCGACTTGCCTTTGCCTGCAGGGCCAGATAGCCAGAGCACACGTTCGACGTCGTCTCCGGTCCTGTTGACCCAGTCTGTGATCTCCGACAAAATTTCCGTGCGTGTCCCGGGTAGGCATTGCTTCCCGGTATTTAGCCCCGCGCCTTCTGCATACGTCATGCCGCTGAGGTCTAGTGTATCGCCTGAAGACGTATGAATAGATGTAAAGTCGGAAGCACATGCAACCCTTACCTGTACGGTGGACGAATATCTCTACATCGTGAGTGACTTGGTCCCGAAAGCTTTGCATGAGCGCGTCCAACACGTTGATGTACTGCAGAGTCGTACTTTCTGCTTCCGAGATAACGTTTTTTCCGAGTCTCTTCCCTACAACAATAGTAGAGGATAGATAATGAATGAGCAAGCGAGCAAAGCACAATAATTCATGGATTCCTCACAGAAGTTTTTTGTCGCAGAGTAATCTTTGATAAACTGGGAACACTCGAGTGTCTGCTGAACTATCCGTCCGACGATCCCCTGCATCGACGGAATTCCGCCGAGAGTCTTGTCTTGCATCATGAAATCGTACACTTGACCTAACTTCTCGAGAAGCCGGAGTATCCCTTGGTCGCGATCTATTTGAGCGAGAATTATCTGCATGGATGGCGGCTGAGTATGAGATAAGACCCGGAGTGAAACAATGCATACTTTGGATGCAGAAGACAGTAGGCCCAGTGTCATCTTTGCGTAAGGGTGCACCTATGAAAAGGGATCAGTTCGGTTCCAACCAAGAGGAATGGGCCCATACATCCGCAAGCTTCTCGATAACGCTGTCAAATATTCTGAGAGGCCGAAGATATGTGTCCCCGAGTTTACATGCATCCTCGAGATCTACTGATGCATTTTGTGCGGCGGAAACCCCAGATGTCACAGGTCCTGAAAGTAGATTCATGCCTTTGGCAGCATCGTTGGCTTCGCGAAGTGCTGATGGGGAATTGGCGCCTTGTTCTGTACCAGGGGGAGCATCCTGAACCTACGTGACCAACAGAATTTACGGAGAGTGCACAGACTGAAAGGTGACCTACCTCGATATTTGGAATCGATGAGACACCTTCACAATCGACGTTTGGGAGAACAGGGTCGCGGCTGCGTGAATCCTTTAAGTTCGAGCGCTCGTGTACGATATCAGCCTTATCCCAGTGCACTCAGATAATTGATTTCGACTCACAGAAATATTTTTTAATGCACCGTTCGTGACCTTCCCCAGAAACCGACATATTTTGCCACGGGGTTGGCCCTAGACAAGGGATGTATTAACAAGAGTCAGCGTTTCTAGTGCAACTGGATGAACATCAACCACGTACCGGACGTTTCGTAGTGTTTGGTTCGTTGGGTGTCTCGATGTGTGGAGGAGGACCTGACCTTGAGTCCCCCGATTGATTCTGGTCGTTCATGGTGAATAGTTGAGTTTGATGATCAATCTGTGCAAAGTAGAGCCCCAGTGCAACAAGAAGTTGGAGAAAGGGTGGGATCCATGCCATTCAAATACACAGCAATACCGTGACCACAGCAAGCCTCATGGCGATATTTACTGATGTATTGGCCTCAGGCGCTAAGCATTGGATGAGCGCCAGGGAACTCCGGGAAACAGTCGAAGGAACAACTTAAAGATTTGTCGTAGTAGTCACTGGCACGGGAAGTCGACTTATGGATTGTGCTTGAGGTCGAGCACTGAGTCAGTTCGACTGAGCTGTGGACACACACGCGATTGATGGGCCGCATAATACACACAATCAAACTATGATCATTCTTGAATGCGGGTTGTTGAAGAACTGTTATAGCTGTGTCGACAAATTGGTTGCAGACTATTCCAGATCATGATCGAGTCGGATCGCAGCTTGCCGCTTGAGCTTGAATTTCGAATTTGGTACTCACACGCAATGCATACATTGACAAAAGCCAATGGCAATAGCTACTAGCGAATAGGCACTTCTTCGCTTCCATCTGTTGACCTGATGCATCATGCCGTGGACTTGGCGCGCTTATAACGTATCTTTGACCACCGACCATGACGCTGACCAGTCTTCCACACGATGTTTTGTACCGTGTCCTGTCCTTTCTTTCCGTCCGCGAAATCATCTGCCTTCGACTGGTGAGAAATTACTGCTCATCGTTTGCGGATCATATCCATTCATATTGATTCATACTGAATGTGTTTGTAATGATTGATACAGGCGTGCAAAGACCTTCGCGACTTGACATTCCACACAGCCATATGGCACGATGCATATACACATGCAAAACTTCCTCGTCCCCTCGGCCCGCTCGACTCTCAGTCTCGCGAGTTCTTAGAAACCACCCTTGTCAAAAGCACTCAAGTCGGCGTCAAGTGGAACAAGCAAGCTCTAACGATAACTTCCAAGGCGACTTGGTTTGAGCCCGAATGGTCCGCCTTGCAAGGAGACCATTGGGAAGTGGTGGCTGGCTTGTGGCTTGTCATCCCGCACATTAGCGGCCCCGACATCCTGTGCTACGATCTGGAGCGCGGACTGCGCCACGTCATATATCATGCTGAAGGCGCTCAAATACTGTCGTTCAAAAGCGCGACTTCTGAGGCAGCGGACGGAGGATGTATCATGCACGCCATCGTCATGGAAAGCGCTCGCAACAGCGTGTCGTTCTCGCAGTTAGTTGCTCCTAACTATCGCATTTATACACTGAATGATTTTGTGATAGTAAACTGCTCTCCATTCGTTTCTCTTCTGATGGTCCTTTGTTGGAATTCTCCATGGTGATTCCTGGCGATGTGATCGGGATGGGAATGTCGCAGCTATCTGCTGGGAAGCGCTTGCTGTGCATGAGCGATCATTTGACTGGTACTTTGAATCTGGCGGTGGATACTCACACCCGCGTCCTGTACCGCTTTCCGCTACCAAGTTCTATCATCGTACGTATAAAGTACTTGGACGTCGTACGCGTCTCATCATGAAATACAGGACCCCAAATTTGACGTCACTTGCGCGCAGGAGACATACCTGAAGCGTCTCATAGCTACCGAAACCCACATTCTCGCAATGTTTACCCCTCTCACTATGGTTAGCCAGCTCGACGAGGGAGGAAACTGCCGTGCGATCATCCAGGCATTCGCTCTCCCATCTGCGGGAATTACCAGCGCATCCCCACCTACTCTTGAACTTACTCACGAAGGACATTGCTATCTCGATATCGAACGTGTCTCGCTCTTATGCGATTCTATGACCAGCGCTGTCACAGGGCAAACCCAAATCAAATTCCTCACCCATTGCATGAGGCTTAATTTGACGAAGTACTTTGCTCACCGAGTAACTTTATCCCCTCCTCTGCCAGGGCAGAAACTGGGGAATATTTCTCTCTCCACCGAACAGCTTTTCTCTGTTCCAGGCTATGCTAACACCATGAAGTTTACCACGTCTTTTGACGGGCATGCACGTGGTATCTGCGTACTTCATAACGAAAGGGATGGAACAGAGTTCTATGGGTTTACGATTGACGCTAGCGGTATGGATAAGCCCTGTTCGGGCATTGTTGGGCCAGGGGTCGATATCAAAGAGGTTGAAGCGACAGAGTCGTTCCCCTCGTATTTGAGAATGACGTGGAATGTCAAATTGGCATTCAACGGCTATTTGGGTAGAATCTGTTACAGGAAGCGGGGTCAGGCAGGAAGGAATGTACTCGCTGTAGTAGATTTGGCGTAGAGATCATCAGACAACTTATGGATGTGCAGTAGAGTGATAATAATAATTGAATATTTAATGTTCTGAAGGATATACTGTGATGTACCGTATGCGCCCTTAGCAGTAAATACTGGGTCCTAGCTCGGCGACAATGCGCATGATGAAGGAACTCGCCGGACATATGCCGTATCCCAGATGCAGGTAGTTCATACCATAGAATGATGTTCATGTCGTGGTCCAATAAAACTCCCAGTCACTCAGCGCACCATCGCATAAGCACGAGTGTTCACAACGCTATCATACTCAAACCTTTCCGGCAGCAGCAGCGTTCTTTTTCTGTTCCTTCAGCTTCTCAACCCGCTGCAAAAAGTCAATCAGTATAAGCCGCAACATCTCCAAAAAAAGTGACAAAACACTCACCAACCGTCTCTCCTCCTTCCTCCTGGCCATCTCAGCCGCCTTCTCCTCCTTAGACATCCCAGCCATACTAGTCGGCGGTGTGTTGTCAGCAGTATTTGGGAGAGGTCGAGGGGATGATATGGGTGTTGATCGAGTGCTTGAAGCGGGTGAGAACGCTGGCGCGAGAGGGGAAGGCACGATGGATCTGCGGGGTTGTGGTGAGAGCGTGCGTGAGATCTGGGAGGGACGTGATGTAGACGAGCGACTTGTAGGTCGAGACGATGATGCCATTGCGCCCCATTCGTCTGGAATTGTATCAGATAAATCAGCAGGGACATTATGGAGAAGGAAGCAATACATACTTGGAGAACTGGGTCGCAGCGATATACCGAATCCTAGACCATCGGTTGTACTTGCCAGTTTTGATTCTACAGCAGGTGGAGCACTCTCGAACGCGCCTACAAAGAAACTCAATCTGGATCCAGTGATATCTTGAAAGGTCAAAGGACGTACTCCAATCTCCTTCATCGGCATTGATATCGATCAAATCGTCGTTCCACGAACGAGAACTGCCCTGCCCTGCCTCGTTGGCCACCTCATCAGCGAGCGTAGAAGTTGGGGCTTTATTCCCGCCCAGTTGTAGACCTTTGCTTCTTACTGGATTTGCGGAGGGAGAAACAGGTGTCACAGGCAAAGGACTGGCACTACCATTGATGGTTGGTGTTAGTGTTGATCCTTCGATGGTACTTGAGATCGTGGTTTGCATGTCAGCAGGGGCAAGCTGAGCGATAGATTTTTGTAAGCCATCGATATCAAGAAAAAAATGTCAAACGTGCCTTTTTGCCAAGCGACGATACAGCCCACCCTGTGAGAGCGGCTGCGGCGCCCGTCGCTGAGTTCACAAGGCCAGCCTGTGTGTATGCACCTGGAAGCCTCGCGGGTAGATCATCCCCGCCGTCTTCTGTGGATGCTGTCTCTGGCTGTGAAAAAGGGGTATAAGTAATACAAACTGGGTTGTGTACTACAGACGTACCATAGTCGAAGCGTGAGCTTCTAAACGCTTGACAAAAAGTTCGACAGCTTTGAATGCCTGATCACGAACCAGTCTGTACATATTCAGCCATCAATACACATCAAAGTAGTAAAACGAGAGCTGTAGACTCACTTTTCTTTATCCAGCGTAGCACCTAGGATAGCTGGAACGACTTTACTGGCCACGTCCTCAATCTCGAAGCACTCCGCGGTTGCCATAAATGCCATAACGCCTGCCACGCGAGCGTGGACGAACGAGTCCTTCAGCGCCATGCTGAATGCAGGAACGAGAACTTTTCGCTTGGTATTATATCCTAGCGAAGGGCCCAGCCGGCCAATAAGGATACATGTATTAGTGCGGATGGAAGCTTCTGGGTCTGACTGGAGGCGGGCGAGATGGCGGAGGAGGTCGTTGTTTAGTATACGGTCGGATAACTTGAGAAATCATCATTAGCGATATTGGTCGCACCTTAAAGTCAACACACCTTAGGAGAAAGTAGAACGATAGCGCGGACAGTAGCTTCTCGAATGACAGCGACAGTGTCAGTGAAGCCAGTTTGCTGCGCGGATGAAGATGAATTGCCATGCAAAAATGGATTTTTTAATATCATTCATACCAGGTTGGGCCAAATCTTATCAACAACTGTTTTCTTATCCAGCTTCTCGACAAACTCGGGGAGACTATCGAGAAGCGCAATGCGTGTGCCACGGTCGGCACTCGCAAAAAGTTTAACGAGGGGGGCCACAACGACTGAGCCATAGTCGTCGGGTGCGACGTTCCTTCCGAATTGGAGGACGAGAGGGACGATGGTTGCTGCAGAGGCACCACCGAACTCAAGCGCAGAGGCGAGACATGGGAGAATACGATAAGAGACGAATTCGGGGGGAAATGAAGATGCGGATTCCTTTAGCGTGCTAGTCCAAGTCACTGAGTAGTTGGTGGGTATTTGAAAGGCAACACGTACCGTAGTAAGGATGCCTTATCAGATTCACTACTCAGGGTGAATCCGTCCAATCCAGCGCAGACCTTGACAAGCCGGTTATGTACGAAAAATCCATGTCCTTCTCCACCCGACTCTGCCATACCAATGTCTAGTAGGTTTTTGGGCGACATCCGTGATTTTGCATTCGGGTTAAGGAGTTTTTTGAAGGAGGGAAAGACGGACAGGGGTATGGCACCCCTGGAAGAAACTTGAGGTGGTGGGTGAGGAGGCTGAGCAGTTGGTGGTGGTGGGTGAGTGGGATTGAAGACAGCGTGTAGAAGTAGACCGAGAGCGTATCCGTCCGCAGCTGATACTGGCACGCTGTCCATTCATTAGAAAGGTGGCTGCATGATGTTGTGAGTGTCGGAAACTGTAAACTCACTCTTTGAGGGCAGACCAACCCTCTTTCTTGACTTCCGGGGGCGCGCATGCCATTGCGTCTGGCATGAGGCCGCCCATGGTCTGTAAAGGAATGTTTATGGGGAGACGCACGAGACACTTGAGAAAAATACGCACATATATGACAGAAAGATCGTCTTTTGGATTGCTCAACACCTCGAAGCCCCCCAACTTCCATTCTCCTGAAGGAGTGATAAATATAGCATTTGGACGAACGTTTCCATGGGTCGAGGAAGCGGAATCGTTGAGAAAAGCAAGAGCAACCTGGCTCAGAAGGTCAGTAATTAAGGCCTGAACGCAGACGAGAAGAACAATTCTGACTGAAATTCGGTGTAGCCCCCAAATCAGCCAGTCCTCTCGCTCGCGCGGAACATTGGAGGATGATTGGGATAGCGCGAGAGGTAGAGGGCGAACCCTTTCAGTCATGATGCAAATGGCTGAGTCGGATTCTACGACATCGATGTATCTAAGTACGTCTGGATGTCGTATGGTGCGTAGCTTGCGGAGGGAGTTGCGGGCGAGGGGTATGGTGGACTTGTTCAGAGGGTGGGTTAGATCATACTCGAAAACCGAGACCAGACTACCATCTTCCTGCCTTGTAGATTAGCCTGGACACAACTCGGACCTGTGATGAGAATTGCAAACCTACCCGTTTGGTAGCGTCGTACAAGGTCCAGAAAGTCTCGCAGGAGTAAACTTTGGCACCTAACGAGAACGGTAGATTTAGTCCCGATTTCTGGACAAGAGTCGACACTGCAGCAGAGCCGAAGCTGCGAAGATAGTCCATAAAACCCTCAAGTTATACGGAATAGTCAAGTAGAAGTGATCACGGAAAGAACGAGTCTGCCGCTACAACGCAGACAGCATCAAGTACTGCCACCGGCGCAAACATTCATTTTGACACGTATGATACACGATTATTCCTCCGTGGAAGTCCAAACGCCCCATAATTTGAATTGATAGTAGTGCTACGAGTACTAGTACAGGAAACAACGTATATGATGTCTGTTCTGTAAGTGTAACGTCCGCTTCACAGGTTCAAGGTGCCCATGAAAGTCTAATTTGAAACCGTCATGTCGTACCCACCCTTGCTGACGCGTGCACTCGTGGCGTAAAGGTTTCATCTGTACTGCAAATGAAGTGCAGAATCCATTGGCAAAATGGAGGGGTCGTTATCGACTGCATTGTGGTCGTTGCAGATGTAGATGGGCGGGGCCCGATGATTCTGGGAAAGGGCAGGGTAGAAATGCGACATGGCATCAAGGATGTGTATATCGAAGTAGACGCAGTAATACGCAGTTGGGTTTACTTCGACGCATCAGCTTGGAGCTCGTCAAGCGGAACACGAACAAGCCGTTCTCCGGTAAGTGGTACGGTGGCGTC
This sequence comes from Suillus variegatus, assembly GCA_016647645.1. NCBI lineage: Eukaryota > Fungi > Basidiomycota > Agaricomycetes > Boletales > Suillaceae > Suillus > Suillus variegatus. Next base: position 31,227 of record JABBWF010000155.1, read on the forward strand.
ACTGGGGTCTGACAAGTGCTGTTCCCGGCTGTTCACTGCAGAATAATCAGATCACAAGCTAGTGTGGTCGTAACTTTACTCACAGAACAAACTCAAACTCTGGAACATGAGAGGCCATTGTTCGAGCACCTGACCATGTACTGTTCGAGAATATTAATGATGGAAAAGGATCAGGATGAGAAGAAGAAACCTTGGCCAGCATCAGCCATAACTTCGCAATCATCTGCAAGACCCTCAATGCGTTTAAGGAACAGAGCACTAGCGCGTTCAAGGGCAGCAACGGCCTCAAACTCTTTCTTTTTCTCCAGTAAGCGTGATGTTGCTGTTGCATTATTGGCTTGCGATGCTAGGGATGCAGCATGTGAAATGCGATTCGGAGCAACAGACTGACGCATGATTTTTATTTTCAAAGGAAGTGATTGTTGAAGACGATGAGCTTATAGCTTTCGTCGTCGTGAGTAACGACGTTGAGACATTTTACAAGTCCGACGCAGCTTACCGACAAAATTAGACGTAAACAGACTCGGACACTTTAACATGGCATGTGTACTAATCATCACGATTTAATATTTAGACTTAAGACACTTTAATACATGCGTCGATTGATCTGCAGCGGATGATAACGATGCCATCGTGATGTACATGAACAAAGTGTACATTGTAAAGGTGTTATACGAGCGCGGGAACAACGAGGAGTCTAGAACGACAAAAGATCTCAGTGTCTTGGACGAAACTCTATTAACGGTGCGTCTACCTAGAACGACAAAAGCTACAGCTAACGTTAGACATGATAAAACTCTAGGTGACTTTTTAGAACGTACATCTCAGTGTCTTGGACGAAACTGAGATGCGTATATGATACTGCTACTGGTCTTATAGTGAGTGCATCAGGAACTTGAATATATAAAAGAGAGACTGAAAATATTCTAGGACGCGAGCCGATGTCATGCATCGCTCACCTATGTCCGTTTCGGCTTGAGCTCGTACCTATCATCTCCCCCTTGTACCTATCTCAGATCCTTCGGCTTCCCTCGACTCAGATCTTTCGGCCTCGGACTCCAACACTCCCCCTCGAGCGCAAGCCAGGCTCATCATCGTTCGTAGCTTCTGTAAGCGTGGGCGAGGCAATGCCTTTGTGAAGGCATCGGCGACGTTTTCTTCGGAGGGGCAGTAGAATAGCTTGAAGATGCCATTTCTGACATGGGAGCGGATGAAGTGGTACCTGAGGTCAATGTGTTTGGTGTGCGATTGGAACTTGCCGTTCGATGCTAACGCTATCGCGGCTTGGTTGTCGCAGAACACGGGTATGGGGTGCGGGACAGGCTCGTACAGCTCCCCTATCAGTAACTGGAGGTATAATAGCTCTCGGATGACGCTGGTCAGGGCTATGTATTCGGCCTCTGCCGTCGACAACGAGATCAGTGGCTGCTTGCGCGCGCTCCACACCACCGGACCACCATTCAGGAGGACCACGTACCCGGACATGGAGTACCTGTGGGGCTGGGATGCCCAATCGGCATCTATGAAAGCCTCCAGGCCTCCATCCGTTGATCCCAACGTCAGCTCAAAGTCCCCAGTACCTTTTAGGTATCGGAGTGCTCTCTTGGTGGCCTCCCAATGGGGCCTGCCTGGGTTACGCATGAACTGTGAGAGTATGGCGACGGGGAAAGCTATGTCTGGACGCGTGCTGGTAGCTGCGTACATCAGCGACCCGATGGCCCGCTGATAGGGCACATCCCGCATATCATGGATTTCGGTGACTGTGACTGGTCCCTGCTCAACGGACAAGGTGAGCATTGGTTCCATTGGTGTTTGCGCACCCTTAGCGTCGGCCATGTAGAAACGCTCGACAATCGTGTCGACGTAGGCCTTCTGGGAGAGTGTTATGGTACATGCAACCCGGTGTAGAGACTCGTGCGTCTCATGGTCTGATATGATAGTTTTCACTAGGGAGTACACAGCACGACTTGCAGCATCACTCTGTATGCCATCCACAGCTATTCGTATATGAGGCGCAGCTTTCCCGCGCAATGCGCGCCATGCGCGCACCATTCCCGCGCTTCACGAGGTATATACGCGCGCACTTTCCCGCGCTTGAGCGCCCTATAGCGCCAGCCATTCAGAAGCATCCATCCACTGTCCACCAAGTTCACTAGTGCGTATAATTCCATTTCTCTTATTGACATATCGTTCCACTTTTATTATTATCATGGACCCTTAGTTACATATATCCTTACATACCTACTCGGTAGCGCTTTGGCTCCGCATGACAGCGCTTAGGCGCCATATATAAGCGCCAGCGGTACATACTATTACTGACTTTTACTTTTTATCTCTCAATTACCTGTTACTACTCACTTACTACTTAGTAGAAGTCTATTTGTCTATACTTCGCATCTCCCTTCTCTTATCTTGCATTATATTATCACTTGAGTCTAGTCTTTATCATTTTCCACATACGCGCGCGTGCTTTCCCGCGCTTCGCGCATTCCCACGCCTTCTCGCCTGGCGCGCGCCTGCGCTTTCTCGCGCTTCGCATTGGCCAGCCAGTAGCACCTTCAGCGCCAACCACTAGACCTTCGCTGCACTCACTTCCCCTTTAGGGTCGAACGCACTTGTCTCCTCAAGTAACGCAGGCTAGGCAACGCACGACCTACAACTTTTTAGACACAGTCAGGAGCATCATTTGTTCCTCTCAGTGTTGTTGATTCTACACCGGTCTCTGGTTACCTTCAGTCCTAACAGCCAATTTAGCTCCCCTAGATCTGTGATTTCGAAGAATTCGCGGAGTCGCGACTTAAAGTGAGTGATGTGGGAGGTCCTGTTGGCTGTAACGGCCATGTCGTCCACAGAGACGGTGATGACGATGTGCTCGTTCGGGGCGTGCTTGTAGTAGACCGCCTGGTCCACCTTGGACCGGCTGAAACCTATCTTCGCGAAAACCCCCGCTAGCTCTTCTGCCCACTCGAATCCAGCCTGCTTCAACCCCGGTAAGCTCCTTCTCAACCTCAATGTTAAGACCATGCACAAAGGGTAGGACTGATTCTGAGGGGCTTGGCTTCAGCTCGTGCGCTGCGCCCCTTACCTGAGTATGTGCCCTTAATTTCAGATTGATGTCCGGAGAAGATCCGAAGACGTCCGAAGGAAGTCCGAAGGCGCGGGAAACTTCGGAAGGACTTTCCGGACGAGTGCAAGTAACTTCTGGATGAGTGCGGGAAAGTTCCGGAGGAACTTCCGGAAATTACAATGAGGTTGCGTCCTGATACGGATATGTGTAATGGCTACTCAGGACTTGTCCTGAGTAGAAGCAAACAGAGGTATGGCTGCAAGGACAATGTCCAAAGCAGAATAGGTCCGGAGGACCGCGGGAAAGATCCGGATGAACTTCCGGAAACTTGGAGGACGGTAGGATTGTAGGATCAGATGATTGGATGAGTTTCGGATCGGATGAATAGAGGATCGGAGGAGCGGAGGAGCGGAGGAGCGGAGGAGCGGAGGAGCGGAGGAGCGGAGCTCCGGCCTAGGGAATTCCTCCCTAGGCCTAAGTGGAATTCACAAGGAAGTAACTAGTATGAGGACTTAGTGTGAAGACTAGTGCGAGGACTAATATGATATTCAGACTGAGGAACTACAGGACATATACAAGAGTTTATATACTAAGGAAATAATGGAAAGATCAGTAAGCAAGAGTCCGAGGCTATGTATGAAGCATAAGCAAAGTTATCAAGCGCGAGTCGGAAATGAAGCATAGGTTAACGGATCAGTAAGCATACCGGTAGTAAGTATAACCGAGATACCGAGGACAAGGAATACCGAATAGAGGAATAGGCTGTGTTAACGTTATATGCACAGGAGATGAACTAAGAAACTTATCGTATATCGGATCGGATCGGACCGGACCGGATCGGATGTCCGGACGAGAAGCGTGGATATACAGGATATGACATTAGGGCGATAGGACAAAGGATGAATGATGCAGGCTAGCTGCGGAGGTATGGAGGTCTGATGTACGGAGGTAAAGGGATCTGGATGTGGATGTGCAGAGGTGCAGGGATCCGGATGGGTACTGGAGACATGGATAGGGCATCCGAAGGTCCGGATGAGGCGTGGGAATATTGTCGGATGTAGGTCCGGAATGCGGGATATGACACTCAATACCTTTCCGCGCTGACTCTCCATGAGGTATCCGTGCGGCGCGCGCATGTAAATTTCCTCCTGGATGCTTGCATAGAGGTACGCACTTTTTATGTCGACTTGGTGAATCTCCCAGTCTCTCTGAGCCGCCATCGTCAGCACAGTGCGTATGGTGCTCATGTTGGCTGTTGGCGCAAACGTGTCGAAGTAGTCGACCCCGTACTGCTGCTTCTGGCCGTTCGCCACGAGTCGTGCCCGCAGTTTGAGTTTCTCTCCGTCGGGTCCACGCTTCGTTGCCAAAACGAAATGGCAAGGGATGAGGTTAGCTCCGCGAGGTAAGTCTACTACTTCCCACGTGCCCAACTTCTCGAGTTGGCTGATCTTGTAATCAACAGCTTCTTGCCACTCAACTCCATCCGGTCCGTTCAAGGCTTGCTGCAAGGAAGGTTCTGGTTGGGCGACTGCCAAGGCATGTTGAAGGTGAGTTTCTTCATCCAATAGGTCCACTTCTGATGCTTCCAACAGATCTTCTATCGCTATGGCCGCTACATTGCTGCCTTCGTTCAGGCTCGCATAGTAGCCTGGAGGAGGTCTGGCCCTCGTTGCCCTTGGAGGAGTAGATGGCTGAGGTTGCTGGGCGGTAGATGGTTGAGGTTGCTGGGCGGTAGATGGTTGAGGTTGCTGTTGCGTGGTGATGGGGATGGGCTGGGCGCTATGAGGTGAGTTATTATTACCGTTGCCGCTGTTATGTTCGTTAACAGCAGCAGGCTCCCCCTCGTCCAGTGCATCCACCAGGATCTCTGCCGGTGCAAAGGTGAGGTTCCTCTCCACCGATACATGGTGTTTTCCTGGCCAGTACACCCTATAACCCTTGCTTTCAGCATCTATCCCCACGAATATCGCCTCCTCCGCCTTTGGCTCCAACTTCCCTGCATCCAGCACGTGGACAAAGACTTTCGCCCCAAACTCATGGGCCCGCGACAAGTCTGGCTTCGCCTTCCGCACCAGCTCATATGGCGTCGTTCCAGGGGTGGACCTTGATGGTAAGCGGTTTTTCAACCAAGTCGCATAGTTGACTGCCTCCGCCCACAGGTACTTTGGGAGATCTCTCCCTATCAGCATCGCCCTAGCGTGCTCAACAAGAGTCCGGTTCAGCCGCTCTGCCACGCCATTCTGTTGGGGCGAGTCATGGACCATTAGTTGGCGCTTGATACCCTGCTGGCGGAGGTGGAGGTCGAACTCGGCACTGAGATACTCTCCCCCTCTGTCTGAACGGACCTTTCGAAGCTGAACTCCCGGCGTCTGGCGCGCCAACCAAGCCTCATAAGTCTTGAAAGCGGTAAGTGCTTCGCTTTTCAGCTTGAGAAACTGAACCTTCGTCTGCCTGCTGTAGTTGTCGGTGAAGCTGATGTAGTAGAGGCTCCCGTTTAGACTGGTTGTCTGCGCAGGTCCCCACAGGTCCATGTGCACTAAGTCTCCATAGGTAAGTGCGCGCGTACTGGACTCATCTGGGTAGGGTTTCTGTGTTGACTTCGCCTTCACGCAGACATCACAAAACTCGGGCTTGGAGGCAAGGTCCAGCTCGATACCGGTAATGAGGCTCTTCTTGATGGCGTCCATAGCTGTTGCTTGAGACGTGTGTCCCAGGACACGATGCAAGCTCCCCACGGTGAGTTTTTGCGTTGCTACATTGGCATGATGTGCCTGACGCTTCGCGACGACACTGTAGAGTCCTTCCAGCTGCGGGATTTCGGCGATGACACGTCGTTTCGGGCCTTGAGAGAGAATTTGGCACATGCGTCCCTCGAAGAGGACTGCAAGGCCAGCAGCTGTGATCCGATTCGTGGATATGAGGGTGAAGGCCATTTTAGGTGCGTATAACGCATTTTTCAATGTCACGCTCGTGCGTTTCTGACCCATTGGCAGCTCTATTTGAACGTCTCCTCGCCCTATGGCACTCAGCGTCGAACCATCTGCAGTGTGGACGTCCTGGGGTGGAATAGTCACGAAATTCGTGAACTTGGCCCGGTCTGGGCAAAAATGGGAGGTCACGCCCGAGTCTACGATGGCTCCTCTCTTCTCCACCGGTACGTCCAACTGCCCCGCTACGTTCGCCAAGTCTGACGTTACGAAAGCGTATTGGTCGTCCTGCGCCTCAGGCTGGGTGGCTGAGTTGGCTGCCTGCTTTGGTGGCTTCTCACCTCTCCTCTTCTGTTGGTTGGGACCTTGTCCCTCCTTCCCACCGCCCGGACGCCAGCAATCTGTTTTGTAGTGGCCTTTCCGGTCACAGTTGAAACAGGTAACGTCCGGATTCAGTTTGGTGGTCCCGGCTGACGCTCTACCTTTTCCTTTAGCCTCCCTCGCTGAGAGGGCGCTTCCGGATGCTCCTTTCTTGGTGGGGCGTCGCTCGGTGAGTAGGCGATGTTCGTACTCTTCGGTGATGATACTGATTAGCTCGTAGGAGGTGAGTGGATTCTTGGTGATTTTGGCTGCCGCACTGATAGACGATAGAAGAGGTCGATAGGATTCTGGGAGTGAACCCAGGATGATTGCGTGGAAGTCGATGTCGACAATGGCCGCGCCCATACCAGCCAACGATTCGCGTAGCCTCAAGAGCTCTGCGAAGTGGGTCTTCACGTCCCCTCCTTCATCGCACCTTGTTTCCTGCAGGCGGCGCCGTAAGTCTATCTGCACGAGTTCACTTTTGCCCTCGTGAATCTGACATATCTCATCCCAGATGTCGGATGCCTCCCCAAGCTTTTGGACGTGCAGTAGCAGCCGATTGGTGATCGTGCTGAATATCTGCTGCTTCACCAGTGAGTTCTTCTGGTGGTACTCGTCGATCTTCTGATCGAGCTCGTCTATTTCAGTCTGCGATGGCGTTGACCCGTCAGGCTTTTTAATGGCCTTGGTTTTCGGATCGACGACGAAAGGAATAGGCTCGCAGACTCGACCATCGGTATATCGCATCAAACCTCGCGCTCCAATAGCCGTTAGTGTTCATTCTTTGTAAGTAATCCAGTTCGAGCCGTCTTCTGCGAGCTTCGGGATATTGAACAGGCTGGAGTTGGTAGCGGGGAGCGTAGATTCCATGATGGTGGCAGGGCTCATAACCTAAAGGTGTTATACGAGCGCGGGAACAACGAGGAGTCTAGAACGACAAAAGATCTCAGTGTCTTGGACGAAACTCTATTAACGGTGCGTCTACCTAGAACGACAAAAGCTACAGCTAACGTTAGACATGATAAAACTCTAGGTGACTTTTTAGAACGTACATCTCAGTGTCTTGGACGAAACTGAGATGCGTATACGATACTGCTACTGGTCTTATAGTGAGTGCGTCAGGAACTTGAATATATAAAAGAGAGACTGAAAATATTCTCAGACGCGAGCCGATGTCATGCATCGCTCGCCTATGTCTGTTTCGGCTTGAGCTCGTACCTATCATCTCCCCCTTGTACCTATCTCGGATCCTTCGGCTTCCCTCGACTCGGATCTTTCGGCCTCGGACTCCAACACATTGATCCGTTGATTCGGTCCAGACTTCAAATTGTGCTTGATTGTCTTCTGCATTATATCGGACACTTTTCGAATATCACCCTAATTCGTCATTCAGGTTTCTGTGATGAAGGCCAACTGGAGCCCCTTTCTTTCTGTCGCCGCAAAATTTGATGTGGTTAATCACGTTGGGTTTGTCGTTGTTCCGATGACTTCTTGTCTACTCCTTTGTTGTGTTTAGGCCATCTCTTGTGGTCTCTAAAGCTTGCTTCACCGACCTGCTCTGCAAGTACAACTCCCTGTATTTCTGGTGGCCCTGCTTTGGGTTCTGCTGCTCTTCTGGGATACAACATTATACAATGACGAGATGTCTGCTTGCTGAGCCTTGCTCGCGGGGACTAAGACCGTGGTGATATGCTTGATCGGGGTCCCTGACGCGCTCTTCGATCAACAAAGTGCCTCCTCCAAGTTAATGTCGGCCACCAAATGTTTTTTGGTGCCTGAAATAATACATCAGCGCTGCCTTTGTGCTGGGTGCGGGCGGTTATTCAAACAACGCAGAACTCACTGTTCCCAACTACTTCTCGTATCCTGCTTCACTCAAACTTATCCACCAGTGACAGCTATTTTCAATGAGCGAAGACAACCATTCGAGGGATTCAAAACCAGTTTATTTTACAGAAGCCAGCAAATCTAGCGAGGCAATCGCTGGTGGAAGCTCAGTAAGTTGTTCATGAGGATCACTTAAAATTCTGGCGCATGCTTTATCCAGGGCTGACCCCATGATAGAATTCTTCAGATTCTGGGGAAGGTCGAGAATAGTGTGAATGTGAATACTTTGGTGAGTCGATGAAGATGTGTGATTAGTGTCCTGGAATAAGGCTGAGATCGTCCAAAAGCGCTCGAAGGCGTGACTCTCTTCTCCCGAACGCCGACCATGAAGGTGACTCATGAGCTCCAGATAACTGGGTGGGTCAGGCATCGAAAATTGTGCTGATCCCGAATCGGCACATTTTGTTGCCAGATAAGCTACAGAGCGTATGAATCCCACCCTGTGACATCTGTTGTATCCACAGCCCAAGATGCACTAGCGAATCTCGAGCCTGCATGTAATTTCCAGGACACACACCATAGACCCCTCAGGATAATCATCGACTCTGTTGTTATGAAAATTCCGGATGAATGAGCCCTTCCTCTTGACAGAGAACGTGTCGAGCTTGATCTGATCCGTATGGCACATGAATAACACTGGCGGGATTGCCGAGATGATAAAGCTCCTAGCCTTCTCTATCACTTGCATTTAATCAACACGACACATGTACACCTGTCAAAGCTATCCTTAGGTATCGTCGTACTTAAGTCCACGCATGGAAGCTTCTAACTGACACAAGCCACATAGTACGTACATGAGTATTTTCCAACAAACAACTGTGCGGAAAGCCTGATGAGGACGCCCGACAGTCTTGGCATCGTTGTAACCATGTTTCTTGTCTGTAGAAAATGACCGTGTATCATGCTGAGGGCACCGGTGGATTGCCAATTGTATCATCTTGTTATTACCTCACCCTCAAATCAAATTCAGCCTTTTGATACTCCGACAAGCTAAGCTCTTGGATCCAGAGCTCACATATACATACTGCCTTCAACCATGCTACATACGTGATCCATCACCACGCGTTGAACTACCGTAGTGTTAAATAAACACTCATACTTTCACATGGGAGGCCTCGCTTTCTTCCCACCACTGTTTTATTTCTTGACCAAATTTTTCACTTATGGGATGCATGGCAAACAGGCACTCGTCGAAGTAAAACGAACGTGTTCGGTGCCATATCCAATTACTTTTCTTGTTGTGAAGCGGATGTAATACGCATTTATTTCTAGTAAACAAGGTTCGAACGTTGGGTACTAGTTTTAGCTGCCTCTCAGGTAAGTTATATTTTTGTCCAGAAGCTCGTGATTATGCACCAGTCACTGATCTGCTGAGCGAGGCGGCGTGCGCCAATCACAGAGAGGGCCGTGTTTCTCTCATTTTAGGGAGGTTCGCAGCAAGTCTCAGAGATCGACTACCCAGGGCTTTGGTCAAACCATTCAACATCGCACAAGCGCTCCTTCAGAACATTGGTAGCGTTGAGTACGATGAAGGCAAACTGGTGAGAACGTGCTGGTTCGCCATTGGTTCGGGCTCTGAACTACAGGGGGCCTCACGAGCTCAAGACGCTCCGAGTCTTTAATTTGGAGCTGCTAGTCTCACACGTAATACGCAGCAATAGCCCGGAGGTTCACCGAAACGTGTATTCTGCGTCCTGATAATTTAAAGGGCGTCGTATGCAACTCTTTACGAATCTGGCTCAAACGACGAAAACCCGCATTCCCTAGTCGCGTATCCAACCATGCTGCGAAATCGCTTTGCTATCTTGCTTGCCCTTTTATCATGGCTAAACATATTCGCCATGGCTCAGACCGTAGCATCTCAGGCGTACACACCTATTGCTGCGCGATGTCCTGCAGGCTTCAACCTGGTGCGGATGGCTGGTACTCCCGGGAATCAGACTCTCAGTTCATCTGAAGCCTCCTACGTTCAAAATCGCAAGGCCAATGTCCTTCCGCAAGCTTGGAAAACTTACCTATCAAATGTCTTATCTACCAATCCTTTTCTCCCTGATTACGTCTCAAGAATTCTTTCGGGCGCTAGCTCCGAGATACCAACTCTAGGCATTGCAACGAGTGGAGGAGGGTACAGGGCTGCAATCTTTGGTGCAGGAGTGTTGAACGCACTGGATGCGCGGAATTCATCTTCCGACGCCGCTGGAACAGGCGGGTTGCTCCAGGCAGCAACCTATCTGTCAGGATTGTCAGGCGGATCGTGGTTCATCACATCCCTTACTCAAGCCAATTTCCCTACCATGCAAGAACTCATCTTTGGACCCGCTAGTCCCACAGTGTCCAACAGTTCGTGGGGAGGATGGAACGCTGACTATGATATTATAACGCCAAGCACGAACTCCGTCACAGACACGCAATATTATACGAACCTTGCAGATGAGTTGCTCGGAAAGTACGACGCTGGTTATGTAGTGACATTTGCGGACTATTGGGGGCGTATGCTAGCCAGACATTTCGCCAATGGTACCTTCTCATCTAATATCTTTAACGAGTCGTACACCCATGGAGCTGGTATATTATGGTCTGCTGTTGCAAACACGTGAGTTCGCTCCCATTCTGGCGAGTTCGTTGGCTGATCTTGGTTCAAGGACCTCATTCGCGTCCTATTCAATACCATTCCCAATTGTGACTGCAGACCTTCAAGCTCCGGGTCAGAACTCATCGGAGATAATTGCTGAAGACTACATCCCCTTAACTAATCCCATAATTGAGTTTAATGTCTGTGAGTAAAAAGTCACAGTTTTGTGTTCCTGGGCCCTGAACATATCTGAATAGTTGAAACGGGTTCTTTTGACCCGCAGCTTTCTGCATTCGTGCCAACCAAATATTTGGGAACGACAAATAACAGTATCTGTGTCACCAACTATGATCAATCTGCGTTTATTGCTGGGTCATCTTCTGAGCTATTTAATGAGGCCAATTTCACTGTGAGTTCCGTTGTGTTCTCTTATCGTTCATGAACGTCTGAGCTAGCCGCCAGGATACCCTCAATTCAGAGTTTGGGCCCATTTTAGCTCTTATGGCGGATCTTATGCCTGAACCCCAGGTTGAATACGACGTTGCTTCTTGGCCAAATCCATTCTATGGTGTAGCGCCGGACACCTTTATTGATTCGACGCAAACGAACCTGAATATGGTGGACGGTGGTGAAGATGGCGAAGTTATCCCGCTGCAGCCCCTCCTGGTGAAGGCACGTGGCGTCGATGTCATTTTCGCTATTGATGCAGTAAGTAGTTTGCCTAAGAACATGGCGATCTTCAGTTGATCTTCCATTCAGACCGATGATGTTAACAACTTCGCGGATGGCAGTTCTTTGATTGTGAGCATATACGATTATCGAATAACTTTCGCATCTGAATCCTTGCTAGGCCACGCAAAATCGTACTTCACTTTATCCCTCTACTTACTCATTCCCCCCTGTTCCCACTTCTATGGGAGAATACACCGCACAAAACCTGACTACGCGCCCGACATTTTTTGGATGCAAAACGACTAGTTTGAACACAAGCACCCCGCTTCTCATATACCTTGCTAATGGTGGTCCACCCGATGGCGAAGCTCCCGTCACCAACACCTCGACGACTCAAACTTCCTATTCGTCATCGGAGATCCAGGCAATGCTTAGCCAGACCTTTGTCATCACGACCCAGGGGTATCCAGAAAATGGAGCAATGAGGGATCCGGATTGGCCGTCATGTCTCGCATGCGCTGTCGTAGACCGTGCAAGGGAGCGAGCAGGAGTGGCAAGAAGTGGCATTTGCTCTACCTGCATGGACAGGTACTGCTGGGATGGAGACACGCTCACAACTGCTGCATCCTAGAGCGGTGTCATCGTATAGGCTACGCATTCGGACAGCTTAGCGCTTTCGAGGTGACTTCGGCTATTGTGTCATGCTCATGATGTGAAATCAATTTGTGCAGGCGGACATAGTCTGAGTTTTCATTGTCAGGACTGATTTATTGACAATGAATGCTTTTGGTCACTGTTGGCTGTTAACGAAATGGACGCGATTATTGGCATGACGTTTGCTTTTGCTGGTTTGGGGGATACGGCGGTGTCGGGCCCTACTGATCATTTTTGATTCAGCGATGGCGGATCCACGTCACAAGCGTCAGATACGATGACCACTGGCAAGAATTTCAAACGTGCGGCTACTAACTAGACCTGCGGTGTCGATGCTGACAGGAGCACGAAGCCGAGCTGTCATTGTTAGGCAAGAATGGGTAGAACCTTACATCCATGCAGACGAATTTGTGATTCTCCAATCCACTGAAAGGCCTCCTGTCCTCAGTTGTCATTATAAGTTGAACTGCTTGTACTCTCTTGAGCGAATATGATCCGGGGTTGCGGCCTTCGCCAAGCTCCAGACGGAAAAGGCAACCACGTGTTGTTTAGAAACTCCGCGAGCCGTCGATAGATGGCAAAGTTGGGTACTGAGCGTTGCGTATCGGCCTCACCCCGCTCGTCCTCGTGCTGCTTTCTCTTCCAACCTCTCGTTATATGGCACAAGCGATGCTTCCTGTACTAAGGACGATGCAAATTTCCCCGGATGGATAGATTGACTTAGATGAATCCCAGAATTAAAACCAGTTGTCCTCGGAATCAGTCCTCATGGCAAACGAATCGCTGACGTTTAACGGCGTGGTCTGGTTTACTGGTCCGATACGGTGTCGTCTGCGTTCTACTGTTGCCTTTGATACGTGATGTCATCCTGTTGATGACGGATACTAGCTTTCTGTTCTGCCAACCTGATCATTTGATCTGTTCAAATCATTACAGTGGCGCCTGCTATGATAGCCCGAAACATGATGCATAGCAGCCTACTCTTCAAGGCGATTCTATCACTTGCTAGAGAAGTTGCCATTTACTGTGATCGTCAGGTCCTTCCACAGTCCTCGTTTCTTGTCGAGTTATGAGGTCTTCCGTATCGTTGGTCTTGGATGTATGTACTGGCACGTATTATCATCTTCAATTTGTTCCCAGAGCGACTGTTACTAATGAAAATTCCGTCTCGTAGCCAAAGCGAGTGTCACGGAGGCGAGGGGGCCAGAAGAGGAATATAGTATCCCGGAAGTAGATTACTTGCGAGTCCATTTTGGGATGGAGGAATTGACGTCCAACCGCCATCGGCGACATTCCATTGACCAAGTGTGACCGCGATTTGGATATGTTTTAGTCACACTTTATGGATGGTATATATATCAGCTACATTCTGAATTCCTCATAGGCCTCCTCTCTTTTCGTTCACCCTCTATCACTTGTGTCCGCCGACGACGCAGGCCTCTTTTTTGTTGTCTTTGTTGGATTTCCCATTTGCTACACCCACCATGGACTTCACCGCTACCGCTGCGTTTCCCATCTCAGTTTCTTGGATAACCCACAACATCGCTCTCGCCGCTCTTTCTCTTTCTCTGGTTTACCTTGTCTCTCGCGCTATATACGACCTCTTTCTTTCCCCGCTCAGCTCGATACCCGGTCCTTGGTTTGCCGCCGTCTCTAACTTTTGGATTACAACACACGTCTTGCGCCTCCAACAATGCAAGACCAATCACCGCCTTTTCGAGAAATATGGCCCTGTCGTTCGAATCGGTCCAAACAAGGTTATCTTCAAAGATCTGACATCCATGAGAAGCGTCTACTCCGTCTACAAATTCGACAAGAGCACCTTCTATAAGAGTCTTTTAACGTGCGTTTGTCTTGTATTTGACACGATTTTAGCTCACGAGTCCATTTAGCAATGAGAATGATCATGCGTGAGTGTGCAGTGCAATCCGCTGAATGCGCATATATGCTGATTTTCTGACTAGTATGACAACATTGGACCATGCGGGACATGTCACACGCCGAAAGGGCTATGCTCCTCACTATGCCCCGGTCAATCTCGCTCTTTTTCAGCCCGAGGCGCATGATTATACCCTCGAGCTTATTTCGGTATGCCCCTGGAAATGAGCATGACGTTTCCCTTTTAATGCGCCTATTCCAGGTTCTAGAACATATCGGGGGCAAACATTCTTTGGATTGTCTTGCATTGTTCCGCCATTATATGGTTGACGTTATTATTGCATCTTCCCATGGCTACCGACAGGGTGCTCTCAGTAAATGGATTGCGGGTGTGGAGGATTCTATGGCCACTGCGATCGCGGATTTCCCAAAGCGAGGCATTATCGTAAGGCGATCGACCTTGCATCAAAATTAGACTGACAGGGGTTGCAGAGAAGCGTGGTACCCCCTTGGGTGTGGGATATGATCTGCCGTATCCCCAACAACCGGTGGCGTCAGATGTGCGATTCTGATAAGATTATGGGCGAGGTTGTTCCCTCTCTGTACCTTCAACGCGGTCAATGAAGCTGATTCTCGTCTCTTCTCAAGTTCGTTGGTGCACGCGTATACGAGATGCGAGCAGAGTTAAATGCAGGAAAACTTGGTGAATCTGAGAAGATTCCGATGTTACGACGCCTTCTCCAGCACAAGTATTCCTCTGAACAGGCCATGCCCGACCACGATATCATTTCAGAAATGATGGGACATATGTATGCATTTATCTCTCATTTGACTGTCTATAGCGCGAGCTAAATTGATACCCCTAGGATCGCAGGGTCTGATACTACATCAAACTCGCTGTCCTACTTCTTTTGGGAGCTTAGCCGCAGGCAAGATATCATGATGAAGCTTCAGGCCGAACTGGACCAAGCGATGCCTGATCCGCATGCTATTCCTGATATCACTCTCTTGCAGAAGCTTCCTTACCTGAACGCTTTCGTGAAAGAAGGTCAGGCTGCGCTTCGCTTTAATTTACATCTTCCTCATTACACATGTCATAGGTCTTCGGTTGTACAGCGCCGTACCAAGTATTCTCGAACGCGTCGTTCCATCTTCTACATCCAAAAATGGCGCCATTAATGAAGCTTTTGATCTTATGGGTTACGCACTTCCTCCTGGTACCATCGTTGCCACCCAAGGCTGGTCTATGCACCGCGATGCATCTATCTTCCCTTCTCCGAAGACCTTCCTTCCTGAGCGCTGGCTCGAAAGACCTGGGAACGCTGAACATCTTTTCAAGATGGCACAATTCCTCATGCCATTCGGTACAGGCTCGCGCGTCTGCGGAGGCCAGAATCTGGCGCAGATGATGTTGAGGATCGCGGTGGCTACTGTGGCGAGGAACTTTGATGTTGTGGCTCCTCCTGAGACCAACGAGCGAAGTATGGAAATCAAGGACTCCTTTGTAATTAACTATCTTTGTGATCACTGTCCGAGGACTTGACTGAAGTGCCTTTTTCTGCAGGTTATCTTTCCTGCTTCGATGGAATGCAAACTGACATTCGTCCCACGAGCTCAGTGAGCTCTCCGGCGATTCATCTACCATCACTACGACCCACCACGAGCGTACACGCCTCATAATTTCTCCCCATTCTTCTCCTATTCCTACATTAGTCAATAGAGCTCTTATAATCGGCTAATATTCCTCAACGTGGGCTGGCTACCCTGCGAAACCCTCGTCGAACCTGCTTTCGTTGTAGTAGTGTGGATACACTCTTGGTTTTCACGATGCTATGCAATCGTATTACTATGGTATTCGGCTGGCCCCATGTATGTAGATCAATACCCACTTTGTGTCTCTAGTTTTGGCATCTGATACTAGTGTGGAGTGATGTCCTATCTGACTTTGTTTGTGGAATGGGAGCCCCAGTCTACTCCGATGCACTCAACTTCGTGGCCTCGTGGAGCATTCGTCGCTTTACATCAGGAGTATGTGATGAATATATCATACTTTTTGTCCAGGTTTAGTGCCCGAAGTCCTGGCCGAATATTGGGAAAGTGGTCTTTAGACTACCATTCCAGCGCATTCTGTCACTATATCGTCCACTTAGAACCGACTGCCTCGGAGAGGAGCACGTTAATGGTCGTTTCACTCCCGTATCCAACATCGAGCAACATCATAATTAATCCTTGAAGATTCCTTATGCTGCATCAAACGGCTTATGTTCCAAGACCAAGCCCAGCGTGCATTTAAACTTGTAAATCGATAATTAAAAGGTGATTTTACTATGCGTTGCAACTGATATCTGAAGCTGTGTTTTCTGTGCTCTCTGAATACTAACCTGACGTGGTATGTAAGGCTCGAAGGCGACGGCGCAATAGAGAAGAATGGTTCACAAAGTCTGTTCAAAACACACTACGACTATCAACTGTATTTAGGTCAAGTGACGAGACACTAGATATCGGGTAGATGCGAGAACGGGAAGAAAATAGAAAGGAGCGGTAGCAGACTGCTCGGCTGATACAGTGACATATGTCGAGTAGCTATAAGTGATGAACGTAGTTGGGAGTTTGACAGAAATCTCAATGAATCACTACAACTGATCGCTTAATTTTGCAATCAGCCGTAATGGAACAGATATCGGACGCCGTCCCGTACGCCGTACGGGGGCTGTTCGGTAGCGCCATGATCCATCCTTACACTGCTCTGTCCTTGAGCGCTCTATATATGTGACACCAGTCTGATTCTGGAGTGCTACTTGAGATCCTGGAATCTGTTCAATTTCACCACTCGACACGCAAGACCACCAAGACGGCACAAGACCCTTTATCGGCGTTATATCAATCCAGGTAGTTCCACTCCATTGGCCTGAAATTCGTCGACTAATACTTACTAGAACCAAGTCAACAATTCTGAGACGTTTCGCGATGAGCGATACTGAAAAAGATGCAGAACTTCCAGAGGAGGCTCCAGTTGATGATGAAGCTGCATCTAAGACCTTGCCTACCAGTGGTTGGAAGAGGTTCATTGTTGGGTCCAGCAACGCGCCTGCTGAGAATGAAACAAAGAGGGCAATGCAAAGCAGGCACCTGATGATGATCGGTGAGTGTTCATTCGAAGCGATGGTCAATGATGTCATGTACTGAAAGCCTTTCTGGAATCTACGTAGCAATCGGAGGGACCATTGGGACGGGTATTTTCTTGAGCGCTGGATCTGTGAGTACTTTGTTCTCATGTGAGCGCGTCCTTTTGTTGCTACTTTGACTCTTTTGCCAAGGCTATCGCTTTGGCCGGGCCAGGAAGTGCTCTGCTCTCGTATGTTGTTGTTGGGATGTTTGTGTACAGCGTCGTGATCGCTTTGTATGTTTTCAACATCACATCATTATGTTCGAACTGAATGAAACAAATTGAAGGGGCGAAATGTCTGCCATGTTCCCCGTATCAGGCGCTTTCTCCGTCTTTGGTAGTCGATTCGTCTCTCCCGCCCTAGGATTTACGTTGGGTATTGTACTTCCACCTTGATGTCTCCTCGTGCTGACTGGAGGATTTCTGCGAACAGGGTGGAATTACTGGTTTCAGTGGTACTTCTGCTTCCAAGATAAATTGCAGGTTCATTGATCATTCTGACGTTATACATCCATTTTTGTTCAGGAGTCTTTCAATACGTGAGTATCACTTCTGTCCTGTTTCATTGTTTTGAAGAGGTGATTGACTTACTCGTTTGTCGTGGTTGTCAGCCAGCGAGCTGACTGCTGCTGCGATCATCCTACAGGTAAGTTGGTCTAATATTTTATTACGATACACCAAGAAAATTACTGATGGGACGTTTAATCAGTTTTGGGCGCCGCAGGTCCAAGCCTGGGAATGGGCCCTCGTCATTATTGTCCCTGTTTTCTTACTTCAACTGATCCATGTTCGAGCTTACGGTGCGTAATTGTTGAGCATGTGTTAGCTGTCCTAACGCTGAACCTCCACAGGAGAGTCTGAGTACTGGTTTGCCCTCGTCAAGGTCCTTATGATCATAGTTTTCATCTTTGTTGGGCTCATCTACGACTGGGGTGGAATAAAAGGACATCCTGGACCCGTAAGCAATGCACGGCATTCGTCAGCAGTATGGCTACTGATATCCTCTTGAAGGGTTTGTCGAATTTTCAGAACGGCCAAGCTTTCATCGGTGGCTTTCAAAATTTCGCTCAGACTTTCGTTTACGCCTTTTACTCTTTCGGCGGTGTCGAACTGGTGGCAGTTGCCGCGGGAGAGTCCGTTCGACCTCATAAAACCGTCCCTCGAGCTATAAAGGCTACTTTCCTCCGGATAGTCCTTTTCTACATCTTGACCATCCTAACCATCGGACTTTGCATTAACTGGCAAGACCCTACCTTACTCCGTGCAGCAGACGGTGAGTGATGAATCTGGAGCGGGATCCACCGCTCATCTCTTCGATTTGCCCATCAGAGTCGGATGTGACAGCATCTCCACTGACTGTGGTGTTCCAGCGTGCTGGGTTCGGTGCTGCCGAACACGTCGTGAATGCTGTCCTCTTGACTGCGGTTTTATCCGCCACAAATTCGTGTTTCTACGCAAGTTCACGCATGCTTCTCTCATTGGCCAGATCTGGTCAAGCCCCTCGCATCTTTGGTTGGGTAGATGGCCGAGGCGTTCCTGTGCCTGCGCTCGTGTGAGTCTGTACCACCGCTTTATGGCCGTAGACTGCAATGCTGACGATATTTTTGATGTAGCATGGCGCTTGCAGTATCATTCATAACATTCCTTACGACAATCTGGGGGGAGGGGGTCGTGTTCACTTGGCTGCTCAATCTCACAGGAATATCAGCCTTGCTTGTGTGGTGCTCGATAGGTCTCATTTCTCTGCGTTTTCGTGCGGCATATCGAGCTCAGGGGCGCTCGCTGTTGGATTTGCCTTATACTCAGCCTTTATTCCCGTTGTTGCCTGCTGGAGTTGTCATACTAGCCTTACTGATGTTCATTGCGGAAGGATATTCGGCGGTCAAAGAACAGCCATTGCAAGCCGAGGTATGCGCCACCTTTTGTTGATACTGGCCTTCATCTCACCGCATTCATGCCAGAACGTCGTCGCCACATACATCGGTGTTGCCCTTTACGTTGTCCTATACCTCGGCTACGCCATCTATGAGCGATACTGGACTTGGAATCCGGCAGCATTTCGTGCCGTTGCTTGAGGTAGACTTACAAACTGATGCTGTTTGGAAACCTGGAGAAGGTGCAATGATCCGAGATCATGAAGGCAAAGATGAGGAGGAGGCTGCTGTTGCGGTAACCCCTGGGTGGCGAACTCGGCTATCTCACGCAGCTACACATATTTATTGACTACCCAATAGAGGCTAGGCTTTAAGCCTCCGGAACATCATTATTGCTTGTGTCCAAACAACGTCAGTCGTTGGCGTGATCGATTGTCTTCGGTATGTTGGAGGCGCCAAAGCTTTGCTTTACAAAGCGAAGCCATCCGCAGGCCATGGCAAAACATCCGCTGTGGGCATCTTGTGGCAAAGCGCCTGAAAAGCGCCATTGGTATGGTCCACCAGGCAGGCTGCCATAACATAGGGGTATAAAAGGCGAACGTTCTTGACGAACATCTCCATCCCATCTCACACCATTGTTTTACTCCGTCTTCGCAAGTAAAATGTGTAGAAGCTCATGGTCGCGCGCCTTCTGTATCAAGTGCAGGACCGTGTTCTCAAGGAATAGATACGTCGACGAGGTATGCTCATGGCAGAAGAAAGTCGACAGAGCTCCACAAAAGGGCTCGGTTGAGAATGTCGAGGAGTGGAAGGCGATGTGCAAGGCAAATGGAACGGAGGGACCTGGTCCTTCGGTTTGTTTGTCTGGCTGTGCATACTGTTGATGTAAGGAGATTTTAATTTGACTGGTTGACCTCGTACTCATGACTGCTTCACAGATACCGCGTATAGCAGCACTCGTGAAGAAGGGGACAGGTGTATATATGGGCGACGATGACATGATTGGTGTAAGGCAAATGGAACGGAGGGGCCCGGTCCTTCGGTTTGTTTGTCTGGTTGTGCATACTGTTGATGTAAAGAGGTCTTAATTTGACTGGTCGACCTCGTACTGATGACCGCTTCACAGTGACCGTGTATAGCAGCACTCGTGAAGAAGGGGACAGGTGTATATATGGGTGACGATGGCATAATAAACTGTACACATATTCACATTGTAAACTCAATTGGAAATGCATACGAGTCATGGACCCAGGAGGCCATGGCAATTGTCCTTTAGTCTCATCGAGATGGGAATGGTTTACATTGCAAGTACAATCCGGCAGCGAGCCACTGATGAATAAGCACAATGCGCCGTGCCAGTGTGGACGGTCCATCGGTCAATGCACATTTCTGCGATGACTCCTGCGCAGACCTCCATTGCAGGTCAGTGGGTCTTTTGGCATGCACGCCAGTTCGAGGTATAAGTACAACACGATCACCACGCCACCACAAACATAGGTGAAAGAACCCTTCAGTGCTCATCCAAACACGCCACTATCCTTGTCATGTGTGAAATCATAGAGGCCCAATACGTCTATGTTTGCCCATGCAAGCGCATGGCTGGACCGGTTAAGACTCAGGTCACCAAATGCGAGGCGAGGAGAGGAAAAGAGCGAGTCTGGAAGAACTGGGATGCTGCTGGGCGGCGTGGCCAGGAACCAGCAATAACATGCACGAGCATGTCTGTGGAAAGAAAGCTGCCGTATCATTTGCCTTGTCGGGATTGTTTTGAACGCTATTTCCGAAGGTAGATGTCGTCACATTCCTCACTATCGATGCTGATATTTCTTCCCAGATGAGCATGTTGTTTTGAATGTGACCGGAGCCCATTCAAAAGTATATTCGTACCATCTGAGAAATAAAAATTTGAGCTGTAGCACTAGAGCAGGACTCGAGGCGAAACTTACAGATACTTGAATACATACGATCATTTCATGGAGCCTCGTGGAGCACCTTTGCGAGCGTGCCTATCATCTTAAGATATGCAGACGCCGACGCTGAGGCACCTTTTCCAATAGCCCCGACAAAGTTCGCCAACTTCCCCTTCTCGAATCCTAGCTGATAGTCTGACGAATACTTGGCAACAGTTGTGTCCTTGATTCCCGTCAGCTTACTCAATTCGTCGCGGAACTTGAGTGATCCCGGCTCATACTTCTTTCCTTTGACAAGGGCCACGTATAGTCCTACGAACGTTTGAGGGCGCCCGTTGGCAACGAGGAGCTCTGGATAAGTGAAGTACCGATACAGTTTGCCGACGAAGACAACTCGTGGATGTGTGGGGCTGGCTTTGGTTTCCGGGTTAGAAAGATCGAGTCCAATGCGTGGAGAACGGAACACGGGCGAGGTTGCAAGGTTCGATGCAGGTCGCTTGCGCAAGTACATGTAAATGCTCCTCGGTTGGCTCGGGGCCGAAAGGGCAGTGATGTCCCCTTGCCATTTAACAGACACAAGCTCGTTGATGTTCGAAGCATTGCATACGCGCAGAATCTCATCGACGAGGAGTGAGGGCCCTGAGATGACCTTTTGGTCGTGAGATCGACGTATGGTGCGCAGAAGAGCACCACCTCGCAATATTCCCGATGTGGTGCGAGGCTCCGCGCTAGAAGACGTTTGCGTGCACGCCGGGCCACCAAATGTCAAATCAAGGCCTTTACGTGTACCACCGCGATAACCTCCTGCTACAGTTGCAACAAGATTGGCTTGCGATGAGTTTGAGCGTTTCGGTGCACGATGAAAATACCTGTGAGAGCCAATTTGAACTATTTCTTATACGAAAACTCGAGAGTCAGTTCTCACCACTGCCCGCTGCGCTCTTGTTCTGCACTTCCATGAGTGAATGGGTCCTCGTGACAGCCTGATTTCTGGAGGTAAAATTCTAGTTCAAGGATTTCATAGTCCGTCTGAGAGTTGCCATGAATGACTGAAAGATAATATTGGGATAATAAAGCGCTTGAAATCGCGTCAAACCGAGCCGATATGTCATCCTGAGAGCATAACGAAGTTAGGTCAAGCAAAGAGTTGATAGTATCTTCGTGGGCGTCGGGCAGTGCTGGACATAAAGCGTTTGAACGAGGATCTGCAAGCTCAACATCATCACTTTCGCTGCTAGTTCCAACGGAAGCTGAAGGTCGATCATTCTGCTTGGGAATTTTTGTCCGGTGAGTTGGTATCTGCTCTAAAAATGATGTGAGGACTGTACAACATGTGTGTTGGAATTTCGTGCTGACCATCATCAGGATCCTGGTCCTCCCTCGCTCGCTTCAAATCACCATTCACCATCAATACTTCCTCTGACAGAAGACCGGCAATGAGGCGTCCTGCAGGCCAGTGAAACCGAGTCTTCAAGGGCGAGTACGTACTCACAAAACACTGGGACTGTCGACGTTGTGATGGAAGGACGCAGCTTGAAGTTGCATGTAGTAGAACAGGTTGGACATAATGATGTATGTAATTATAATTTACAAATATTATTTTTGAATTCATTCCATCGCTTCCTCGGACCCTGGGCCAGGCTACTTTGTAGTGTCTCTCTCCCGCGCCGCTCGTCACATTTGTCGTCCGAATTACTCTTTGCAAGTTGGCTCACGAACACGCCTCGTACTGTGCCAAAATACTGACTCAACCGATATTCTGACTCATTATCAACATGTGTCCTTTACGCCGGAAGCGGAGGCCCATGGAAGATGAAACGAAGCCCGTTCCTAAAAAATGTGCCTCGGACACCACAGTACTGTGTAATGGATGTACTCTAAAGCACGCCCATTTGACAGTCTGTGCTTACCCTATGGGGTCCCGTGGGATGCTTGGCACGACGCCCCTATTCTATTGCATCACCTCAACGAAAGACCCCCTTCGCCATCACTCACCCCGCCATGATGGCTACGAAATCCGATGATAGCAAGTCCATTACTGGCTCACCTCCCTCGTACAACACAATTTATAACATCCAAGTCAAATGCAGACAACCGTCCGTATTCTCCTTTTTATCAGTCAAGCAGAGACGTGCCACCGCTCTATCTCGCATTCGTGATCTTGTCTCCGCTACATATGTCACCCCTTCCTCCATTGAATCGATTATCAATGCATGTGTTCATGATCTCACAGTTGCAGAGCTCTCCGACCTTCTGCAAACACCCAATATCGAGGGTCACACGGCGCTATATTGAGCAATTGTGAATCACCGGCGAGAAGTATTCTCGGCGTTTATTGGATTCATTTCCAAAATTTCATCCGAATGCTCTTCCGACCTACGTCTTGCGTGCATGCAAACTAGCGACCATGCATTATTCTTGAAACTGAATTTGCAGAATACTACTGGTAAGTCCTTTGCAATGCCCAATCGAGAATGTTTGTATTGATGTATAATGCACTCATCAGCCGAGGACGAGTCTTTAAGACGATTTCTGGGTTGTCCACCAGATGAGATTGAAGTACATCATGGGGGAGAACTGGACGACCACCAGTTCGTTGCTTCCTTCCGTATCAGGATGTTCCAGAAACGTCTACGCACTACACGAGAATTAAATTATGATTTTGTTGCGCGAGGTATAGATTCACATTTTTTGGTTTGTTCCCTACGCTCAGCCATCTCCTGCAGGACATATATGGTGGTTCCGCTTTTATATGGGGAAGAAGGGGAGATGGGTCGCTGGCTTTGGTCTCTCTTCACCTAGTCTTCCAGCTTCTCCACGTCCTTCACTTCTGTTAGAAACAGGAAACGGGGAACCTGGCCGTGAAACACCGCCTAAAAGGGTGTACAAGGAGGTAGCAACAGAATTCAGGGAAACGCTCGTGTCGAAGGGGTAAGTTTAAATCTGCCTTGACACATTCGAATCTGAGGTACTGATACATTTATAATACCCATGCGACTATTTGTTGTTCCTCCGTTGGCTATGCAGATACATCGGCGATGTAGACGGCGAGCATCTTGTCAACATACATTGGTGGTTGGATGATCACTGGGTGACGTACGAGTAAGTCTTGTTCCCTCAACTCGGTTCTTGCAACAGTGATGCAGCAAGCGACATATCTTGCCACTCGTCTCCTTTGACGAATTTAACTGACTGTTCTATCGCAGCAATTCCACAGATGTAGACTGCGATAACACACTACATGCAAAGCTGGAGATCACACTCAAAGAGTAGCTCGTCATAACATTTATCGGCTCACAAAATGGTAGATAATATATCATTCATGATGCATCTGGGACTGCAGAGCGAATCTTTACACGTCGCTTTTGCGAGCGCATAAATTGGAAAGTATTGGAGATGGTCTTCTAATACTCCGAATGAACCTCAGTGTCTTCAATCTTGGCATTTAAAGTAGTATCTCGAAGCCTTCAAGACTGTCTATGGCCAACACAGGGCGCCAGAGATTCTGATAATTGATTCGTCGTTCTGGATGGCCGCTAGCTAGTCAGTGCAAGTGAGAGTTTGGAATATACACTGTAACGACCGAGTCCAGCCGAGGGCGGAGTGTGAAATGACACGGCACGAGAAGGTATGTCATTTTCGAAGACCAACACTAATTTATCAGAGTACTCTCTTAAGCTTGACGCCGATATCATTCATCTGATTCTCAACCGTTCTATGCCATCGAACCCAAAATGCTCGAAAGTTACAGCGCTGCCTTATTTCGGTTTTATCAATTTTCTGGTAATCTTGAAACTTGTACATCACCAATGCCAGCACCTGAACTTCTTCGTGCCTCTGTATCTTGATTGTCAAAGTCGCAGAGACGACAGCTAACGACTATGGAGCAGATTTGATCCCGATAAGCCAGTATATATCGCCACTATGCATACCTTCCACGTTGTTGAAGGCTGGCAGAGCCATCAAAATGATCATGAACCATGCCCTTCTCCAACGTCCGGATTTTCCTCGACGCTTTTGACCCATCCGTATTTGATATCGCATGGGTCGCATCATGGGTATCTTTGCATCGTATGAAGCACTCTAACGTGATTTGTGAACTGATTTTTTCTTCTTGCAACTTCAGATAAACGAAGCTACTAATAAGTGCCACTCACCTTCGAGTTCGAACATTACGAGAGTGTATGACAGATCCTAATGTTGGACTTTTTCATCCAGTACCATCATCTTCAACGAGAGCACCTGGAACTTCCGGAGCTTGAGGTTCGTATCATCCCTATTCGTGACCTCACTCAACTTCACTAGGGATGTCCATGGTGAGCTGTAACTATTTTGAGTCTACTCGCTGGTTCGTTGTCATATCTGATTAGGCTGTTGTGTCTTCCCGTCAGAACCTAGTCGAAGCAATCGTTACAGCAAGAGAAGGAACTCGAAGTTCATACCAGCCACTGGAGGCCGAACCGAAATTATAACATAGAAGAACTTCTGACTACTCGGAACCATGATTATCGTCGCCATATTTTGACCTGGGCTCTTACGGTACGTCTGTATGTGGTCAAAGGTATAAAAACTTCGCAACTCTGACATCTAATGACCATTCCTCTCAATTACAGTCATGCAGCCCTCACTTGTCTTCAAGACACTCCTTTCCTTTATTGTTATTGCGGCAGCATATCCCACACCATCGGTGATGGAACTTTCTTGTAAGAACTTATACCGAACTCTAGTTGATGGGTGTGGAATTGATATGCAATGCAGCTTTGGCTAAGCGTGGGGGGCTTGACTCTAACGTCGTTGGTTATTTGGACGCTAGGTCCCCCAACGATGTTAATCAACCTAGCATTCCCGGCGGCCCTCCCAATAGCGACGTTGACTACTTGAACACTCGGGCCCCCGATAATAGTCGCTCCAGCATTCCTTCCAACACTCCTTCCACCGGTCCTTCCACCACTTCTGGTAATTCTAACGACCCCAATCACACCAGTCACTCCAGCAACACTGCTATTAGCGACACTGAGTACTTGAGCGTTCGGGCTCCCGACGACAATACTAGTCACTCCAGCAATTCTGCCAGTAGTGACGCTGACTATTTGAGCGTTCGGGCCCCCGACGTTAGCAACACCAGCAACCCTTCTAATACTTCTAATAGCAACGGCGATCAGAGCGATGGCGACTAGGATTAGATCGTGAATCGCAAGGAGTAACCATGTATCTAAGAGAGGTACGGTCTGCCTTTTTATTTCTATCACTGTCCCAATGGTGACTCGTTGTTTTTCGTACTTAGGACAAAAGAGAGTTCGTGACTCCCGATGGATGATACAACGTGGTTGGCATCACGGTTCATCTGTTTTATATAGTATTTATTTTATATCCACAATACCCGTTTCTGCTCACGTCACTCTACCTTTCTACTCCCAGTACGGTATTGTTTCCACTCAGTCTTTCAAACTAAGTCTGAGGGGAGCATATTTACTACCATGTCTGCATATACCTACACGGCGACAATATGGGGTCTCACTTTTTTCTGGTTGTGCGGTAACTCTGAATGTAGTACTGCCAATAGTTGAACCCTATATCCTCTCACTCATCCAGATTCCGCCAATATGCTGAGTATCGATATGGCTGCGCAGCCGCCAATTATGTAGCCCAAGCGCTTCGATAGACGTCCACCCAACTCCCTGTCGTCTTCATTCGCTCATCCAGGCCATGTCGTTCCTACAATAGTAAGGCAAACTGTGGCATCAGGGACGGAGGCAAGCGCATTTAATCTGCACTCACTATTCTTGACGAATCCTCGTGGATACTCTCAGGTAAGTTGCCACTCTGGGTAGGGCCCGCATGATTATTGCTGACGCGATTAGCAGTGGGACCGGGTGTCGATGAGTTCCCCAGTATGTCCAATGATATGTTTTGGGATTCAGATGCGAATATTGCCGAGAGTTTCCTTCAACGCGGGCGTGTCGAATCTCGACGATGGAGTTGGACTGAGGGAAAGAGGTAGAAGTTGGTATTCCAACATTAATATTCAAGTCGAGTCTCCACGTTCGCATTGGGATCCAGGCCAGTTCTACCACACTCAGGCTGGTGTGTTCCCCCCCTCCAATATTATGTCGCTCACCCGGAATTACTCCGCCTACCCATTACCCACATTCACAGTCACAACATCTTCGCAGCTGCGAGATGAATCTCATCAAGCCGTCCAGCTTCTCTATCAACAAACTAACTGCAAATACCCCGGCCATGACTGTGGACTATAGCGGACTGTACCATTCACAGAGCCCTCAAGGGTTGTTCATGTGCACATCTGGTCTTAAGGTCTGTCCTGTCCCGTCATACTGCTGATTTCCTAACGAGAACTCTAAACTCACGAATGCACCGCTAGATTATCATCTCACAAAATTCAATACCAAGTCTTCATCTAAGATGTTCGTGCTCATACTCCTGAGTCCTGGCGTCCATGAGTCTTCGGTTTGAACTATGGAACGTTATGCCCTACCAACGATCTGTACGAACGAGCGTCGACGATCCTAAGCTTAGCATGACCTCGGACACTACTTATACAACTCCAGATATGATGAATTCCTGCATTTTGAACCAGACCTCGCAATACAGGACCTCGCACGAGCCTGACAGTCTATTTCCCCGCAAGAACGACTATCCCTACCTTTGCACATGCCCCAATGCGGATCTTGTAGTTCCCATCGGACCACTCAATCACGCCAGAAAGTGTCCATCGTTAGATGAGTAAGGTAGGCCTTCAATTGCGCTCATTCACTTCCCTTGGATCATTAATTGATACGACCATCAGCTCAAGCATCTGCTCTCAAATGATACACTGCACTGGAAGAATGAGTTACCATACTTAATTTCAGGAGGGTTGTCCTCACTTTCGAATACGTCGAACTGATTGGTTACTCTTATCAGCGTAATGTCGCGCATCGAAGGACGTACTTGCACAAATACGTATCTTGCGAAATCAAGGTCGATCCCTGCATTCGCGCGCGCTTGGCCAAGGACCCAGATAGATTAATACCCCGTGTTGATGTCAGTGTATACAATGTATTTTAAACAGATGCTTTCAAAATGACGGTATTCCAGGTCAAAACATGAAAAACAATTCGTGGCCTGCCGCCTTGTTCCGCTGATGATCATCGAGTCATAATCCACTGAATTTCTCCTACTGCTAGTACTAGTACATTTCCCCTCTTCGAACAGTCCTTGAACGCGGATTTCTCTTTATACCGAAACTAGATCCCTTGAACACCATTACTCTTCGCGCTTGGGTTCCACAAACATGCCAGCGCCGTAATACCTTGCCTCCCCACTGATCTGTGCATCATTACCAAAGTGTGCCCCGTTTGGCAACGAAAGCTGCAGAATTGCACAGACCCGTGGAAGATAGAACGAAGCGTTCTTGAAAACTCTGCCCCGCTGTCTCTTAGCACGACTCGAAGAAGGCTCTTTTTCATTCTCCTCAGACGGTTGATACTTGTGTGCAAAGAACCGCTCCACACAGTCGTAATGATTGCCATCTTCGTTAGCGCGGATAAGAACAGGATGGAGGACGACGTTGAAATGATTCTCGAGGGCATCAAAAAGCGCCGAGTCGGTTCCCTTGAGGTATTTCTTCTTCACGCTTGCCTTGCGGTAGAGATGAGTGAGCGGGAAAGCGACGACAATAATGCCTCCGTTGTGCAATTCTCTGATTTCATCAACGACAGCCTGCACCAACTTCTGGTCCAAGTTGGGATAAGTGGTGATGTGGGATGCAATGTGCTGGTGACGGAGAAAAGCCTGTTGCATGGGAGTGTAACTAGGTGGTTTAATCCGATATCGAGACGATTGCTCGACGAGTTCGACGTCATACTGGAGCACCAGACGTGTGCCCTTGGTCACGGGCATGACTTTGTGCTCTGTGTCTGTGTAGAATGCGATAACAACTGGCCGGAGCTCTTCGACGGACTTTCTCGGATGCTTTGTTGGATGCATGTTGACAATTGTCTCGACGCCTTGATGCTTCAACATAAGCTCTCCTCCCTCCCATTCCGTGTTAAGTGCGACGAGCACCGTTCCATGGTGAGCATCGCTATGCGTAGAGTCACGATGCCAGTCGAAATGGCCTCCTTCGCCATATATGGCGAGCTTGTATAACTTGATAAAAACGTTTCTCCCGACGAACATGCTCGTCTGGAGTTCATCCTCGACTTTGCCCACAAACAGTTCATATTGCGATTCCTTATCCCCCTGCAAACTGAAAGCGAGCTCATCCGCTTTGAGTTCTGTTCCATTCCTGTAAGTTGGATCCAAGACAGTCTCTGCTCCCCTGCCGAACGGCGAAGGAGTGGCGTGCTTTTGTAATACGCCGATGTCAGGGTTCATCCACGTCCCTGCGTCTTCTCCCTTGACGAGCAGCTTAAATGTGGCTGTCCCTACCGGGCTTTTGAAGGACACGAACGGACTGCAGGCAAGATTGTCGAGTGCACGTGTGAGCTTGGTGTCTCTCTGCACTTTATATGCTACAGAGTTGGAAAAAGAATCGAGATGTTCCCCGATGCGCTCGAAGACGGAGAGCTCATGCTCTGGCTCTGAGTTCGAGGAAACTGATGAGGCGTCCGAGTCCATTTTCGCTGATGTGGTTATCGATGGGAGATGGCAGACGGTTATCGATGGAAGAAAGTGGAAGATGGTTTAAATCGCACGCCCCTATGGCTGAGTATTACATATCCCCGTGTGGCAAGAGAAGCACGAACTTTTGTTGTCCGCTAGAACTCAGGCCTCAGGGACTGGTCCAGTGGCTGTCATCTACGTATGATGCGTACCAATCTGTAAATGTTTCTTTATCGTGGCTGGCGTGAATCGGCCAGGCAGGCCTGGCCCCGAGCCGCGTTATGAATGTCGAGAGCTGCTCGCGGACAGATGCTAAAACTGAATCCACTATTGAGTCTACTTGGCGCCAGCTAGCCGAGCGCCTACGTTTAGGGGTATACGAACCATTCCGTAAACTGGAAGCAAAGAAGGGCATAAAAGTAAGTGATGGACTGTCGAAATACGGTATAGGATGTGGTGGTCTGGCGCAGGTCCTCGGGAGCGCCAAGGGTCCTGGCGCAGTGGCAGGAGTCCTGGCTTGAGTCGGTCGAGCTCGATATCGGATAGATTCAAAGGTACGTTTCTTTGGAAAAGTAGAGGTAAATGATGACAAGCAGTTTGTTAATTCAGGGACACGATCCTCGGACGTCCTGATGATGATATAATTGATTCATATTGAAATGCAATGGTGAAGACAACAGCGGTGGATATGCAGACCTACTAGTTAGTTGATTACTCGGTGTTAGTGATTCGCGATACAATAGATATCATGCTCAAGATTTAACAAGAAAGACAGTTCGAGCGACACAAAACCATCCAAGTCGTTCGAGTATTCCCATGTCAAAATGGAGGGAACGTCATGGGCATCTACGAGGTCCTCCTCGGCCCACCCCCATTCGCAGCCGTATTCGCGTCCGTCCGAGAAACCAATGACTCGCTACTCGCAAAATACGCAGGGTCATTGTACACGCCTGGGTCATAATGCGTGAACGACTGGTGCGAGCTACTTGACGCATTTGACCGTTGTCTGTGGGACGAACGCGAAGTCTCGCCGCCGCTTGGTTGTAGAGACCGCGGATGTGCGCCAGGCGTCATTCCCGCCATCTGGCTTAGACTCGGCCGGCGTTCATGCGTCGAGGAACTGCCTCCACGTTGTACGGAGCCGTTTGGCGTCGGTTGCCTGGAAATAGGCGGTGCGGGGTAGGAAACACCAGTGGGGACTGGGGAGGCCACGTAAGATTGAGGGGTCTGTGACCGCCTGCCCTCAGGCTGGGCGGCTGCGTAAAGCGAACTACGTTGCGAGGGTGCTTCTCTCTCGTTCATATACGGGATGACAGGACCCCCTGGAGGCGGTGCACCGGTTGGCAGCTGTCCTATGTCATACATGGACCCTACCAACGAGACAGGCGCTGAAACGGGAGTGTTAGGAACTGTAGGAACAAGTGGGGCGCGTTGCGAAACAGGCACAGGCACAGGGAGCGGGTGATTGGCATGATCGGGACTGAGTAGTCCAGATATGGACGCGCGTCTTGATGGAGCGTCAGAGGGAGGGCGGGACTGTCAAGGCTTAGCTTTAGCATTTATCTAGGGTAGAGTAATGACACTTACCGGGGGCTCGATGGTTATTTCAGGGACAGAGCTGTCTGACGATACGACCCTTCGGTGGTCATATCTATTCGATCCTCGCTGACTAGGAGTGGATGCGGTCCTTGAATGTTGCTGATGCCGAGGCAGAGGTGTGTTAGCGTCATCCGAATTTAGAGGAGAAAGCGGATTGGGCGTTGTCACGTTCGTTGGGCGAGGACGGGGGGGACCGTTAGAACTTTGCGTGCGAGTCTGTGTCCCTCGTCAACTCAAACCGCGTTCCATGTAGTATAAAAGCAAACCTTTTCTGCGCCATATCGACGCCATTCTTCAGGCTCGGCTGGGTTAGACCATCTCAGCTCGTCAGCAAGTCTTTGCTTTGATAGGTCTCTCCGCGAGTGCTTGGTGGCGTCACTGTCTGTGTCTCTTTCGTTGCGTCTTTCGCTGCGATGGTGATGGTGTCCTGCATCAGATCCAGTCACGCTTTCATAATCGGCTGCGATGCTTGCATCTTCATGAATGATACTCAGACCGTTGCGCTCTCGACGTTTGTCGCGGCTCGTCATATTAGGCAGGCCGATAATCTCGAGCGCTGATATGGTGGAGGATTGAGACATAGACATCTTCGTTGACGCTTGCGACTCCGGAGAGGCACGGCGGGGATAGTCGAACGTTCTGACAGAATCTGAGGACGGGCCAGCGACAGGTTGTGACGGTGTCGGTGAAGACATATTGCGGATAAGTTCATGCGGGGGAGGGAGAAGAATGCGCTGGTCCTTGTCCAGCGTTGGTATGTAGCCGTCCGGTGGGACTTGGAACTCTGAGTGCTGAACACTAGGTGCAGAGTTTATCACTGATATTGGTTTGATTGAGGGTGACCGAGCTGAAGAACGATCTGACATGGGCCAAGGTTGGGGCTGTGAATGCGAACGAGAAGATTGACTGGTAACGGAGGGGTCTGTCCTAAGCCGCGGGTGTTCAACCATGACAGGCATTACTATGGGGTCAGGAGCGCGCATGCTCATTCGACTGACGGAATCAGATTCGGAATCACGATGAGAACGAGAACGAGAGCGGCCATCAAGTGAAGATGATACAGGTGTTGAAACACGGAGGACTTCTGGTGCGGTTCGGCTCTCTGGCATGGGTGTGACTGGTGCAGACTGAGGAGGTAGAACTACAGGAGCTACCTCTGCTTCTTCCCGTGAGTCGGAGAGGGTAGCGGCAGCGGCTTCTCGCATTGGAGACCGACCGTCATCAATAGCAACGACGCGCCCTTCTCGGTAACCCATATTACGACCTCGTCGAATGCCTTCTTCATACCCGAGCCTGCGACCCTCCTCCCTTGCGAGCTCAATCAAGCGCTCTTCATTCAATTTTCGAGCCTTTGAGCGCGCGTCAGCGGCGGCAGCCTCCGCGTCATCCCTCTGAGCTTCAATGACTCCCAGTATATCTTGGGCTCTAAGAATTTCTCTCTGCGCGTTATCGAGTTGCAACTTGTAAAGCCTCAGTTCCTCCTGCGACCGAGCTGCCTCTTGCTGGGCAGCAACGCGAGCCTCGTTGATAGACCGCGTCCGTTCCAAAGCCTCTGCTAGTTGGGTTTCTGCTTCTTCAGCACGACGACTTTCGGCGTCCAACCTGTCCAATGCAGTATAGAGCACTTTGCGAGTCTGCTTCGCCTCATACTCCTCGTTTACTAAGAGTCGTAAGAGGTCACGAGCGCTCGCGGCTGCATGAACGCGCTCGCGCTCGTGACGGAATTTGTTGTTGGGGACGCCGTTGATACGGCGCGGTCTGGTTACTAGCTCGGCATTCTCGTAGGGAGGTGATAGCAGTGCCGTCCGAGGTGAAAGAGATGCTAGATCGGATTCAGGGGTATCATATCTTTACTTTGCTTAGTACTTTGCTTTACTACAAAGAGAAACACATGGCTTACAGCGGCGTCCCGCCCTGGGAAGCCCAAGGTTCTGTCATATCTTTGGAATGGAGATGTGACTCAGTCAGAACAGCTGTAGCATGAAAAGAAGACACGTACCACAATGACTAATAGGTATACAACAAAGGAAGAAATAAGAGAAATAAAGAGATAAGTGATTGAATATTTAACGTTGGTGGTTAGAAGGAACGGACAGAGAGCATATTGCTTGTGAGCGCCCTGTGAAGTTGTTGTGCTAGTCGACACCGAAGGCGCTCGATATGTCCGATTGTCCAGACAGTCTGGGAATTCGTATTTCCGGCAGCCTCCGACCGGCATGCCGCACCCTCCGGAGGGTCTGTTCGGATCCCGTCTGTCAGTTCTCAACATCGTGTCGTACAACGAGTAAATACCCTCCCGCAACCTCTTTATAGATTTGCGAAAGACCTAGTAGCTAGTTCACCCAGATTTCGAACATGAATGCACAGCAGCAACAGACTCGGAAGGTCATGAGATTGCCTCTAACTTGGAGGAGAATCTACCAGTGTACGGACCGTCAAAACTGTCAATCTGTGAAAACGCGCGCGCAGTGCACACAAGCGAGAACTCGAATAAAAAACGCGCAAGCTCTCATTGAGAAAACGCGCACCACGCAAACAATAATTAATAAACATGCAAATATAATGCCATATGAACCTCTGTACTGTACGTATTGGCAGCATATACATCATCCTGATCAGTGTCCTCTATATATAAATGCGGTCACACAGCACATTATATGCAACAACGAAACCCGCTCGTCGAGTACGAAATGCGCGTCGTTTACCTTTATTAACACTCTCCAAAAGGTGGCAACTCGTGGGTTTATACGCCCAAACACTCCACCATCCTTTTAACTAGGACATCTTCCATCCATGATGCTGTCGGGATCGGGCATGGCGTAATTGGCGAAACAATCATGCGCAAAGTCGATCTGCCCAATTCGTTCATGCATCCCGCTGATGAAGCTGGGCAGCGCGCAGAGACCGTTTGAATCTTCCGTGCAACCATGAATGCCCGTCAGCGGCACCACACCGTCGTTCAGGAGGAACCGGATATGAGTTGGTTCCTCTGAAGCTGGGCAACTTAGCACCTGAGCTACAAGCTGGCCGGAAAAAGGTGCAATCTGACTAGAAATGTAAGACTAATGTGGCTGGTTAGAAATACAGACAAGCGGTGGTATATGAGACTGCGTACACGGTGAGGGGGTATATGGTCGGCTGGCAGAGGACCGGTTGCAGCTAGACTAGTAAAATTCAGAGCAGTGGCGACTGAGCCTTTCCGTCAGTAGTCTTGTATTGGAAAGGAAGTGGCAGCATACCACTTGCAAGGACTACGTCATGGGTAAAATCCACGTATATAGGTTGATTAAGAGGGAATGTGATATTACTCGAGTCAAGAGTGCTGTTGGTACTGCTGTTCCAGACATTGATGGGAGTATGAGTGAGACGCGACACTAGTTCCTGAACATAGCCAAGGCCCTGCGCTGCTGCTGTTGGATTGCCTGGTCCACAACTGTACCAGAAATCTTTGTTCACAATCAAGTCATTAGTCACTCAGGCTGCAAGTTTACCACTCAATGTGCTCACCGAGATCTAAAGAAAAATTTTAGTGCCGAGCTCAGCAAGGATCATTTGAGGGAACATACCGACGTAATACTCGTATCCTTCCCATTCTTCCTCAGTGAAAAGGTCGCAAAACTTGGAATATCCGAGGGCCACGGTCTGCAGGATGTCAGACATCCATAAAGACCGCGTAAAGAATGAGGTTACCTCAAAGGCGCACAATTCCTGCATGTCAATCAATAGATCAATAGTCAAATTAAGTCCTTGGATCATTGGTTGCAAGCGCTTTCGAGCATCTTGAAGATAAATATCCGCCCATTCACTAGTCTTAGTGTCACCGAAGTTACCGATATCATCCTGAATTGGCATTGGGGCACACTTGAAAAGGAGCGAGGGTGTTGTTGAAGTTGATCTCCTCGATGATGATCTCCTGGTGATAGTCTGTCTCGTAAGTTCTGAGCTCAAAAAAGCCTGCAGCAAAGTTCAGGCTACGGATAGCATTATTAGCCACATCGCACGCAGAAATATGAATGAATTGCTCACGCAGAATCCAACATGCGATCTATAGGACATGAGCAAACCATCAGAGGGCATTGTGGAACAAACGTTCGATGCAGGCAAACCTTGTGAAGTAGTACGAAATACCGGGAGGTCGGTGAAGGCATCAAGCAACTTGCCATATCTGTAGCGGAAGGCAACCCCGTTGCTAAAGCTGATGGAGGGCGTCAGTAGAAGTATCGTAAAGGAGAGCTAACGTACAGCGATTCACGGCCGTAAGGGGTCAAGCCATTTACGCCCAACTTATATGTCCAGGTTGCCAAGAATTCCAAATCACCAGTGACACTGAAGCCTTTTTTCGATGCAGCAGCATGAATTTTAGAAGCGAACTGAGAAGGTTCGGGCTCATCGGAAGCCGGATAGCGGGCGCCGTGGCGCATCAAGAGATGCACTGCGTTGATGCCACACCCTTCTGGGATGACGGGGGATGCATCAGGAAGACCAAATGAATCCACAGAGTACATGGGCGCAAAATTGCCCCATTGGCGCATCACATTGAAAGTGTTGTCTGCGCCGTCTGCCGAATTAGGCCTCGACAAGGGAAATACGCCTTCCACCTTAGAGAACGGGACTGCAGTGACGATGGCCGCAGGTTCAGCACCAGCTGATTTTATTATTATTAGAACACGGGAATCAACATTATCGATTATCACTGACTAGGCGTTGGACCTGCATAACCGACTTGAGATGCATCCGGGAAGTAAGTGTCAACAGCAGTGTTGGTGGCACCGGGGGGAGGATAAGAATCAGCGACGGTTGATCCTGCGTAACTGGATGCTGACTCTGCGGTGCAGAATGGCAGAGCAAGCAGTAGGACGATGGCAAGCATGGCTCGATAAGTTAGAGAGGTCAGTACGGCCTCATATTTTATAACAAATGTACGTGAAATAATGAAGGAGCGATACCGAACAGAACGCCGAGTATATTAGACATGATTAATAAAATGTTGAGCGGCCTAAGTTGCGGTGCTCGGGCCTGATCAATTCCAAAATGTCGTCGTCAACGTCGGGTGCTGTCCTCCCGTAAATCACCGCAGGGTCTGTTCGGATTCCGTCTATGCACAGACTTGTCAGTTCTCGACACCGTATCATACAAGTAGATTGACGTGCCTAAGAGTGTCAAAATGAGTTAGCGATCTGGTTTTGCCTAAAGCTCACAAGATTGGCATAGCCGTAGATACTGTCTTGCAAGCTAT
Organism: Suillus variegatus; assembly: GCA_016647645.1. Taxonomy (NCBI): domain Eukaryota; kingdom Fungi; phylum Basidiomycota; class Agaricomycetes; order Boletales; family Suillaceae; genus Suillus; species Suillus variegatus. The sequence continues at coordinate 67,639 of JABBWF010000155.1, forward strand.
AGTTCACGTATATGGTGATAATAGTATCACAAATAATGATCCGAGACTTCACGCTCGCGAGTTGCTCGCGAGACGCAGATGGGCCAGCCGATCAGGTTTCCAGTCGTCACAATTCACCCGTAATTACGTAAGCATGTCACACTGTATATGTATTCCGCCACTTGAACCTTATTGTTTCATATCATCCTCAAGACCCACCCCCTCAAAAAAAACCTATCACCAAGCATGAGCTCGTAAGTTTTCCAATCATTGATTCTATCGTCTCTAACTATTACATAGTAAGCTATCAGTGGCAAGCGTGCGGGGCTCCGTAAAGGACCTTCTGGCTGAAGCCAATGGCGAGAAAAGACGCAACTTTGTGGAAACTATCGAACTTCAGATTGGTCTCAAGAACTACGACACTCAAAAAGACAAGCGTTTCTCTGGTACCGTCAAGTGTGTACCGCCCATCAAGTATGACACGTCGTCATTGACAATATCTCAGGCTGCCTAATGTCCCTCGCCCGCGCATGTCCATTTGCATTCTTGCTGATGCTGCGGACATTGATCGCGCCAAGCAAATTGAACTCGAGTACAAGTCGGTTGACGACTTGAAAAAGTGAGCAATGCCAAGCTTGTCCTGATATTATTTTTGATTAATTTCGCTAGACTCAACAAGAATAAGAAACTTGTGAAGAAACTTGCCAAGAAGTACGACGCATTCTTGGCCTCTGAAGCCTTGATCAAGCAGATCCCTCGTCTTCTTGGACCCGGTCTCTCTAAAGGTGAAATCAATTAGTGTTCGCCCGGGGATCTCTCACGCCTTCAACTCCATCGACTAGCCGGAAAGTTCCCTACTCCTATCTCTCATGCTGAGGATCTAGCGAACAAGCTCAACGAAGTCCGATCGACGATTAAGTTCCAGCTCAAGAAGGTTCTTTGCTTGGGTGTTGCCGTCGGACATGTCCAGATGACTGATGACCAAGTCCTTGCGAACGTGATGATGAGTATGGATTTTACCGTCATGCGATGATAACTGCCTCTCACGCTGTCGTAGGCATCAACTTCCTCGTTTCGCTTCTCAAGAAGAACTGGCAAAATGTTTCATCGCTGCATATCAAGAGCACGATGGGCAAACCCATTCGTCTATTCTAAGCTGGTAGTGTGCATAGGGTTAGATTTGGGTGAGAGCCAATCTGGCATCGTAATGCAAAACAAGAAGCCCCGCACGCTTTTACCAACGGCTTTGAAGGTGGGGAAGCCGATTGGGAGCTGATACGATGCCATGATCTTGAGCTTTCTTCCTGATTCTTGCTTCATTTTATCCTCATGGCTTTTGTAGGATTTATATGTACCTGCTACTATTATGATGAACTAGTCATGATGGCGAACGTTCTGGTTGCGAGGGCAGTATCGCGGCTTTTGCTAACGTCACAGTTGAAGGCCTTCATAAGTGGAGTGCGACTGGCTGTGCTTGCCGTCATGCGATTTTTTCGCCGTTCGAAGTCTCGAGAGAAATGATTACGCCACTCGAGAACCCGGCAATAGATTTTTCAGCCACTGCCAACTTTACATTAGATTGTCCGGGCCATCATGATGGCCAAGCGACTCTATTGCCCTGAAGATCAAGAGCATAGCCTTCTGGGATCGCGCGCCTTCCCGCCCTTCCCAACCTACTGGCTCCATTTATAATTAAATTGAGCTTCCGTGGAAGAATATTCAACGAGTTTTAGCGCCTCGGGGAATGCCTGACTTTGATTCCAAATGGGTATTTCACTCGAAACCTTATCCTATCGTTGCGCGACGTCAACGAAAGTTTGAATGATAATCACCATATATGGGATACGAAGGGAATTTTTTTCTTGTACGTTTTCGCGGTGAACTGCCAGAAGCAAAGTTCTTATCTGTCAGAAGGATAGTTGCGCTAAGGCGGTCCTTTCGAAGCCATCCTGTCTCAATCAGATAAGGAACTACGGCGACACTAAAATTAATAGGTTCGTCCGCAGAGGACAGCTGGCTCAGTCTTATTGGTTTTGGTGAGTCCAAGTCGTGCTGCTACTGTAGAACCTGTTATTATCCCACCATCGACCAAGCGCTGCCAAGGAAGCACTCCAGTGACTCCACGTCAAATGATGCATCAGCATCAGCATCAGAAAGTCGCTGAAGCCAAACAGTTAATGTGTTCCAAGACTTTGTCTCTGACGGAGCTCTCCATCAAGACTTTCTCAAGCCACGGCCTACTACCATGATGGTCATATTGACTGTCTCCTGCCGGAGACAGACGCTGTCAACAAAGTAACCGTCATAGGCTTTTTGCGGGTTTCGGCATGTACGGAACTGCGATTTTTTTTTCTGGATGATAAGTCAAGTTTCTGACACCATGTTACTTTTAGGCAAGCGTTTGATCACTATAAGGAATTTTTATCATATGAGGTATGCATGTCACGTTCTGTTATGAGAGCCCTTTTTGTGTCGTTCGTTGACCAGGTCCCGCAACGGCTCCGCTCTACAATGGTCGGAGATGCGTCTCGTAAGCCCCTGGATCGGTCCCTTGAACGCCGTCTATCATTCCTTCGTTCAATGTGCCAATCCCGCATCAAGGAGTTCAGTCAACTATCCTTTTCATTTTATCTTTGTTTACTGCACCGCAAGGCGATGCACCCACTTCGCCTGACCCCCTGACATGCCATCCATCATAATTTGTCTCTGCGTGGGTATAGATCATGTACATAACGGTTGTTCCAGAATCCAGATCCCGAGGCTGCGACGTGATTGAGGACAGGCCCGGTACTAATTGGCGCGTCCGCAATGGTCCCCGAACCGCTAAAACGGAATGATTTCCGTCGTACGACAGTTTGAGTGAGTGAGACATACACAAGCGCGAGGCACGGTGGACCTTAACAGAGTTAACTCCTTCAGGGTTGCTCTCATCTTATGCTTAACGGTCGCGGATCTGGTAAGTGACGTTGGAGTGGTCTTCTGACTTCTGACATGCGTGATCCATCCGGAAGCTGCACGGGAGTGCACGGGACGTCGACGACCGACATGGTGACTGATGGGCCGAGCATATGATCAATTGAGCTAGCTTCTTTGTCACTGGCAGTATGTGTTGTGTATTCAACCATAGTATAGAGTTCGGCGCCTGTTATCAGAGAAAGGCAGTCTTGTGGCGTTGGACAGAGATGAACCTCAAGTGTGAGAGAATTTTCAGTGACGATCACTCAACCTATCGACGACTAACTGCTTTTGCTATTTAATTATGTCAAAGATGCCTTCCTTGGCTGCAACTCGTTGAACGGAAGCAGACGGAACACTAATGTTTAGAGATCAGCGAAGTCAACGGCGACCTGTTATGCTCATTGACAAGTTGTTATGGACTCATGACAGCTTTGTGGAGTGGTAGGATTGCACTCAGAAGGATGTAATTTAGTATCCATGGTAAGCTGGCAACCCGAGCGACTTTGGTTCATTCAGAGAGGGCGCAGTGTTCAGCCGATTACCGTGTGTCGAATGACGAGAAGGGCTTACTAAGTTGTTGCGAACATTGGTTGATCGCGATCGAAGCCGCAAATGGATGGTCTGGACGGTCCCGAAAAGAGCATTTTCATAACGGTGCCTGGGGACAGAAATTGAATTGCGTGAAGCGGTTTTTTTGTGCGTAAAGATACGAAGTTTGGGGGGAGTGTGCGGGATTTCAACAAACATACTATCTCACGTGGGCGAGGAAGAAATGTCAGTCCAGGCGTCTATTCCACGGTTGATCTGGCAGAACTCAACCTTAGTATAGACTGATCAAAAGGAAGACGATGGTCAGGCATGCAAGCATCGAGGACAATCCAGTGCAAGTTAGTATATCTTATAGAAGCTGTATAATAAATGAGATATGAATCTGCAGCACGACGGTGATCAACCCCGGAAGTTTTGTCTAAAACTGCATCCGCTCCGAAATTAATATTCTGTTTTTGGTACGCTTCCGGAAGAAACGGCAAGTGATTATCAACAACTGTATGTTACGAAATGTCAATTCCAAAGTCTAAACGTAGCCCTCAATTGAAATAAAATTGAGGTTCTCCCCATTGGATTCTATCAATATAACAAATATCAGAACATTTATTTGGTGCGACCGCACTTTTTTACGTATTTTCCTCTTGGGCGTCACTGCCTCGACACTTCTTCTCCTCAAAAGCCTGTTCTCCAGTTCCTCCGCAATCCGTACATTCCTATCCTCCGTTTCCTCCCCACCCCTGCAAATTGCTTTTTTGCCCATATGCCCCGTCATACTTCAAAGCATGATTCTGCTAGTTCTCAGATCTATTCTACTCAATACTCCTCTTCTGCACAGTATCTATCTGATTCTAGTCAGTCTGGAGGTCACTCTCCACAGTCACCAACAGCACCTTCTTCTCTTTCTCAGTCTTCCCAATCTTCTGCGGCGGCTAATGGAAAGAAAAAGCACGTCTGTCCGACGTGCGACCGTGGCTTTACTACCAGTGGCCACCTTGCCCGACACCTCCGCGTTCACACAGGTGAACGCAATCATAAGTGTCCCTTTCCTGGATGCGAAACACGTTGTTCTAGGCAAGACAACTTACAGCAACAGTGAGTACTTCTATTCTTTATCGCCGGCCGCTACGTCTATTATTGCCGTACTATCGGTGCCACACAGCAAGTGCACCATTTTGATTCCATCACCATGATCTATTCAACTCATTTTCTCGCTCCATTTCATGCACAACAACTGAGCTTCGTTTTCTTCTTTCTTCTACAGTTACCGCATTCATCTCTCCCCTGGCTCACGACGGAGCTCAAGCTCCGCAACCCGTGCTGCGATCGCCCGTGCCGTGGGCATTAGCGGTTCTGGCACAAAAAATAGCCGAACCGCATCCTCGTTGATGTCCTCTGACCATAATTCGTCGGATACTCCCTCTCCTCCACCGGCACTCGAGCACGCAATCCCCCCGGCGCCCGACTCACCCCCACCTTTGGTACAAGCATTTTCTATACCGTCGTATTCAGATAGCCTGCATTCTGGAAGTGTATCAAGTAGATCGCCAACACCTCCCGACAACTCCTTCCCAATGATCAACCAACACTCCCAGTCAATGTCCAACGGTCAAGTCGCATCGCATTCATCACCAATCCAGTCACATTACGGTGACAACACGCCAAGCTATGATGAATCCTCGCAAGCTAATTACGGCTACGTTCCAGCGGGTGTTTCGCAGACTTCCAGTGGACATGCTGTGCATGATCACTCATACGACTATTCTCAGGCATACGGCGAGAAGTCATCCATGTCGCGTATTCATTCTTCCTCTCTTCATCAATCACCCATGGAAAATGTTCATGATGGCTCTGCGCAGTCGTCCGCTCACCTTTCGTCTGTATCATCTCGTCTCTCAATTTCACACATCTCGCATCCACACTCCTATCCTACACAGTATCAGGCAGTCAGCACGCCATCACCAGAATCACCGCACTCCGTCTCACCGCACTCCCAAATATCCACGCCCAACTACTCAGCCTACCGGGATGACTCGCACGAAGTTGCATCATACCAAAACGGTTCTGGGATATTGGATCCTGTCTCCGATCATTCAAACATATCCAGCAGCTATATGAACACACAAAACAATGTCGTCCACGGATCATATGGTCACTCTCTTATGTCGCATCATTCGAGCATACCGAGATACGACTCACCACCGCCAGTTCTAGCGCCGATCCAGGACGAGAGGGTGCTTCGTGGGGACATCAGGATTCCTCAAATGCATCATTCAATAACACCGCCTGCCTCACTGTCATACATACATCATTCACAAGTGCCAAGTTCATATCCTTATCATGCTCCGCATGTCGGCCTGGGTCAAAGCGCTTGGAAGGCAGATAACGTTCTGCGAGCGCGTCCCTCAACGGGCTATGTATAACACCTTGTTTCATGTTTGCTGTTGTAAATTTCGTATTTTATAGCTGTCTCGTAACTGGATTTTTTCTGCTCCCGTCGATGTCTGTGTTTCGTGTATGGATTACTATCGTGCATTTCCTGCTATCTCTAGAGCAGTTGTTACGCTGCTTGGTACCACGCCGCCACTGCACACATACCATATACCTGCGTATCTAAACTGCATATACATACTTTGTACATTATGTTGTTCATAAGAATTGCATCGTGGATTCCGAGCCGATTTGACGTGGCAGTACTGAGGCAATAACTGTGCCTTGATGTGACATTGTTCCCACGGTGCACACGTACTACAACTTGTTGTCGAAGGCCCATCCGAGTCGACGGTCTATCAGATAGGTTGCAATGCCCAGCGATCTCGACAGGTGAGAATCTCACTTTTTTTTGTCACAACTTGTTCTCAAAGTACCGCAACAACGTGTATTTGGCGATCAAAAACCGTCTTCTGTGCATTGCATTATCCAATGTGCACGACACACGTCCGGCCGCTGCGTACTTCTCGCCCATTGATCTTACAGGCAAATAGACCAGCTTACACGATGTGAACCCATATCCGAGGAACAGGTCAAACGGCTTTGCTTCAAGGCCCGTGAGATCCTAATAGAAGAAGCAAATGTCCAGGTCGTGGACTCTCCTGTGACGGTGAACGCATTCGATTCCATCCTCTCCTAGGCTAATACTTATTCTGCTGTTCTGATTAAGATCTGCGGCGATATCCATGGGCAGTTCTTTGATCTTATGGAATTATTCAAGGTAGGCGGGTTTTGCCCGGAGACGAACTACCTTTTCATGGGTAAGTACAGCGCCCTGGTGCGTTTCAATCGGCCGTCGAATATTTAATGTCCCGTTGTCACAGGTGATTTCGTGGATCGTGGCTTCTACAGTGTTGAAACGTTTCTGCTGCTCTTGGCCCTCAAAGTCCGCTATCCAGAGCGAATTACGTTAATCCGGGGCAACCACGAATCACGACAGATCACACAGGTATATGGGTTCTACGACGAATGTCAGAGAAAATATGGCAGTACCAACGTGTGGAGATGGTGTTGTGAGGTGTTCGACTATCTCGCGTTGGGCGCGATCGTCGACGGCAGAGTTTTCTGTGTCCATGGCGGACTGAGTCCAAACCTGCAGGCCATTGATCAGGTGCGTTTACTATGTTTACATTACTCCGTGTCGCGCACGCGTTTCTTAGCTCTGCCTTTAGATACGCGCTATTGATCGAAAACAGGAAGTTCCCCATGATGGTCCGATGTGTGACCTCCTTTGGTCCGATCCAGACGGTATGTATCTCCTTAAGTCTTGCTTAGGCATGCTCGATGGCAATGTCTGCTCACACAATATGTCTGTCTTTCAAACAGATATAACTGGATGGGGCCTATCTCCGCGGGGCGCTGGCTTTCTTTTCGGCGCTGACATTACCAAAACCTTCGCGCACCATAATTCTATTGACCTCATCGCCCGGGCCCATCAATTGGCCATGGAAGGATATAAGCTCATGTTTGACAACATGATAGTGACGGTGTGGAGCGCACCGAATTACTGTTATCGGTGAGTTATGATCAAATGGGCACCCTGCATGGGTCTCCGCTTTCGTAACCTATCATGTTTTATGACAGGTGTGGTAATGTAGCTTCGATTCTCGAGCTAGATGAACGCCTTGCTCAAGAATACAAAGTTTTTCAACATGCGCCCTCGGTAAGTTCCTTGCGGTTTGATCTCCCCCAAAAGGCGATATGCGGGGATGAAATCTTGCATTTCATCCAGCGCTGTGATCTGATCATGTCGTGCCACTAGGATGTACGCTCTATCCCGGCAAAACGACCTCCTGCGGACTACTTCCTTTGAATGGGAATTTTTACCTTTCTGATTAGAAGGTTGCTCTCTTGGCAACAACTGCCTGCCTGTCTACCGCGTGTCTTGGGCATGCCATAAACGCGACTTTCTCATCAAACGGTGCATTTAAACCGTCCGTTGCTTCTAAGGACCGTGTGGGCGTAGCGTGGTTGGCTGGAGGCGCAAGATGGAGGCCAACAGAGTGCCTGACTTTATCTCAATCCCCTGTGGATCCTCGTCGATCTTCGTTCACCAGTTTAGAGACGCCCAAAAGCATGACGTATAGTGACCGCCAAACTTCAAGTAGAGCAAATAACCATATAATTGCACCGTAAGCGCTTAACTGTCTGATTTGTGTGCTTAGTGTCTTTAAATAAAGGCCTCGTTGTGAGATGTCACCTCAGCTCACTTCATCATGTCTCCAAGGGGCCAGACCTGCGTCGCACCGGGCCACCGCACGCTAGCACCCATATGTTCATGCTAGTTTTTTTATCCTCTCCGGTAGGACTGTAAGTTTGGTGCCCGGTCTATGGTTGTCAAGTGTATTTTTGTAGTGCGATCCGTCGACTCCCGATTATTACCGTGAACCCCGAGTCCCCCGACCGACGATGTCGCTTCGAGTCCTCTTACGCACAATCACCAGCGCGCTGATGCTGTGCCTATACTTTAAGTTGTTTTCATTTTTTTTTTTTGATCTCACTTACGCAACATTTACGTTTTGTTGTGCAACCTTGTAAGTGATCACGACGCGGTCTCGGCATTGTATTTTGATGAGGCGGTGACTTACCTCATGTATCTTGTAAACCAGGGCTCAATCAAATGCTTGTCGATCAAATACGTCAAGCGATGTCAACGTCAAGACATACATAAGTACTTTCGTCATCTTACGCCTCCCCGCGCTCTTTGTCTCGTGATCTCTCACCCGCCTCAGCATCTCAACGTTTTGTCTGCTATTTTGCAGGCAAAAAAATGGTTTACCTTTTTCGGTTCCGTGCCATCATCTTTTGTGAGTGGTTATACCGTGATGGGGCCTTGAACCTAATCGTGTTTTGTACCCATTAGTTTAGTAGGGCTCTCATAGTCATTAGCGCATCTGTGCTCGCATCGAGTCGCTTGTCCCTGGATAGTAAAATGTCGATTTGAGCTTTACTGCATTTAGGCTTGTGGGTGGCACTCCTCAATGTATCGTCTCTCCGCTGTCACGGTTATGGGTGCCAATAAACTTTTTGAAGATGAATTGGTCTTGAGATATGTAATATGCTTGAATCATTCTGGGTTGTGTGCGCTGTGGAGCGGTTGTCTCTATGGTTGCGCCTGACGTTCGGTCCCGAGCGTTAAACGCTGTGGCGATTTTCTTGTTAGCTGTCTGTCTCCCGATCGTCCTCTGTGGGTGGTATGGGTCGGTACCGCTCAAACTATTGTACGCTCGGCCCACTATTTCCCTGATGGATGTATCTACACTAATTGCGAGTCTATGCTAGCTGTGACTGATTCTTTCTACCTGATTACTGGATCCCACAACTAGCCAGATTTCTTGCGGGGTAACTGTAGCGTCGGAGGCAGCTGCGTTTATTATATTCTTTGGTATGTCTCCAGTACATGAATGATTGCCGTTTGTTAAAGTACCTTTCTTCTAGCTTTCATCTGATATGATACCAACGTCTCGTATGCGATCATCCAAGCTATCCGTGGAAAAGGAATCTGGATGTCTTCCATCGTTGCAGCAAGTGAAGCCCCTGGGCCTCCTTTAACTCCAGCCTTGCCTGTGGCTCAATATACTGCAGGTCTCGGCGGTCAAGCTCCATATACTACGTATGGAGGCTACCCTCAAGATGCCCCCCTACAGCTGTACAACACCTATTCCGCCCAGCCCCTAGATCTACAATACTACAACTGTCCTCCCGGTTCATCTGCTTTAATGAACCCTTAAACCCCTCCTGGCAGAGATTACCCAGCCTCCCCCTGGCAGATATTACCCAGCCCTATCAGGCAACGCGCCCCTCTCACCCCAGCCCAATCACACCCCATACCCCGCCGCCAATCAGGGCCAGATCCTTCCCGGCGGATATCAGAACAGCCACACTATGGGATAAGCCATGCGGTCCAGTCTGAAGGAAGTGGTAATATCTGCGACGGAGGACGTTTATGCGTTGGTCCACGAGAAGACAGGAAGCTTTGGTTTGTGCTTCAAATACATTCCCCCATGTATGCTGTGTTCCATTTGCATAATTGATTTACCCTTGCGACAATCGCTCGTAATGACACCGAAGAGTTGCTCCTACACACGATTTGCAACAACTGATTTGATGGAATATGCTTCTTGTGTCCATGCCATGCGGGCGCCGATAGATATTCTTTCAATCCTTCAGGCAAGTCTCGCATAATCGAAGTTGGGTATCATCTTCTTATGATGCGCTGGTAACTTGCGAAGGAGTTGTTCTGCGTCGGGCGCGGAACCCCGTCAGAGCGAGAGACGGCGTCAGTAGAACCATCGGTCGCCCAGTGTAAGTCCAACACGTCGAATTATTTGTCTGAGTTGAAAGTCACCATGTGCACAACATCTCTTTTAGTAGTTGTGATGATTGATTCTAGGCCCCTTGATCGAGAACTCGGAGGATTATACAAGTGACCACGAGAGTATCCTCGCGTGAGCTGGCAAGAGGTGCCGCATCGACAACTTGAAGACCGAACTGGACCTTCAAAACTCGGTACGCTCGATCGATATTCTGGTGACAAATTATCGCAACGCACACATCCTCATTGTTTACTTCACGGACTCGCTCGGAGTGGCCCGAGTCTTCCTCGGTGTAGCTCACTTAACGACGAGGGAGAATGGATTTTTATAGATTGATGAAGGTCATCCAGAGATGTGGTAAGTGAGGAAGTTCTAACTTCTGCATCAGTTCATTGGAGCCTTGCAACCGGGGTGCAGCTGTTGCCAAAATGAAATCCTTGGAAGGTCATATATAGCGAGATGAGATTACCCGTGAAAGCGCGTGCGTCATTTTGCTTACGCGGTTTGTGGACGGGCACTGCAGGCCTAGTGTGCTCCACTGGGATTTACCAGACTGTGAATTCCGTTTGATACATACCATAGAGACAAGTTGTTGATTGATTTGTGCCATGACAATCTTCAGTCATTTTACTGCTAGAGTGAACTTCGACATTGAATTTCGCGTAATATTTATGTTTGATTCGTTAACGTACGCCGTCGCGTGTCTGCTAACATACACACAAATTTTAGCCGCTGAACTTTGTTGCCATTGCGCTGCTTCAGTGTTTTTTTCGGTATCACCGCACGAAAGAGTACCAAGCCTGCTTCCTCATCCCAGACATTCTAAAATACATTTTCTCTGACATCTATGACTTGGGCACGGACGGTCATTTACATGATTGGTATCACGACTGATCTCAACCTAATCCTTGAAGGAGTGGCGCGACGTTCTCTAGCTGCTCTATCTCATGTCTGTCGTGCCTTCAAAAAACATACTATAGCCTTAGATGTGCTATCGGTCGAGCTGGAGAATTTTAAACCGCTATTCATTGTAGCAGGAGACCTATGACAGGTGATCGGAAGCTGGTACGTGCTACCTGCCCTCTCAGCCTCTTTATGTCAACTGCCAGCTCCCATAGAAACGTATAATCACTGCGGATTGGTCGGCCTTCGAGCAATATGCATCTCGGGTGCAAGTTCTGGGAGACATGAATTCAAATCTTTTCGGAGGCCTAGTCGTACATGCTATGATAGGTTTTTCTCCGCGATCGCTGTTGGTACCTAACCTTCGAGGACTCAGGCGCGAAGAAGGTCCTCATAATCTTCATGCATGCATACGTTGCCGCCTGGATCCTAGCCTCGGGACGCTTTGTCTGCGTCTGGCATCTAAGGAAGAAGATTTCTGGACGTATATCATATTTTCAGTGATACCAAGTCTTAGCAGATACCATGTTTAGAAGTCGTGGAACCACATGCGACGTCTCCTCAAGTCAGCGAGCTCGCTCTCTATGGACTCACGCACCTGCAGGAAGTATCACTTGCCTTGTTCAGCAACAACGCTTTATCTGGTCCAAGAGGTCTCGTTGGCCTTCGAGTATTGGACATCCGGATTGCAGTACCTCTCACCCGCGTCAAGTCTCAATTTCGTACCTTCAGCCTGGACAAATTAATTGTCCACTCGTTCGATTTGATCTTGAGCGGTAATCTGATAGAAGGCTGAGTGATTCTATGCAGACGGCTGCAGCTGGTGTCTGATCATCGTCCAGCGCTCCTTGTGCAAGCTGAACGATCGGATCCTCTGGAGTGTATCCTAGACGTACTAAAGAGTGGTGAGCATATCAACTATGCATTCAGCTCCGCACACTCACTCCCCTCGTGCACTTCTCCAGCCGGCGAAAGGTCAATCTTTCGCAATCTTGTGTGGCGTGGCTTGACGATGATGGATCGATCTGCATACGGCTGAGAAAACCAGGAGGGGGAGTTGCAACTACCTTTTGGGTCGGATGCTCTCTCATCGAACAACCATTGCCAGTCGTGGTTGTGCTTTCGGCGATCTTGCCCTGCTTGAAAGAGTTCTCCGTTGAGCTCGGAGAGGGGATTTTGGACCAAGATGCACGACAGACCAAGTGGGAAGAGGTATCGGTGTACAGTGGTGTTTTCACCTTGGTCAGGTGGCAGGCCTTGAGGTTTGCATGTGCGCGTTTAATCCAAATGCTATGGGCACGGAGTTCAGTTGTGTTACGAAGAAGGTCGACCTGCAGAGTCACTCGTCAAGTGTTTTTCTAGGTGATCATTGTAATACCTTGCGATATTAGACGTGGTGCTTGACGCAGCTGTGACGCAAAACTGACGCTGCTGGTCTGATGTAGTGCCGAGGTTTGGGACGAGCTTAGCAAGAGAGCGTCGCCACATTTGCAAGTTGGACCGGGAACCAATGCGGGGGTCACCCGTCGCAAGTAATCGCTGTATGGTTTTGAATAGTGGTTTCTATTGTGGGGTGAGTATTTGTATGCTTCCAGTACCAACGGCACCAACCATACGGTATCATGTCGGTTTCTAAGCTAACCGCTAGTGACACATGGATACCAGAAGAATTAAAATTACTCAAATGACATTACCGATGGCTAGGTAAGCGAGCGAAGGACCTAAGAGGCCTTGCACGACGATACGGAGGGGACGGTTGGGGAGGAGGAAGAGTCATACAGGAAGGATGCGTGATGGTACGCTAGAGAGGGCATGGAATACCGAGGAAGGAGGCGTAAAAGGCCTTGTACTCAGCTTGGTACATGTAGATGGTAAGTGGTAAGTATGTGGCCTGGGTTTTACATACACTAGGTTCTCAATTGTGGGATAGACACCGATATGATATCATCAAGATAAACTGTTCATGGACCAAGGGAATGGTATAATCAAATGAACAAGCATGTTAAACAGCAAATACTAGAACCGAGCTATGTGCGCGCAGCGCCCACGCTCGTCGAAGTCGACTGAAACCGTGCCAGCACCTCGCTGAGGGCTGCAAAATCGAACACTTTCGGCTCCCTCGCAAGTGTCATCGTCGTGGTCGCAAGCAATAATGTATCGCGTCGGATCGTGGTAGTAGATTTCTTCTTTGAGGAAGGCTTACCGGCCTGAGTGCCTCCTGAGATCCATGCTTGGAACAAGGGGGTTGTTGGGCGTTGGAACATATTTGCACGCTGCAAAAAGGTCTAGATGACGGTAGAAGTTGTCTGTGGGATTATACAATGGAAGCGCTGGAATAATACACGCGTAAACACGTATGCTTGATAAGTGTTCAAAGTTTGAAACTTACCAGATTCAAGAAGTCCGAGTGCTTGACGTGGTGTTACATGACGCGTGAACATAACTGGTTGATAGCCATGTAGAAAGTATATCAAAGGAAGAGAGAAAAACCACTTACAATAGGCACAAACTACGATACAAGCTCTGAGCTCGACGCGGCACTGAACGAGCACTTGGCCTCCATTGGTGATGGCGTCACCGATAAATTTACATGCTGTCGGAAGCTCAAGCAACAAAGCTTCGCGACCATTATTTGGGATATCAATAAAACAGTGATTAAACAGAGGAAGATCTGGCTTCGGAAGTTGTGCAGATGAGATGGAAAGCACATGTGTCATGCCCAAGTCCAAAAGAAGTGACTCGGCAGCATCAGGATCTCCCGGGAAGTCACTGGGTATTAAAAAGCGTAAACTGCAATGCGGTTTAACTACACAATCGAGGTCCGCACCTACTAAGGTATAATTGATCTGGTATCACGGGTACGGTGTCGGCAATCAGGTCGAGATATTTAGATACTTCTCGTTTTTGCCTGCGCTTCCAGGCGATATACTCGCTGTTTGTGCATGAAGGCTTATAACGGCACTCGCCGAAAGCAATCAATTGCTTCATGAATCCATAATTGGGGTGAATTTTTGGTCGACCTGTGTAGCCGAACGATCATGAGTCCAATGAAATAAGTAGGAGGTCGAATCTTACGTTTTCGTACGTATTGTATTGCTGCATGAGCAGATAGGCGTTGGGTGGACATTACTTGACACGCGAGAGCCAAGCTAAGTGCTCCACAAAGAAAGCAAGGATTAAAATGACGTAAACTTACGGTAAGCACAAACGATAGTGGGGCTTCTTGAGACGCCCATGGCACAATGAACTAGAACCTTTCCCCCTTGGTCCAAAGCGTTTTGAATGAAGCTGCATCCCCGAGGCAGATGTATAAGGAGATCTTCATACTCTGAGTCTTGCACGGGTATAGTGAGGTGGTTGTGGTCTGTAGACGAATACTCGGTGCAGACTGAAAGAATATGTGTTATTCCAAGTCCCTTGCGTACATCGGTTGATAGAGCGGCAGCAAGACTGAGGCCTATGTCAGATAAGGTCATAGTACTGAACGACGGGCTGCATACTTTCCAATATAAACATTGTCAGCAATGATCGGGTCAATCGAGATTGGTACATCTGACCAGGTCATGCTTGGTGAGTAGGTGAAGGAACGGAGAGAAGGGAAGAGAAAGGTGGAGCTGGCCAACTAATATGATGCCAACGTTTATACCAGGGCCGGTATGGAACCGGTGGAAGGCTGATCACAGGTTCCGATCGTTTTTGGGTTTTGCAGATGCCCAGAGAGAGCCATCATATCGGAAGTTGCCGTTGCACCGGAGCATGCACCGTGTGAATGTTGCATAAGTGCACTCTACTCCTCCCAGACCCAGTCGCCCGCGCGTATATCGCTCATGGGTACTAGTTTGGATACAGCTGGCATCAGAACTGGAATGATTGGAGCAAACGTACTGCAATTTTTGCGTTGAGTCGGATCTTGGTGGATAGCGATATCATGGACTCTTTCTGCCTCATCCATTGGTATAATTCCCTCAGCGCATTCATTGCCAATTGATACAATTTTCTCCACGGAGCCGAGCAAAAAGCGAATGATACTCACGTATTAACGGCGCGGATGTTCTCATTCTTCACGAGGACTTGCTTCTATGATGAAAGGCTCAAGGTAGTAGAGCCACCGCGCTGGTGGACATATTTGGGAATGATGCAGTGTGTCAGTGAAGCCGCGGCGCCATCTGTGGATTTCAGATACGAATCATATAAGTTCCAACCGACCCTTGTTAACTGCGCCTTCGAGTAACAATGAGACAGCTTGAACTGTACTGTGTAAACCCTATTTTTGTGCGTACACCTCTGCGGACCGGCGCGCGCCGCCAAGTTAGGTTTTCGAACCCCGCTCCAAGTCCTAATGCAGACAATTCCACCTTCAAACATTTGAAGTTAACGCCCGTACGACAAGCTGTTTTTCCATTAACGCATAAGAGATGTCAAAGAGGCGGGTAGCTTACTACTATGATGGTGTGCTCATTGTAAAATCTACACTTTTTGTTCCTAACAAACCAATACTACAGGCGACACCGGTTCATATACGTACGGTCTTGGTCACCCCATGAAACCGCATCGAATGCGCGTCACGCATGATCTTGTATCAGCCTATGGAATGCTCGACAAAATGCACGTTCTGGTATGCCTTACCCCCTGAACCATTTATTCTTCTGTTAAGAAAACAGCACATACGTAGCGTCCCAAACGCGCTACTCCTGAAGCTATGACAGCTTTTCATACGGACGAGTACATACATTTTCTAAATCGCGTGACTCCAGAGACCGCAGAAGAGTTAACTTATCATGGCACCCGTTGTGAGTACCAGCGATTCCTCTTTGACGCACTTGTTACCCATGACATACCTCCACAGTTCTGATGGGCGAGGACAACCCTGCATTTGAAGGTGTATTCGAGTTCTGTTCAATATCAGCCGGAGGCTCAATATGTACGACTCTTTCCATTTTCCTGCGCGTTCTGCACTGACATTTTCTAGCTGCTGCACAACGAATATCTTCAGGAGCCGCAGATATCTCTATCAATTGGGCAGGTGGTCTCCATCACGCGAAGAAACGAGAGGCATCAGGCTTCTGTTATATTAATGACATTGTACTGGGTATATTGGAGCTCCTGAGGACATACCCTCGCGTTCTTTACATCGATATCGACTGTCATCACGGAGATGGCGTAGAGGAAGCATTTTACACCACAGACCGCGTCATGACCTGCTCGTTCCACAAATTTGGGGAATATTTTCCCGGCACCGGTACGCAGGAGGATCGAGGAAGAGGAAAGGGGAGGAACTACACGGTGAATATCCCCTTGAAGGACGGAATTACGGACGAGGCTTTTAAGAGGGTGTTTGAACCGGCGAGTACTCGTCAAGTATTCATCTACTTCCGCTAACAGCGCATCAGATTATAAATAAGATCATGGAAATTTATCGACCTGGTGCAGTCATCTTACAGTGTGGAGCGGACTCTCTTGCAGGGGACAAACTTGGATGCTTCAATCTGACTATGAATGGACATGCTCACTGCGTCCAGTATCTGCGCGCCTTCAATGTCCCACTCATCCTTCTTGGAGGCGGAGGATATACAGTGAAGAACGTTGCGCGGACTTGGACGTACGAGACTGCATGTGCTCTCGGCATTCAGGACGACATTGACCCCAATCTGCCATGGAATGAGTACTTTGAGTGGTTTGGCCCGCGTTACAGGCTCGAGGTACCAGAGAACAACATGGATGACTTGAATGTACGGGATGGAAGTTTGGACAAAGTGCGCGCGACTGCACTGCAGCAGCTCTCACAATTACCTTGCGCACCCAGTGTCGGGATGCATGAGGTACCAAGGGAAAGTCTGGGGCGGCACCTTGGGTTAGATATCGCGGAAGAAGATGCCGATGAAGACGGTGGCACCGATGATCTAGATCGTCGGCTTGCTCGTAAGCGTCAACCTGTCATCACAGCTTAATAGAGCAAGTCTGACACTCTGCAGAACACTCCCGGTTCGTGTACAAATTGCAGGAGCCAGGAGGCTCCGACGAATCGGATGATGAGCGGTACGACTCTGACGGATCTTCGTATCGCCGACGGAAGCGCATGAGTATCCTCTCAAATCGTGTCGTCAATGTTGACCCTGACATCGGGAGGGGCCCACCACGGGGACGACGCTTCTTTAAAAGTGCTGTGCGGTGGGACGAGACGTATGGCCGTGTCCGGTTGGGTAAGGAGCCGGTACTGGGCTCTCTGAATGGGAGTAGACTGGGGGGGGTGATGGATGTGACTGGACGGAGTACCCCAGGTGGAGATGTTACTATGGAAGAGTGGGAAGATGGTACTTCTGTATGATTTAGGTGAGTGGTGTTACAGCCTCCGTTTGTATGTTTACTGTTATTAACTACCTAATCTTAAACGTGACGTTCACCTTAGAGCTTTTGCACTGGTTTAGTGCCTGTTTGCGCTTTAGTACAACATAATATGTAATCCCACAGGTGCCTTGCAAGTATATCCCTCTTCCAATGCGCTGAAAATTTTCACCTCTTTCAGCTTGCAATTTAAGTGGACTCGATTCAATTGCATAGTCACTCTCACACATTCTTCGCTCAAAACAATGACTAGAGGTCCATGCAAGGCTGCAAGTACATTCCTTATACTTGCCTGCTCGATGGTATCGATGGGAACTCTGTATATCCAAAAAGCAAAGTCTAACAGTCATGCGTTCGCAGAGAACCGGAAAGGCTCGCGAAGAGCTAGCGGTGATAATACGCGCTACCGCTGAAGCTTTATCACGCATTTTCGTTCATTATCTCTCGGAAGACGAGTGCTTGTCGCTCACATCGAAGCATCCTGTTGACCAGAATACGTTGACGATGGAGGGAGGTTGCTGTCAGGACCTCCAGTTTGTGGTGCAGGAAGGATGTGCCATTCGGCTTCAGAAAACAGCAGGAACTTCGTTTCCACCTTGAGTCGGACGTATGGCTCAAGCGATCAGAAGCTCTTGTTGGCACTCACCTGTTGCTTTAGCTCAACTGTGATCAAGCTACGATGCCTCTCATCGTTCTCTATCCATTGTCGCGTGGTTTCTGACATATTTGACCCTTGTTAAAAGACCTTACAGCACTCTGGCTAATCATCGATAAGCCGATTACTGAAAAATGTTTCTCGCAACTGCCGCCCACTCTGCGCAGCTCCAAACTCGAGAGTCCTATTTCGGCCTCAAGCCCTTGCCTTCTTGCGAGCCTGTATGGGCTAACTTGACAATTGTCGAGATCCCCATACATCGCCCGGGCGCAGTCCTCTGCCTGCTGCACCTATGTTCTATCATCTGCTCGTTAGCGATCCAGACGAGCACACCACCAGTATGCTTGTTCTTCTGAGGGAGCACCGTTCAACGTAAACTCGGAGCTCAGGCCGCCTCAGAGACATTTGATATTCGGTCCGTGTTCCAGCTCGCCTCAACATTGGAGCAGGAAAATGAGGATGGCATACTGTTTGCAACTTGAACAAGAGCGTGACTCTGTCCAAGTGCAGGTGTGTCAGTACCAAAGTTCGCTGACAAGAATGCAGAAGAGACGTGATCGACGAAAAGGGATTCAAACCATGGTAGGAGTGTGTCGAGTTGCAAAGGAGAGTCGAAGCCTGATTTTTGTGAGTACCTACATACTTGTTAAACCAAAAACTCAAAATTTAATACTACAATAGGGCGCACAACTCGACAAATTTTATAGCTTTTGGTTATTGTCCACATGAGAAGAAAAGGTCTTGGGGTGTGCCGAGGCCACCGGTGAGCGAGATGACCCTCGCATTGATTACGTGGGCCCTCGCGATTCGCTTTGCAACAATGTAAAGTTTCTAGATGTGAATGGGTGGTCTTTTGCCGAAGACCCGCCATGGGCAATTACAATAGCAAGGTGGGTTTGTCGTTGGCAAAGCGTTATAATTCAAATAGGGACGTTACGGTTGACAGAACTTCCAACTTTTCATTTCCATCTCCAATATCTCAACCTCCTTCGCATTAATATGCAAACAATCGAATCAAACGCCGCTTCATCAGAAGGCAATTCTCACAATGCACTTCATTCGACTATTTGTCGCTTTCCCACGGAAATCCTCTGTCAAATCTTTCTGTACTGCATGCCAGAAGACGAAGAATGGAAATTGACGTCTGAACCAGATCCGAGTGTGGCCCCCATGCTGTTGACCACAATATGTCGACGATGGCGGGACGTTGTTGTGGACATGCCGAGTCTATGGTGCAAGCTGCGAATGGAAGTCGACGGTGACTGGCAGAAGAGAGCTTTCTGCTATGAGTCCTACCTCAAGCAATCACAAGGACGTCAGTCATTGACACTCGAGATTCATGACGCAGACTGGACGGTGCCACGAAGCCTGCTCCAACTATATGTCGACCAGATATCGAATCTGTCTATCGAGTTATTCCGCGGTGCTGGTTCCTGTCCAGTGGTGGCAGCGGACTTCGGCGGACTTCAGGAGCTGAGCATTTGCAATTGTGGTACTGCAGGAGCCATCGCGCATTCTGTCGTACAATTGCCTCCCAACACGCACAGTCTGAAGTTAATGAACGTGTGGCTTACCAAGACGGAGTTATCTAGCTTCAATCCTCTTGCATGGGCCAGTCTCACAAGTCTTGAGATCATGGTAGGGGAATTAAACTTGATCCCCTACTTGCTCCGTCTATGTCCCAATCTCTCGTCCTTGACGATGATGGGAACATTCACGGGGGAGATCGAGACCTCAGAAAGATTGGAGCACACCAAACTTCAATCTTTGCGCCTATACAGTGCCTCGCATTTCAACACGCACGAGAACCCGAGCAGAATTTTCGAGCTATTCGATGCCGTGACACTCCCCAATCTACGGGAGATCGAGGTTTGCAATATAGGACGATGGCCTCACGAAGACTTCAAGGAGCTTTTGGAACGGTCGCAGTGTCCCCTAGAGCGCCTGAACTTTGGTAGTTTTGTGATAACAAAGAAAGAAGAGCTAGCAGAATACGCCACCCTTCTTCCTTCACTCAAAATATCGATGTATCCTCGTTATTAACAGACCAAACTACCCAGTTTGGTTTCAAATAGTACATAGCAGTATAGTAGCTGATGATAGCGGACTTACGATATAGAAGTTAGAAACGATAGGGGGTTGTGTATAATAGTGCTCGATGTTGTCACATTACGTCATCCACTCCAGTACCATTTCAACATTGCCCCTACGAGTTGTGTTTGCTACCTTCAAGATGGAGGTGGTTCAACAGCTAATCTCATTTGCACCGCCTATGACTATTTTTCCCACTTATCATCCGCCGGTGTGGAGGACGAAGTCACAGCTTGATCAGTTGGTGTCGATGGACCTCCACGAGCAGTCATGGGTTGCACAAGGTGGTCTGAATATCGAGGAGATATACAGATGATATATCAATACTTGCTTACCCACATGGAACTCATTGCTTTTCGTGCCAGCTAAATCCACATGGACCGTGATATCACCCGGGCCATCATCAAGCTAATTCCTCTCTTCATCATCCGAGTCTGAACATCTACCTTGAGGTTCATCATTCGAACTCGAGATAAGGTCCGCGGTCGTGGTAGGCAGCCGAGCATGTGGCGGGCCAACAGTTTGTGGCTCGGGTTAACGGTGGACGGTGGATTTTTGGTCATCTGTCAAGCCGGTAACTAATTAACTTATTTCTTTCGACTATGCAGTATGCTTGTTCTGATATATTGATTTCATGTTATTGACGATGATCGGATCTCTATTGCAGACCTCAAAACTCCGTACTCCTGCATATCTTCTTCAACCACTCTGTCATCGAGTTCGCCAGGTGCCATCCTGCGGATGTCATCAATCGGACTTTGTCGTTGATTGCACCTACTGATGCGTGCCACAGGGGTGGTATGTAGATGGCAGGGGTGGCTAGCCACTGACGGTGGTAGCTGATGCGTATCAGTTTCACAGTGCCTGACGTAGATCGTGGCGGGAGTGATGATGTCAGACCAGACAACCCGGAATTTGCCGACAAAACATGTCCCCCGGACTCTGCCCAGACGTGTCCCCCAGACTTTGAGGCGAAGTCTGCGTAGACTTAACACAGACCGGCCATTTCCTACATGCCCTCCCGTTCGTACCTCTCGTCTCGGCGCCTATCTCAACAGAGATCACCCAGTCCATGACTCTGCACAAGCAACTTACATCAGGTGTCTGGAGCTTGCCAACCAAAGTCATATCTTATTTAAGCATTGCCTATTGAGCCCCTATACCGGGTGTTGAACAATCCGACTGACGGGCATCCACACACAAGTGAAGTTCGTTGCCTCTCTCGCATCACCGTATCCGCACAGTCGAATTGGATCGTAAATTGGGCACCATTTCCATTGCAACCTGCATATGCGACGTAGTAAGTACATAAGTAGTAATCACATCGTTTTTCCGAATCTCACTTTGCCCTTCAGACTACAACCATTAGAGATGCACCGCTGTCTTCTGTTGGATGAGATCCTCGAAGTGATATTTGATTTTGTCTTCAATTCTATGAAAGTGGTTGACTTGAGAAGTGCTTCCAATTGTCACCAAATCCCTTATATCTTACCATCTTGCTATCACCACGATAGACGCTCTGTCTTCTGCCTCGCACTCACATGCCACGCATTCCGTGATATAGCATTCGGTCTCCTTTATTCTCACCTGTGCAGCATCCGGCCTCTTATCAAATCCCTGCCTCACTCGGAATTGGTTTTCTCGGGCACAGCGTCCCTGGTGCTTACATCTGAACAGTTCAACTCATCAATTCCCTACGCCGCACGCGTCAAGTTTCTCTTTATGCAATACGACTACCATGGGACTGTATATGCAACCCTCCTTGCAAGTGCGCCCAAAGACACCCCGATATTTCCCAACCTGCGCTCGCTTACATGGTACGATGGGCGCATCACCTCCATCCCAGTTCTTAGACTCTTCCTACCTAGCCTCGAGACCCTCTCCATTGACATCACAGAAACATCATTTCGCCAGGCCATCATCCCTGACCTCCATATTACTGCCCCTCACCTCAAAGCTCTCGAGCTTATGGGCAATTACGTCGCAACTCAGTCGGAAATCGAGTTGTTGTTGCTCACTTATCCCGAGGGTCTCACAAAGTTTTCGTTTCAATGTTGCACTATCTCAAGTGGCTTGCTCGATGTTATTGCCACATGGCCACGCCTCCGATGGCTCACTCTCCAGCTGGGTCCCGAAAGCATCCCTTCTGTACCACTCCACGCGCCACAGATGTTTCAGGCACTCACTCACTTGAATATCTCGTGTAACAATTTTGGAATTTTCACATCTTTCCTGCGCGCCTTCCGAATGCTCCGGATGGATTCTGATACGTATTCACTCGAATGCCCCAACCTCAAAACAATCCATATCAACGCAAAAGAGTGTAACACATCCAGCACCTGGTCCGAACTCCTTAGCAGTCTCACATGTACGAAGCTAGAGCACCTCATTATTGAAGAGCTGTGTGATTGGTTCTCCTGCACATTAGCTGTCTTTGATTTCCATCCCCTCCTTGCGCACCCCATCGCCCTCGCAGAGCTCAAGACCCTTGTTCTCATCCCAAACGGCTACACTTCAACCATAACACTCACCGATACGGACATCATCACGCTTGCTCGCACATGCCCATATCTCACTGTCCTCGATCTAGGGGTGCGCAATACGCCTATATCCCTATATGCCTTAAACTTCCTTGTGAGGCGCTGCCGCGAGTTGCGCCGGGCCTCGGTCTGCGTGAATGCGGAGCTTGATGCACTTGGAAGAACGCTTTCAAAGAACGACGTCGACAACGATCAAGGGGGTCTGCAATCCAATACGCAGCTGTTCCAACTACACGTCGGGGGGAAGTCGCCTATTGCATGTGTGGGCCCCTTGCGCCCATCGACGGCGCCAGACCTGATGATGTCTATCCCACGGTTCCTGCACATGATGGCGCCGCGGCTTGAGAGTATCATGAAGATATTGCCCGAGGGAAAGTATGGACGAAGATGGGAGATGGTGTCGGACGCTTTGTCGGTAATGGTGAAGGACAGCGCGAAAGAAAGTTGAGGATGATGATGGTATGATTTTATGATTTCGAGTATAGCTACAACGTCAACCATGCCGTGCACTTGCTTACTGTTCCTTCCGTGTGGTATCACTCTTGCGAGTGGCTTAAATAGATCTCTGTTTGAATTGACATTGTGACTAAGGTACACTAGAAGGTACAATCAGCTCAATTAGAAATAGGTTGGATCCTCGAGTCCCCTTGATTACGCGCTAGCTCGTGCATAATTGTTCAATTGTTCAGGTTCTTGCATCACCTCGCGGTAACTTTTCTGTGCCCTCAAACACTCCATATACATTGAAATACAAACTTCAAATCATATTTGTGCTCGTATAGCTCAACAAGAACTGCCCATTCACTTGTTCCCGATGTTCTACATATTGTAAGGACGCGGCGATTACCCAGTTTTGCACGTCAACCTCATCGTTGCATGTAGGGCGCCATCACGGTCCACATAGACGGGATTGCTGCCATGACACAGTTAGTTAAATTCGACAAAGGAGAAGAGTCACATTATATGTCGTTAGTACGATTGCTCCAAATACATCATGCAACATGGAGCGAGCTAAGGAAGCTAAAGACTTACTCGTACATCACCCAATCTCCCAATGGCCACCAACCGTAGATAGAAGGCTTGCCAGCTATCCCGCTATATTTTTTATGGTAATCAGGTCTGCGAAGCCGACATGGGAACAAATAATACCCCACAGGATAAATCCATCAGTTCCTTCAAATGAGTCAGAGCAAATAAACTACAAACTTACTCTTGTGGCACAATTGTCTCGACGAAATTATCACCCGGCGGCAGCTTCAGGGGTTTGCGGCCAGGTTTCCCTTCTATCTTGAATAAAACTTTCGTGCAAGCTGGAAGGCTAGGCGAAGAAACGCCATACAGAACGCGCCAATTCCACTGAACAGTGGACATATCAAAGCGGAGAAACCATATACGTCCTGCAGGCCATGGTGTTATCACATCGGCATGATGAAAAGAACAAGAAACCTGCGCCACACACCATCTGCGACAAATTCATAATTTAACTTGTGCGTGATGCGCAAGCGTGTCTGGAACTTCCTGATGCAGAAAGAAACGACAAACTCATGGTCGTTGCCCATCCCGCCAGTGACTTCATGCACTTCAATCTCATCCGGTGGACAACCTAAAGATCGTCTCAAAACCTCACCCTTGGCTGATGTGAAGCATGGTAGATAAGTTAATGCACTCTCACGTAGTGTCACTTACCATCAACATTTGCCAATTTCAGCTGCGTAAACGATGCGTGATCGCTAGTTGCCATGCATGCGAGACGCAATTCGGAAGAGCATGCAGGCGAACATTCAGAGATGAATGCAGCGAAGGCAACCACAACTTCTCGCTGGTTGTTCACAATTGCCCAATATAGCGCTGTGTGATCCTCGATATTTGGCGTTTGTAGAAGCTTGGAGAACCCTTTAATTGTAAGATCAGCAGCACAGATGTTGATGATCGAGGCGGCGGAGGATGGGTTGACATCTGGAGTGAGAACGATATCACGGATGCGCGATAGAACTGCGGTGCGTTTCTGCCTGGCGACAAATAAAAAGGAAAAGAAAGATGATGCGCTGAATGATCGGAGAGTGGCCGACGATGTTTCAGACAGAGGTGTCGTGTCGTACGAGGGAGGTGCATCACCGGCACCCACGGACTTTTGGTCATCGAAATCTTCTGAAGGATTGGTAGTCATGATGGCTATACTAGAGGGGCAAGTCAGAACGTCGAAGAATAAAAAAGAAAATAGGGGCCACAACCGATTTCCTTTTTGGTCATACGAGCACTTTCGGCAGTTTGCCCTCGACGCAACTCACCAAACACATAAAATCGATTATGGCGCTGATTTGTTTCGGTTCTACCTGATACGAAAGCATCCTTGCATTACCGCACGCAAGCATAAACTTCTTTGTTCCTCTTACCGTGCAATATCTTCAATTGGCAAGGACACAGAGATAGTAGCATCTCAAGATCCCACCCCTTGTGTCTTCTCAATCCCTAGTCATGTCTGCGTTTTCAGCATGCATAGTGACCCATGGAACGGATGGACACTTTCTGGTCAGTTCACCTACTAGTGCTAGAATTGTGCTTATCAAACACTTCCCAGAGTCATCCACGTGGCCGCGTCGCCCTCCTCTACTATAACCTCTTTCAAGGTCTATATCTTTCCAACCTTTTAACACATCGACGCATGTGTGACTCAATCTTGGAATTTTTACAGGTATTTTCGCGTTGCATGAAACATAGTCCGGCTTACTTTAAGTGCTCCATTGTTCGGTATTTCTTCCAGAAACAGGCCACCTTCGATGACGAGATTGGCTGCTTCTACCTAATTGCGACCTAGAAGCTGAATTGTTCAGCCAGAGCTACCGGAATTGATGAGGACGCCTGCCTTCTGGTAGCACATCACTCCGTTGAAATGGTCCCGAAGTTCTAACATGATGCTATGTAGGGATGGATGCCTTTCAACCGAACCATGTTGGGGCATGACGGTCCTTTGTAACGGATGCCGCTACAGTCTACTTGCTAGTCAGCCTTCAGGAGATCCGATTATGGCATGAGGATCCAGTAAGTAGAAGCAGTTGTTACAGCACGAGAAGGAGCTTCAAGTTCGAAACATGTACGCGAAATTATGACATGAATGGGACACTTGGCCACGATTATGGCTCTGGATGTCCTGACTTGCTAACGTTCTTAGGATGTGTCCGTATTTTTTCCCCTCAATTAAACTATGCTGATCCTATCATTTCGTCAGGTGCTTCGAGGGCCGCGCAAGTATAAAAACCCTCACTTTGACACATCGACAGGCGCTCACCTTCTCGATTACAATCATGCAACTCTCGTTGATTTTCAGGACACTTATGTTCTTTGCCGCTATTGTTGCTGCATATTCCCCGCTAGACTTTGGGACGAAACATACATGTGAGGACTCATGCGTCGATCTAATTAGTGAGAGGAATACTGATATGCTTTGCAGCTGTGGCCAAGCGCGAGGGGCTCGACTTTGACCTTACTCGCCAGTTGAACGTCAGGGCGCCTGACGTTAGTCACATTTCAGCGCCCAACGATCCTGATGATCCTGTCGAGCCTAACGATCCTTTCGAGTCTAATTAAAATGACTGATGAGTGGCGACGAGAAGTGTGGGGAGTAACCATGCGTTACAAGAAAGGTACTGTTGTTTCTTTCTACCTCTTTCTGATACGCGACTTATTGCTTTTCAGCTGTACAATAGAGGTGGACCGTGAGGGGTGCTACAACGTCGTCAGTCACTAACTGCAGCTTTTGTTTGTAGAATACTTTCTTTGCGTTTCGCTTCGTATCTTGTTCTGAGGAAGGAGATTCCAGACTCATCGGAACTTTCAACCAATTGAATCAGATGATGTCATTGGTCATGTCCAAAAACTCGCAACAGCACTGTGCTCTCCACGGATAGTTATATATCGCAACGTTGAACAGCAGAGGCAGTTTCACATCATTTGACTACCACGTGAAAGACAAGTGATGTGAATACATTCAAGACTGAACCTGCTGACCGCGACGCTAACACGATGGAACGTCAACATTTCAATGCAATCACTGCGCCTCAGAAAGATATTTCGCTACCCTTGTAGCCATCATTTTTGCAACCAGCCTGTCAAAGGTGTCTCGACTGAATTGAAAGTTGACGAAAATTCATGCCGCTACAGTCTACTTGCCGGTCAGCCTTCAGGAGATCCGATTATGTCGAGTTGTCGCATGAGGATCCAGTAAGTAGAAGCAGTTGTTACAGCACGAGAAGGAGCTTCAAGTTTGAAACAGCCATGTGTAGACATGTACGTGAAATTACGACGTGAATGGGACACTTAGCCACGATTAAGGCTCTAGATGCTCCTGACTTACTAAAGTTCTTACGATGTGTCCGTATTTTTTTCTCTCAATTAAACTGTGCTGATCCTATCATTTCGTCAGGTGCTTCGAGGGCCGCGCAAGTATAAAAACCCTCACTTTGACACATCGACAGGCGCTCACCTTCTCGATTACAATCATGCAACTCTCGTCTATTTTCAGGACGCTTATGTTCTTTGTCGCTATCGCTGCTGCATATCCCTCACCAGACTTGGGGACGAAACAAACTTGTAAGGATTCATGCGTCGATCTAGTTAGTGACAATGATACTGATGTGCTTTGTAGCTTTGGCTAAGCGCGAGGGCCTTGACTTTGGCCTCGCTCACCAGTTGAACGTTAGGGCGCCTGACGTTTCAGCGCCCAACGATCCTGACGACCCTGTCATGCCTAACGATCCTTTCGAGTCTAATTAGAATGACCGATGAAGGGCGACGAGCAGTGAGAGGAGTAAGCTAACCAACCTCTCCTTCCGTTGGGCATTCGGAATTACTAACTCAACGTTTAGTGCCCGGAATGCCCCGCTAACCCGACGACAATACCTGAAAACAGAACGTTCAACCATTCCAATCACCACTCGGAGAGTCAGATCCACGCATACCATAACGAAAAAGAAAATACCTAAGACATGTCATTGTGGTTTTGTTCCAGTCGAAGTAAAGATGCTAGTTTTGCAACCAGCCTGTCAAAGGTGTCTCGACTGACTCTGATTTAATTGAAAGTTGACGAAAATTCTTTGATTCATAAAACTATACTACACACCGAAAATAGTGTCGAGTTCACGATCAGGACCTTCCAAGCAGCATGAAAAGAAGTCTGCATCGGGATCAGACAAATAATCAAGGTCATCATCACTGGCGAGTTTACTGAGGTCATCGTCATTGTCGTCCAGCACAGTCGCAAGCCTCATGAGGAGTTGGGCTTGCCCTGCGAGATGTGCTTGAAGTTCAGCCTGTGTTGGTTGCACCACACGCATTGCCACAGGCCGGCAGAGTTGTGGTCCTTTTAAAAATGTCAAAGTTTGACAGGTGAACTCAGCTATGCTCGCGAACTGAGCGAGCACAAAGCGAGCAGCCCTATTCATTTATTTCTGTATGCTCGATAATCGGACTCACCTACTACTTATATGCATCAGGCAAGCCTACGATGTCAATAAACGGGAAAAAATGGCCTGACGTTCTTACGATACGTCCGTATTTTTTTATCCCGATTAAACTGTGCTAACCCCATTATTTCGTCAGGTGCCGCGCAAGTATAAAAACCCTCGCGACTTGACGCATCGACAGGTGGTCACCTTCTCGATTACAATTATGCAACTCTCGTTTATCTTCGGGACACTTGTGTCCTTTGTTGCTATTGCTGCTGCATATCCCTCACCAGACTTGGGGGCAAAACAAACTTGTGAGGATTCATGCGTCAATCTGGTTGGTGACAATGATACTGATATGCTTTGCAGCTTTGGCTAAGCGCGAGGGGCTTGACTTTGACCTCGCTCACCAGTTGGACGTTAGGGCGCCTGACATTTCAGCGCCCAACGATCCTGACGACCCTGTCCAGCCCAACGATCCTTTCGAGTCTAATTAGAATGACTGACGAAGGGCGACGAGCAGTGTGAGGAGTAACTACATATTACAAGGTACTGTTATTTCTTTCTACTTCTGATACGCGGCTTATTGCTTTTCAATAAAGGCGGACTGTGAGGGGTGCTACAAGGCGTCAGTCACTAACTACAACTTCTGTTTGTAGAATACCTTTCTTTGCGCTTCGCTTCGTATCTTGAACTTTCGATCAAGCTTGGCACTTTGAATCGGATGATGTCATTGATCAATCAGTCATATTCAACATCAGCCTGAAACTTGCAACAATACTAGGCGTGTTCTCTGCGAATAGTTGGTAAACTCGGCCTTTCCGTCGGACAAGTGTATCAGAAACGATATAAGAATGAAGCAATAAACTTGCAACAGTTTTACATCATGTGACTACCACGTGAAGGATAAATGATGTCAATTCATTCAAGACTGGACCGCAGTACTCAGTACTGACGAACGTCAACATGTCGATGCTCAGAACAATGCAATCTCTGCGCATCAGAACGATTTCTCGCTACCCCTTGTCCTTGCACCATTCTCTTCACACATCTACCCGTCTTTTGTATTCTTCATCAGACGCACCTAAGCCCCATAGTGCAGACAGTTACTTCAAAGATGTGGACGAAACAGCTCCACAAGACCCTACCATTCACCGCGTCGACGCCGCATCAGAGGCAGTACAACGCCCTTACGAGCCACCTTCAGGGCAGTGGAGTCAGGCGGGGGTCAGGACCAGCGAGTACTATGAACATGTTAGCAAAGACGAGCCGTATGACGTGCCTACTGGGCAAGCAAAAGAGAACAATCTACGGTACGGTGGCACCGAGAAACTAGGTCCTGAGATTAGTGATCCTGGGGAGGGTCCAGAGGGTCAATCGAAGGGAGGGCGTAAACCAGAACGAAGTGCCTGAACATAAATTCGTCGCCAAGGTATCATTGTCAGGTCGTTCTTCAGTTCCTTGTAGTTTTTGATCGACTTATGATATATCACAGCTTCGATGATTCATGATAGGCGTGTAACGTTAGTGGGATGTATGTATTATGAAGCCCTGGCGTAGTTGTTGTACGAATACTATGTTTTTATCTGCAGTCGAGTGTCTTCCTGGGCATTCATTGTTATTCATACTCGCCTTTACCAACCCGGAAGTTGATTTCAGCTGGTCACTCGTACAGACACCGTGACTACCTTCGACAATACGTTCAAGGTCCATTGGTAAGGATGCAGCCAAAGATAGTGCGTGTTGCTCAAGAAAGTGGTTATCCAGGACAACGCTTGACAAGACACTGAATGTTATAACGTTAAGCATATAGACCCGGCTATTCGATCAAGGCATAAGCTCCAATACAGCCTGACACCTTGTTCCGCTTTGGTCCTTCGTGCCTCCTGGTTGGCACCCCAGGTCCACGGCTCAGCCTCGAGTTTTACCAAGCACAGTAAGATCTGGGAAGGTACAAGCGCGCAGTAGATGTTCAATCGGACAGCACCTGACAGAGAACTTGGTGATATCTATGTGGCAAACACCTTCGGGCCTCCCAGCTGGAGGCGGACCTACATTCGTAGTGTCAAATGCCATACCAAGGCTCTCGATATTGGGGCATGATAGTAAGGTGACAAGGCCCCGAAACATAATCCTGAATTGTGTCTGCAAGAAATGGGCAGTTCCAAGAGCAAGGCGCTTGAGGCGTGCATAGTCCAGACGGCTGTGATATGAATGGTTGTCCAACTTCCGCAGGGCGCGTTCTACATTGAGCGCTGTTTCGGGATTACCGTATAAGAACCACAACGACTAGCAGTGGACCCAGCCTTCGACAATTTTTCTGATAGGCTGAGGCCAGAGTGGGTGATGACTTTGTTAAGGGACGAGCTACTAAGTCGAAGGTTGCTGCCTTCACATGGTGTAGGGACCGTGATATACAATTCGTGAACAGGCGCGCTATATGCTTTGCAGATGTGGAAGCTCACAAAGAGCAAGCCCAGCGACTTCAGGAGATGTCGCGTGTAGTTCGAGAACGTCCAGTCATGAATACCTCCTGAGACCTGAAAACACGTGGTGTCCGTCCAAAGATCTGGCATGGGTGAATCTAGGCGGAGACAGATGAGGTTGAGACCCAGGAGAAAACACATACACGATTTGAGATCCCGAGAACATTCTTGGCAGCAAAGGACTCGAAAGATTGGCACTGACAACGATCGATCATGAAGAAAAGTCCGACATGGCATGGATGAACTCCACATGCTTGCTTCCGAGTCCGTGTCCCAGAACTGGCACCGGGATGCGTAACGCTCGAAACCCCACCAAGATGATTCGGTAACAGGCCACCGTATGGACTAACAGTGACATAGACATAATGAAAGCAGTGTCGACGATCGCACCCCTAGACGTGTAAGTGTACGTACGAGCTTCCAATAACCAGTCTCGGTCCATATTCTCCAGCTCGGCCCAGAGCACATCCAAAGCTGTGTCTTTGAAGAATCGGTAAACGCAAGAGAGACCAGCTAAAGAATATCGCGCGATCCTGAGAAGATATTAATGTAGACAAAAACCAGAAACTGTGACCGACGAAGAAACACACCTTCTGAGCATGGGCCAGCATGCAAAGAACCTCGGGCTTGAAAAGTTCAGATTGAAAACAACACTGACTCAAATTTCAAGGAAGATGAAGTGGTGAGTGAGTTGAAAGAATAGTATGTGCATCGCACAGGAAGACAGCTGCTGAGACAGTGGAAGAGAAAAGCAAGGTGAGCCGACTCTGTGGGATCTTCACGTGATCGCGTTAGAGTCAATATTGCTTATTTCAAAAATTCCATCATCCGCGAAGACCCTGAATCGATAATGAGTTTATTCCATTCTGTAGTGCCGGACGAATGTTGAGATAAAAAAACTTTATTAGATTTAAGAGTTAAATATGTAAAGAATGATCGAGCTCTCCCGATGAATGAAATCATGCAGACGTCCTAATCAATTCGCATCAAACGAAGGTACAAAATGTTAACTGTCGACAAGAGGCTGCTTCTTGTTCCAATATTTGAAATCGACGTAGTCCTCACCGCAGGCAACGACTACACGATCTCACATTTCTCCAAACGAAATCTACCGTGCCACTTCTGTCGAGACAGGTCCTGTTGTATGCCGCAATATCTTTGCGCGAACGTCGAATGAGATTGTGTTCCGGGTGGTTAGTGTTCGCGAGGTTGCAAATCTGCCGTGCATTGCACACCTCGGTCTGGTGAAATCCTGTCTGCCTGTCCCATCCACACCTCGTGCAATGTTCGAGACACTTTTTTGTGAGACACATTGCGATATTTGTAAGATGAGATTTTTGGGATGAAAAGGAAAAGGATGGGGGATGGCTTAGTCTAATGCTTTGTGAAGTGAGGGGATTACTCACCATCGCGCTGAATTTATACCTTGGATGCTCTCGGTGGCGGCCTAGGACGACACCCATACTCGCTGGAGAAATAACCCCGATAAAAGGTGATCGCTTGGGAGAGGTGCCAAAATGTGAAGACATGTATACCTCCATGGGGTCGCCGAAAATTTAGTAGCGGTCAAAATTGTAGCCGGCAAAACAGCATGAGTGACGTGGGCTGCGGCACGAAATGCAACAAACTGACTGTAGGTCCTCGGGTGGCGGTCAAAGAAAACCGACTGCGCACACCTGAACTTTATGCTGCTTGGAGGAAGGACCGGTAGCACGGTATGTGAGACCTCAAAGCACATAATTGCGACAGTGGTACTGATGTGGGAAAAGACCAGTCAGCCTGTCAGTGTAATTAATGTCACTGAGATTTTTGTAAGCGTTGGCAACTAGGTGCCAATGCTAGCCTCGAGCAAACATGACGCCACCTAGCAGTCATCCTACCGCCCCAAACCCTTTAGCAATGGAGGAACGGAGACGACAGTGGAAGCCGCAAACCAATGGAAGATGAACAGCCCGCAATAAGCAGTGCTATAAATTTTATGGTGGTATGTGGCGACATGCTTATGCTCACCTTCCAAGGGTGTTTCAAAAAATATTCCATGAAGGGAGCGATAGTCATATCAAAATATCTTTCTGACGAAAAAAAAAACAGTTAGAATGTAACTTGAAGTGTATCTCCCGTATCACGACCATTGATTGATCAATTTCCTTGCAAAGAAATAGACCAAGCACTACTCACTTGTACGTTATCGGGGGAAGACAGCTCGACCTGCCGACAAAGCAAGATATGCGCACGCTTTGGAAGTTACCAGCTAAAATCTAAAACTTATTCTGCATCCATAGCGAGGCTTTGAAATTTGGTCCACCACAGCAATAGATCAAGCCGACGTAGTAGACGGAACGTCAAACCAGCGGTAATGCACAAAACTGTGCAACCTTG
The DNA here is from genome assembly GCA_016647645.1 of Suillus variegatus. Taxonomy (NCBI): domain Eukaryota; kingdom Fungi; phylum Basidiomycota; class Agaricomycetes; order Boletales; family Suillaceae; genus Suillus; species Suillus variegatus. The sequence continues at coordinate 100,765 of JABBWF010000155.1, forward strand.
TTAATGACGTAAGCACACTTGAAACCGGAGAGACGACTCGAACTCACCAAAAATATCGCATAGTATGATCGTACGCCGGTGGGCATGATTAATCTGAAAAGGAGCGTAGGTGCAGTTCTACACAAGGTTCACGCCAGCAGTGAGAATACATGTTTGCAACGTCTGTGTTCAGCCGCCATACTTACACTGCACGTAGTCCACACCACACCACTATGTAGTGCCACACACTGCAGTAGTACCGCTTCGAATCAAAAGTTCAAGCTAAATCGGAGTTGATGCAACGTCACGTGCGTATCATTTCACCGACTTGCACTGCACGCAAGTCTCGAGTTCTAATCTCCGGCGGCTGCGTTAACGCTGACGTAGACCTGAATCACAAAGATGCGGTATATGAAAGAACCACAGGAGCATTACGTCGCAGGTATCTTATTTCAGCTGTTTTCAATCATAACGTGTACAACAGCAAGGTGACCGAGAAGAGGGTTATGGATGGCAGGAGAGGCTGAGTCCAAGAGTGTGAGGATAAATCCGCGAGGCGAGTGACAGCTCGTTTCCCCTCCTTATCCTCTACGCTACCGACAAACATTATCCAAGGCATCCCGCACATCCATCCAACTAGAATTATATTAGCAGAGCTCCAAGTCTCACCGAAGCAGTCAGTTACTGATCAAATAAGCCATAATGCCAGCGCCAGTAGCGGTGTGCGTTGTTGCGGCTATTGCAGGTGTTGCTGCTGTCATTGCTTTCCACGAGGTGATTTTATATCTATCAAAAACTCCCCATTCCGGCTTCACCCGTTTTCAACCCTCTAATCTACTCTGCAGTTCGTCTTTGAACCTCACATTGCCCCTGCTATTGAGCGTTGGGCAGAGAACTTCCTCGCCAACCGTCGTGCTCGACGCAGAGATCCTGTTCCTTTGCAATCAACCCGAGGACCTGGGCATAGAGACCCAGGGCCTAGTGGTGCTGATCTGAGGAGAAGGACCCCTGCGGGAGAAGAAGATTCTGTCGAACTACAAGGGTTCAACCTCGATGAATGGCGGAACCAGGTCCATCGCACCACCCCAGGCACGGGTATGAGGCGGAGAGTCGGAGTAGTTCCTGACACAGACGAAGGGACTATATCTAGTACAATGGACGAGGTATGTCTGTCTTCCATCTTCCATCTTACCCTTTGATCAAATATGAACAGTCTTTCTCGTCACTCACGCACACTCCGCTCACACCCACCCATTTTATTTCCAATGTCTCCTCCCCATTCGCAGAAGACCTCTCTGTTTCCACCCGCACGCCCAGCTGCGCCCACTCCGGTTCCACTCCCCGTACAAATTCTGCCTACTCTACCCGCCCAATTTCTCCGGTTGTGCACATGCCTATGCGTTCTCACGCACCATCGGCCAGGTCTTCTCTGCAGCACTCGGGCTCAAGCTCGCACATCAGCGTGGGTGTGCAGGGCAGGCGTGTGGACATTGACCCTGTCGGCGAGCATGTTAACTTTAACATCAACAGCGGCGTCAATGCGAGGATGCACGAGGATATGAGCACAAACACCAGCATCATGGAGTCACTATCAGAACGTTATCCTGCTCCGCCCACTCCCCCTGTCATGCTCTCCCCACCTTCATCACACACTACCTTCTCCTCCCCAAATACAGACATACTGAGCCTTGGGAGCAATAGCCACCCCGGCTCTCCACTTGACTTAACCTCCCCGCCTGTTCGTATTAGTGAGGTGCACCTCCCCCCGTCTGCATCCTTCTCAGGCGCTGCGAGCGCACTATCTCCCTTGATGAGTGAGCACGAGTTCATAGTGTTTGGCGAGGCATTAGATCCGGATGGGGTGGAAATCTTGGCTTCACGAAGCGGAAGCGCGCATTTGCATAATCCGTTTACTGATTTTGACGAGGAGGGTTCCGACAGTGGTAGTGAAGGCAGTTGGAGACGGGTGAGTGTGGCATACCGCAGGTGATACTTTTTTTGAGGGTGAGTATGTCGTATTATAAGAATGGTGGTGTAGTGTGCGTTGTTCCTTTCTTTCTTTTTTTCTACTACTATCTGATTATCTATTTCCTCGTTATCTCATACTCATTGTTCTGCTGCTCTTCTCCTTCGCATTGTCCCTTTGCCCTCGTTGTGCTCGTTGTGAACCCAGTCGTGGATTATGCTGCAACCTGTACACGGTATTCGTGGTATGCAGAATGATCTTAGTTGCATACCAGCACTTCATGTTGTGCACTTGTGACTGGACGTAGATGATATTCGTCTTGCAAGTCGTGCGCTGAACTTAATGGCTTCCAAGTGCTGGATCGAAAATCAAGCGTGACACGAACTCGAGTAAGTTGCAAAGTTATTGCATCCCCCGGTTCTTCTTACATCGAGTGATCAGTGTTTCGATACCTGAGTTGTACATGGCCTGTGTTGTTTTCTTCCGGATCAAGATGTCCTAGAGACGCCTGTACAGCACACAAAAACTGACCTCTGAGTTTGTTGTGGGGTGCGTTTTCCATCCCTCTCGGTTTGCTCCTGACGCTCATCTCATGACACTGAAGGACGTATATGGTGGCTGCGCTTTTCTATGGGCCCCGAGTAGAAAGCGATCATCGCATTTGGCCGTTCTTCGCCTCGTTCTCCAGCTTGACCAACTGAAAAGGAAATTGGGGGACCAGCACTTTTCGGATCCGAAATCCAGAGACGCGTGTGTCAGATGGCTGATGGCACTGATGGATTTATGATTCCCATACTATCATTCAGGTTGGTCACACAGACTTGATACGGTGGTTGTTGGGCGATTGGTTGATGCACGAGTAAGTCTTTCATTTCCTCAACTTGATTCGTGTTGCAATCCGGATGTGTTTTGAGCAGTGATTGGACAACTCAACATATCTTCGACTCTTCTCCTTTGACAAATCTAATTGATGATGTTGCTGTAGTAATTCCATCTGTGTAGACTGCGACAGCGCTTTGCATGCGACACTGGAGATGACACTCAAAAGCTAGTTTTTTGTGACATTTAGGATTGGTTGGTAGCGAGTTGAACGGCAAGAGGATGACGGATATCAGCTAGGCTGTCTCAATATGTATGATAATTCACGTCAAGATTATCTATGAACATGCTTTTCATGAAGATATAGTCTACATAATTTGAGAAGGTGGGTTATTGCAAGAGCCGCTGGGGGCAGCGAGTTGGTCACGCACTCGAGTACTTGCCTTTGTTGTCAATGTATTCCTCTATTCACCCATCAACGTATTCACTTGTGCGAAGTATCTCGCCGCCTCGAACCCAGCGAAATCAAAGGTACGGAGAAACAGACGATGGAAATGGTTAGATTTTTGAGATAGTGCGATGCGTTCAAGAAGGGAAGACAGAAATGATGAGTAAGATTCAAGACATGGAAGGGAGAATAGAGGAAGTAGAGGATAGGGAGAATAGTAGGCTAAGGGAGAAGAGGACGGCCAGCCTGAGTGAGTGGGAAAACTTGAAAGCTGAGACGGCCGGCTCGCGATCTTCAGACAATATATATCATAGATATCAGTGCACGAGGTCAACATAATGCGAAAATGTTGCAACGTTACTGCGTCGTACTGTGATCAACATGAAGGTAAGACTGATACACACTACAGCATGTACCTGATTATCAACCGATGGAAATTGCCCGCCGGGGGCTTTTCCTGATGGCTGGGGGCGTCGGAGTTCTTTCATCATAGGCTGGTTACGCATTCGGGTACTTGCCGACGGCCTTCGTTGTCTTCCTCTTCAATCGATTCCTCCATTCACCCCATACCAGTTCATACAGCAGGTGAGTTTGATCGATCTCGTAGTCTACCATGAAACGAGCGGAACTCAATTCTCTTCTTGATGCTATCACTTATGACCACCTTAGACTTCATCGACGAGGAATGTAGGTACTACTACAGTACAACCCGACTTACCTAAAGTTTCCGCCAGGTTCAGGAGGGGTTCGGGGTCATTATGACTGCCCGAACCTGTACCCAAACCTGTCCATGATATCTCGTTTGCAACCGGTTCGGGCAGTCACGTTTCATCAGCGCAGCCTGCCAATTTTAGAGCCATCTGCCACTGGAACATCTCAAGCCCTATGGGGATAAATCGACTGGTAAGCTCTTTCGTTAATCAGCTGGTTCTGACATTATCACCTCAGTTTCTTCCCTGAAGTTCCTCACGAGCGCTTTCTGTGCTGCGCAGTCTCCATGACTCACACAGAAAAAGTCATATCCGACACTACAATTGAACGAACGCAGAAGGCATTGGATGATGCCACCTCAAATTTAAACTCGACCTTTGCTAGAAAGCTCGACAAGTGGGATCACGCAGGTTCGTCATTCACAATCCATCCCAGTAAGTGAGGGTGGTGTTCAGATTACTATGTTATTCTCCAGAGGATTTCGTCGTCCAGATCACTCAAGAAGTTGGATCGGTGGACGATTTCTATACCCAGAATGCAACCATCAACTTTGCATCTGATGCAATGGTCGTGGACCTCTCAAAGAAGAATATGGGCGACTTTCTGGGAGAGGCGAAGAAGGTGATGGAAGCCCTGGATGTTCTGCAACAGGTTCACCCGTTTGTCGGTGGTGTGTTTATCACTTGTCGATGTTTCTGCCTCAGCTTAATACTTGGATAAATTTTAGTGGCTATACTCGCTTTCAAAGCTGTCGTGAATCTTGAGCTAACAAGAAGAGAAAACGATCGTAGAGTTGGACTGATGTTAGCTCAAGCATCTGACATGATGATCATGCTTCTTCAGTTCGTAACCCGATGCTAGTTTTGAATGATGTTTACTGACTCGAATCGATGGTAGACTTAAGGACACCAGAGATCCTGCCATCGTGGGACCCCATGGCAACATTCGGGGGCGATTGGATCGTGTCCTGGATGGTATCAAGCAAGATATCGAAGATTGCGGAAATGCCATTGACAAATACTACAAGTCAAAGTTCATGGGTTAGTTTTCCTCATATTCACGGGTGTTTCATATAGAGAACCACATTTCTAGTGAAATTATTCAGATCCTCCCATTGGGCGAGCGAATTCCTGAGAGTTTGCACCAGCTTCTCCCAGCGTACGCAGGACCTCCAGCTCGCCTTAAATATCAGAACAACGTTGAGGGTTGATATTGCCATTGATAAACTAGACAAGCTAATCCGGACACAAACCGATCGCGAAACAAGATTCGAGAAAGAAGTGCAGATGCGCGGTGGAAGAGAGAAATGTTTGGAAAGCGAAGACAAACTAGTAGAGCTACTGAAAATCGCCTCGCAACAGGAAGGACGTCCACAGAACAAAGCACGTGCCGATGTTCCTACCAAAGATGTCAACAAGCCTACTTCAAAGACTGCTTCTGCGAATGGATCGGTCGGCGAGCAATCTCGCATTGATGCATCGCTTCTTCACGAACTGCATACTCCGTTACGCGACTTACTCGACGAGAATCGCGCGCTCTTTATATTCAAGCTTGATGCACAGACATCCGACATCAAAGATGCCATCAAGGATTCCGAAACGCGCATTATGTGGGCCTTTAACAGTAGATTTCGACGGGTTAAGGATCCGGTAAGGATTAAGAAACTAACCTTATGCATCACTAACTCGATTGATTTCATCAGCACCTCCGATATATCTGGAAAGAGATGGTATGTCTTTGTGTAGGGCATAACCGAAGCGCATACTTACTATCACCAAGAAATGGACAACAAGTGTCAAGACATTATACTTCATCGCAGAACTTCATGATTATTACGTGAACCGTTTCTCCCGCCTCCGTCATGAAGCTCCACTCGCAGAAGCAATGTCGGATGCTTCGCCATTGGTACTGCGAGTTCCATCTCCAACTCCCACTGTCTCCGTCATGTCTGATTCAGAAGGAGAGGACCGCGAGCTTCCAGCGGCCGATAAAAAACTTCCTAATGTCGACCCTGCAGACAAATGGTGCTTGAAATATTTATCCATCTTCTACGTTCCAAGTTTATCCGAAGGCTTCGACGGCGATGCGAATGGCTTGATCAGTATACGGGAAGTGAATGCTTTTACGTCCGCAATGCCTTTGGGTTGGACTGTGCCACAAGCACTTGCATACTGGGCTGCAGGTAAGAACTTTTATCGTCAGATTGAGCCAGTGCTTATGTCAGTGAAGGATGGAGAGTGGATAGCCAATACTATCATGCACGAATTGAACAGGTCTTGAACAGCATGGTTTACGCGCAAGCAGATGTACTTCCAGAAAACAGGGGATGTATTGCCACATACTTGAGCTCATATGTCATCGATGGTACGTCGCTCTGTCCATCTTTTAACGAAGGGATTTACACAGCAGACACTGGCAGATATCAAAAGGCTCGTCCGTTCACTTGCAGAGCTTGGATTGGAGGATTCGGACTTGAATCTCACGGAATTGACTGCTCGGCGTCGCGAGGCTCAAGAGGTGGCATTGGCGGATAGGCTCAACATCGTCAAGTATGAAATCGACTCCAAAGATTCTCTCAAACTTTTCGGATCTGGTCGCATCGAAAATGTGCGTCACTGACTCAGTGGTTAGGCTGAATACTCACATACGTCACTGCTTGTTCAGTTCTTGTTGCCTTTACTTTACCTCGTGATCAGGAGGCATTTACAGATCATGAAACTTGCCAGTACAGTGATTCTGGTCGAGAGAGAGTTTGAATCTGCAACTCAAACGATAGAAAATATATTGGGAGGGGTATCTCTGCGCGTGGAAGAACTGGCAGGTGAGTTTCTAAGCTATGTTATGATGAACTATCTCCTTCCACCATCACAGAATCATTTCGTCAACAGGGTAATGATCCAAAGCGAGATTCGCGTGGTATGCGCATGGCCTGGTACGTGGAGACAGCAACTTTATGTTGATTTGCGGTCTAATACGTCATAATAGTATAACTTTTGGTATAGTCCAGAATCAACCACAGACGACACCGAATACTGGGAAGCTCACGATTTTGGGCTCGATGACAATAAACTAGAGATCGATTCAACAGCATTGAAGCTTGGTCCATTCAGTCTGGCAGAGGACAATCAGGAGATAGAAAGACCTGTCAAGTTCGTCGCATTTAGTCCCGTTCAACTGCCTGAAGACACCATGAACGAATATATTCGTTTGCGGTGCATGAATGATTTGTCCAATACGTGGGGCTACCCTCACGATATTCCGCCTTACTTATCGTTGGCCGATAAAGAAAGGCTCGATGTCCTGTCCCAAGAGTTACCGCCCACAGACATCGAACGCTGGAATTCACTCGCTGAACTTCAGATGCGCAGACGGTTGTTCCAGTGAGTTCATCTTCTGTTTATTTATCATTCTTCAAATATCTGGCTTTCCGGTTTTCAGTTGTCAGTGCGATGCATGTCATTACATGGTTAGTGATATCCTTCACCGTTGTATAGACTGCAAATCCAGTGAGTGTTGCGGACATAACCCTTTCATGCAAGGGGACTAATCTTCTTACATAGATGACTATGATGTGTGTGCAGATTGCGAATCTCAGCCAGTCTCAGATCACAAATACCCATCCGACCACAAGTCAACGCACAACATGCTTGTTTTCCGCATGTCGATACCTCATGTTCGCTCCCAGCAGAATCCGGTGGTATGCCAGGAATTTCTTACCCACTTGCGTGCCCGCTGCAGCACCACTAGAAGCACCATTGACTATTCAAGAAGATGAATCTCAAATGCAATCAGATGGACCTGAACTTCTGCATCCGACAGAAGCCATTCAAGCAGATGATTTTTCCGCCTCTGTCGATTTACGGGAAGGTGATGAGAAGCCGAATAGGAACTCGGGAGTAGTATCTGGAGGAATACCTGAAACCTCAGTCGCAAATGGGGAGGCCTATGTTTGTACTGAATGCGGCGTTAAGATGAAGGGCATTTTTTATGTATGCATCACCTGTGCAGGTCAGATTTCCATACGTCCAACGGGGCACAAGGCTTAACAATTATCACAGAGCTCTATTCCCCCATTGCCCTTTGTGGTGATTGTGCATTTCACGATGTCTTTAACGTAGTCACAGAGCACCACCCTTACAAACACTGGCTGGTCAAGATCAAAGACCGGATTCAAAATATGGGCATCGGAACATCAGATGAACCTCTGGATAACGTGGACAAAATTACTTCGCTTTCCTTACGAGTCGATAAGCTGGCTACAATGGTTGGAATCTCGTTTCGTGGAACTGGATCTCCGGCTTGGTACACTTGTCACGCAGGTTGAACACCTTGTACATAGTATGGCTGCATCGACAGGAAAAGCAGAGCTTCCCTCTGAATCCGTCACTGATTGATTGGCTCATAAATTGGCAGACTGTTGTATTTCTAGTATAGATCGTCTATACCAATGTGTTATATATACGTCCTTCGTACATGTGAAATAAACGTGTCTGTATTGGCTTTCATTGTGCGGAAGAGTATATCTCTCTCCTCATTTGCGTTGTATCTTGCCCTCGTCCTCAACATGATCATTTGGCGGGAGACTTTGAACATATCATATGAGGTTTCGGATGGATTCACTTTATTTTGATATTGTGATATATGAAGTACCGGGCCAAGTCATACAGCAGCAGGTGAGTTTGAATCTGATCGATCGATCTAGTAGACCATGACTATGTCGCGTCCGTGAAATGAGCGGAACTCAATTCTCTTTTCAGTGGTATAGTATGACTTATAACGTCAGTGACGAGGAGTGTAGG
>JABBWF010000156.1:0-108413 GCA_016647645.1 Suillus variegatus
CCGTGTGTCGCGGGAGCCTCCTAGAATATTTGGGTTTGGAATACCTTCACGTCCGGGAATGTTGTTACATACCCTCGATTTCTTTCGTTCATTCATTATTGTTGTCGTCGCTGTTGACTGTAGTTATAATTTCTGTACTAGTACTTCTGCATAATCGCAGGGAACTCACTGGTTCACTGTCATTAGTACGATTTCCAACATGATTACGTGCGCCACCCGAGCACCACCGTTCACTGCTCGATGGTCCCCTCCTTCCTTCTGTGTACCTTTGATGTCCGCGTCTGTAACAGCCATATGATTACACAACACAATATGTGCTTGATAGAATTCAACAACTACATAGAAGGATACATCCATGTCACATGAGATATCATAGCTACGTCTAGCACGCTATAAAGATAGTCTTCAAATCATATAGAAGATACACCGAGCGATAATGAAGAGAGGATGCCGTGTCAAGAGCGAATGTTCAAGACAAATGTTGTTAGTCGTAGATAGAAATGGTTTCAAGAACTGGAGACAATACTAGAGTACGGCAGTAGGAAGTTAGCAGTAGTGACAGATGCAGGGCAAGGAGAACGTACAAAGTTGAACGCTGGACTATATTGCGTTGCAGGCAGGTACTTTGCTATCGTGGAGAACAAACCTTTCGTTCCGAGGTGAGATAAGCTCCTTGTTGATGTTGGCCTTGCCTACTAGCTTATTGTGCGCAAAGATCTATTGACAGCATGAGTAGCCGAACTCGTTGAAGCGTCGTGTGTGGTCCCACCTCTTTGCCCACTCCAAATGCGTAACTGATCAGTGATGACTTGCCGAGGCCAGACTATTAAAAACGCGTTGTCAACACTGGCCTGACATTGGAAAAAGTTAGATACCTTTCCTATCACTAGAATTCGGAACCTTGGGAGTATCAGCCTCAAGAACGGCACTTTAGTGACTCACCAAAGACATTTCTGAAATATTTTGAAGTGGTAGGCTCCAAGGCTTTGATCGGAAGAGACTAGACTGCTAAGCCTGCTAGAATTTAGACGGGCTTGGTGCCAGGCATGGATCCTTACTTCTGTTGTTGTAGTCCTGAAAAGTTCGACCACGATGCTGATGTTGTTATGAACCTTGTTGGAACCCACGAGCGATCAAGGCGAGGAAGCAATGCATTGATTCTTGTTTCACCTTATCTTGAATCATACACGCGGATCACGTCATCTGGATCGAAAGTAATATCTTCGTGCTTAGTTCCAGAACGTTTGTTGTACCGCATATGCAGGGAAAATGAATTCCCGCAAGAAAGCTCTCTAAGGCAAAGTAACTCAGGTGAGAACATGTGTTGGGGTCCATTACTTACATGGGTGAAGAAAACATCCGTCGCAACCTCTTTCCTGCTTCACTGACTTGGCGAATGCTTGATGATCCGTACTTCCGCAGACTTGACATTTGTTTTCGACTTGCTGCAATCGACAGTTATACCCATTGGGTATATATATTCAGCGGAGTTGATGATACCACTTGATGGTAAGAAATAAGTGCCATGGATGCGAAGAGCCGTTGAGGCGTGAAAAGCATTAGCCCATTGGTTAGTGTTCGTCCGTTCTTTTAAGTATCATAACGAGTGGTTGAAGGCATTTGGTACGGTTGTGCATGAGAATGATAAGGACAAAGGAATATTTGTCATGATACGAGGCTGCACCGTGAAGATGTGAAATAGTGAAATGATACAATTATGATTGGCCCGTCCTGGCTTCTGCATCATGATATACATCAATGTGTGGATTATCGATATTATCCTCCGTCTTAGAATGCGAAAACAGTATCTGCGCGTACGGTACATTGTAAATCTGAAAGAGAGTGACTTCGTTCATGAAAATGAGATCTGCATACCTTATAGTCTGAGTCGCTTCGACCAAACGGAGGTTGCTGCACGGAGCTCCACTCGATCTTGATGGCATCTGCCCCACTGTGATCGTTCACTTTGGGTAAGCTCAAAATCTCCAACTGCGGCGGTGCTGCACCCGAGTCTTCATCTTCGTATAATCGTATCCTGGGAGTGGGCCTCAATAATCACCAGTTAATGAACATTCTGTCAGTCTACCCTACCATGGTGTGTGTATCGATTTACCTCTAGCCTACGACCATGGGAAGGAACGGGTTATGACATTCTGCGATGTGTTCTGTCAAGATTTACATGATAGTTAATAGTAGTAGTAAACATGAGGTCAGGACATGTCTGGGAGACACGCAGATAACCTGAACTTACCTGAAGTCCATCATACTGATAACAACCTTCCATACTCGCGGATAGGCTGCCGTAGGTTTCATGAACTTCGCAAGCCTGTGCTGGATCATCAATTCGAGATCACCGTGATCAGCGCTCAGCGCTCAGCTGTACTTGGTATTGTCAACACAATGCCCAATACCCTATGGCGTGGGAAAAATACCAATAAGATATCATGTCAAGAGTACTGTAGAGATACGCACCTAGGTTCGTCACACCGTCACAAGCCTGGCGAATCGAACCTATTTTGCGTGACAGTCACACCAATTTTGGGGCCGTCGAACCTAAAGTGTGACAAGCGGTAAAAATACGAAAAAACCATCTAATGCATCCAAAAATTTTTGTACTGAGTGTTCGCAACACGCCTGCGCTTGCCACGACCCTCGGCCTCAACCTCCTTAGACCCATCAGCCATAGATTGAAGCCCCATCATGTCATCTAGTACTTCTCGCTCATAGCTCTCTGACTCGTTGTCTACCAGCAAATTGCCCAATTCGTCAGCGCTATAGCCATGAGGGACGGATGATTCACCCAATGCAATGTGTTGCAGAACAGTATCCACAGAAACATCACTAGGATCAAGCTCGACATCTGCGGCATGTGGGAAAGGTGGCTCTACTTCTTCGTCAGCCTTGGGAGTCTTATATTGAGCTGTTTTGATACGCTCCCAAGTCATGGTGTCGTTTTTCTGCACATCACGCAGTGCATGAAGCGCTTCGCGACTGGTGAGGCTCTCGAAAGAGAGGTTGAATGCTGCGCCAGCCTTGCACTGAAAAAACGACTGAGTGTTTCAAGTCATCAGCAAGAAAAATGAGGACAGTGTGAGTGACATACCTGTTTGACCACATCAGGCTTGTTGATAGCGTGGTAACCGTTGATGAGCCACCGTAAAGATCTATCGCGGAGTGTGGGTAATGTTGTGTCGAGTCGAATGACATGCGCAGCTTCATCTTTCTTCAGCAACGACAACGATTCCTCAACAATATCAGCGTGTTGAGATTGCTTAACGGCAAGTTTGAATGGGCGTTGGACACCAACATCACATGGCTGAGCAATTCCAGTGCAGCCGCCAGGAACAAAGCGGTTTGTCCGTTGTAGAGAATCATGCCTCTCATGGTGTGATATGGCACTTTTCACTAGGGAGTACTTAGCACGAACTTGCAGCACCATCCTGTGTGCTATCCGCAGCTAATCCTATATGAGGCGCAGCTTTCCCGCGCAACGCGCGCCATGCGCGCACCATTCCCGCGCTTCGCGATGTATACGCGCGCGTGCATTCCCGCGCTTGCGCGCCCTATGGCGCCAGCCATCCAGAAGCATCCATCCACTGTCCACCAAGCTCCCTAGTGCGTATATTTCCATTTCCTTTATTAGCATAGTTCCACCTTTATTTTTATCATGGATTCTCACTCATATATATATCTTTACATACCTACTCGGTAGCGCTTCGGCTCCGCATGACCACGCTTAGGCGCGCTATATAAGCGCCAGCAGTACATACTATTACTTTTTTCCTACCTTGGACTTTACTTTTTATCTCTCAATTACCTGTTACTACTCACTTACTACTTAGTAGAAGTCTATTTGTCTATACTTCGCATCTCCCTTCTCTTATCTTGCATTATATTATCACTTGAGTCTAGTCTTTATCATTTTCCACATACGCGCGCGTGCTTTCCCGCGCTTCGCGCAGTACGCGCGCGCATTCCCGCGCCTTCTCGCCTGGCGCGTGCCTGCGCTTTCTCGCGCTTCGCATTGGCCAGCCAGTAGCACCTTCAGCGCCAACCACTAGACCTTCGCTGCACTCGCTTCCCCTTTAGGGTCGAACGCACTTGTCTCCTCAAGTAACGCAGGCTAGGCAACGCACGACCTACAACTTTTTAGACACAGTCTGGAGCATCATTTGTTCCTCTCAGTGTTGTTGTTTCTACACCGTCTCGTAACTCTTCCACTGTTTATCACTAAGCCGAAGGACATCTGCAAAGTCGAGAAATTCGACAGAAACAGACTGGAGATCTTCATCATCTGATGCTTGCATATGCTGGACCACTGCAGCAATCATGGCGTCCAAAACACGGCCATGGATTGAACATGGTGCTAACAGGGATCGGAGCTCGATAGTCCTCAGATCTGTCTGAGCACCGAATCCCTTGAGAGGAGCATCCCATGGAAGGCTCTCTAAGACATCTAGAACCTCATCAATAATTTCTAACTCATTTCCGTCAGTAGAAACGACATCAAGTCTGTCGTAGACCCAGTCATGCGATGTACGCCAATCGCGCTGATTTTCGAGCGCATGTGACATCGCGACCCAGTATGACACAACCCACATTGGAAGCGGATCATTGGGGAATGAAGGATGGATCACTGATTTATCTCCGTTTTGAAATGCACCACTAGCACGATTTCGCAGGGACGAGGCTGTTTGGAATGGCGGAACAGGTCGCGAAACAAAGTCTGCGGGAAACTGGAGCAAAGGGGACATTTTGGAAAAGACGATTCTAGTGGCCGAAGCATCAGTTTCTAACACTGTAGGCAAGTTTATGAGCAGTAAGGCAGCAACAGAAAGGCTGCCAGAAGGAGCAATTGAGAATTGTGCAGGTACAGATAACACATCCCGGAGTTCAGCCTATGAGGCAACACAGAGATCAGGCATGGTATGGAAAACTTGGAGGGGAAATGGGTCAGACCATGTCCGTCTCGTGGACTGAGCTCAGGCTCGCCAAACATTGGAGGATCCACACTGAAAAGACCTTACAATAACATAGACAGAAGACATTCTGTTGCCAGATGGAAGTAAAATTAGAGACGAAGGTGCATCTCCGGCCGCGGGTCGTGAGGATCGCCACACTTGGCAGCTGCATGTGTACAAGGCAATGTGTCTACCCAACATCGGTCGTCACACCCAACGAACCTAAGCGCAGCGTGTCACAGGTCACACCCCCCCTGCGAACCTTCGAACCTAACGTTCATTTGGTCACACCCAAATCAGGTCGAACCTAAGTGCGTATCTCTACAGTACAGGCATTCGAATGGTATTTGCAAGAGAAGGACATGTAAGGCTCAGTCTGGACAGCGAATAAACAAATTCAAATTGAACTGAGTTGGTCATGGAGAACCTGGATCACACGTTCCCACAGTGCCACCTCGCTTACTCACCGTGACCGCCATGCCATCTGTTACGTCGAGCAATAGTACTAGTGATAAATCCACTCACTCCCTTCGTTCTCGTGGTACAATTAATCCAGTGGAACTGCCCAAGAAGAAGAAAAGAAAGCCTGCCGCTATCTGGACATCAGAAGAAGAAGGTGCCCTCGTAGAGTTTCTGTTGTCTGAGTTCTCTGCAAGTGGCGATGGAAATCCTAAGGAAGCAACATTCAAGGCAGCTGCAAGCTTGTTGACAGAGAGGTTTCCAAATGCATCTGGTGCAGAGAAGACATCTGATGCTTGTAGGAACAAGTGGCAATCAGTACGTCATGATTATAATTTATGATTATATTTCTATACTCAAAGGATCCATGCTTTGTAGCTCAAATCAGCCTATAACGCCGTCTTAGATATAAAGAATACATCAGGATTTATGTGGAGTGATGAGTTTGGGGCTGGAATAGTTAGAAAGAATGATGATGTCTGGGATCGGTATGTCAAGGTATGAGTACTCCGCTGCTGCACTTTCTGATGCCCTACTAATGACATGATTACTCTCAGTGGCGCCCTGCAGCTAGATCGTTCAAATCCAAGGGATTTGAACACTTCTCTGCCATCGAGCAGATGATGCCCAAGATTTCGAAAGGAACGCACATCTATCGCATTCCAAATGTCCCTACAACATCCAGCTCATCAGCACCAGTGCCCATCAGTGGTCAATCTGAGGCCGCTCCTCCCGCTGGTACTCTTACTTTTGGTCAGCTTACCTCTGTGACCCAAGATATCATCACCGCACAAGCGGGTGGCAGTGGTGGCCCTAGGGCGCCGGCATCAGCAGCTGATCCTTCCACCATAGCACCATCTACACCATCCAGCTTCCTCGTTGCTTCCAATAGCTCGGCCCCCTCATCTGTGTTGACGAGCGTTAGCCACAGCGGAAAGCGTGGAGTTGAATCAGACTCGGGCGGCAGTTCTCGAAAATGTACTCGGCCGCTGTCTGTGAATGCTCAGGCACAGAAGGACGGGTCTGATACGATGAAGGAGCTTACTGGCTACATCAAGACATTCCTCACAACGTCTCCTCAAGCTTCTGCTTCATCCTCATCGTCTCAGGATGGGGCCCTTGGTCGTGCTATCGTCTTATTATCAGAGCATACAAACCTTACGCTTGATGACACTCTTGAAATTGCGGACTACTTTGCGAGAGACAAGGCACAGGCGGTGATTTTTTCCAACTTTTCAGAGACAATGCGAGCTGCGTGGTTGGAGAAAACCCTTCGCAAACTAAAGTCTAGTAACATGTAGTATTACATTGGGCCTGGCAATGGAAGTCCTCGCTGTCTATGCTCCTCGAGATAATCCACCCACATCATCCTTGCAATTCTATCCCGCCGCTGATCTGCTCTTCTTCGTTCGGCCACATCAGCTGGTCCATCACCAAATTCACCTAACGCAACGTCCTGAGTGATTTCAAGAAGGTTACCATCAGATTGAAGGTCAAAAATATCAGGGTGATATTTCTGAATGAAGTTGTGTAGGGCGCATAGCGCTACAGGGATCTGGGCTTGAATATCCATACTATACTCAGGGACATGTCGCAGGATGCCCCATTGACGCTTCAGAACACCAAAAATGTGTTCAATCACGTTGCGAAGCGCTGAATGACGGTGATTGAATAGCTCCTCCGCATTCCGTGGCCTATGTAGCAATCTAGTTAGCCCACATTAATGCCAGCTTGAACTAATGGATACTGACTTCACATTGGCCTGTCGCCACTCTTTCAAATGATAACGGATGCCTCGATATGGGACGAGGAGAGTGTCTGAGGTCCCAAAGCCAGCGTCTGCAAGAAAATATCGGCCTTCAGGGATTCGTAGGTCGTTAACGTGAGCATCTGTCCACAGAGCGGCATCGGACATAGATCCATCCCATCCGCAAAGCGAATACAGGAAGTTGAAGTTGAAGTCGCAGATGAAGAGGCAATTTTGTGACAAGAAACCCTTGCAGTTGCGCATATGGAAGTGTTCTTCCAGTGGTACGAAAGCCTGAATGTGGGTACCATCTACCGTGCCAATACACTGATCAAAGTGCCGAAATCGAGGATCGTTGAGTATTTTGTCGGAAATTGGGGTCTCATGAGTTGGAAATACGACCTGGGAGCTGTAAAATGGATTGGACAAGAAGAAGACAAGCAGCCGTTTGAAGTATCTTGTAAAATAGATGAGTCACTTGAAAAATTATATTGAAACCACGTACTTTGTGATTGTGTCAGGGGAGCATTGAAATCTCTCCCCGACGAGGCGGGACGATAATCCTGTGACACACGTATAAAGAAATATCCCCAGCTGCTCCTCGACTGATACACCATTGCGGGATAGCGTGAATCCGTTACGGTGGAGAATGTGAAGCAGCATGTTGAAAACGTCACAGTCAATGCCGAAGTTGTGCCGGATTCTGTCAGGGTGTCCGTTGATGAGCTCGTACACCCAAGCTTCACCGGAAAGGATGGATGTGTGATAAGGGACGCGGACAGTTGGGGATAGGAATAACAGCTGGTATGTATTCAAAATTTGCATTAGCATTGCTATGAGGATAACAGCCCAGCAACGTTGATGTTGGTCAATCAGTCGCTGGGCCTCGAGGTTGATGTCTTCATCCATGTCATACAGTAACTAGGCAATGACACGGGTATACCCGTGGGTGTCGCCAGTATCACCTGCACCCGTACCCGCAGGTATACCCACACCCGCGTGGTGGGTGTGGGTTTTATGGTGGGTTGGTAGGTAGCGCACCCGCGGGTACATGTACCCGCGGGTATACCCGCAGGTGCGCACTAAGATAGTTGAAAAAAACAAAATGTGACTACAAGCAGCGAGTGTTAATTCAACCTTATTCTATCCCATCCGTCCTCGAGAACCTCGTCAGCATCACCATCAACGTCGGGCAAGGTAGCGACTTTCGTAACGTCTTTGTCCTTGACAAGGTTCAAACGGCTCCAAGCGCCGAGGCAGAGTAAGGCGCGTGTTGACTGCGTGGACAGACGTGACTGAACGTGAGTTAACAGGAGCCTACCGCGGCTGAAAAGACGTTCAACGTCGACCGATATAGCTACCAACAGTGTCAGAATAATCTTTGATAGTGACAAATTAGACATACCAGGTATTGTCAGATAGTCAAGTGCCATCCGCGAGAGACACGGATAAGATGAGCGGCGCTCATGCCACCACACGATAGCGTCGGTAACATGCTCAACATCAGCACTCAGGTAACGGTCGAGCTCGTTCACTAAGTCGATGGATTGGGGTGGCGCGAGCGCTGGCATGTTGTCAAAAATATTCTAGAACACAGTGAGTAGTGAGTGGATGGAACAAAGACAACTAAAAAAAACTAAAACAAACCTCGCTCGAAGAATCCACTGCCGATCGAGCAGGCACGTCAATCGCCATCTCAAGAGCATCGTCGTCTTCAATCTCCATGTCCTGGTAGGACCGCTCAAACTCGTCACGGACCAGGGTTTCTGCGGTGTTGATCCAATCTTCCTCCCAACCGGCGGACTTGAAATAAGTCAGTTTATGACGAGGGTGCAGGACTAAAAAATAGTCAGTGTTCATAGGGATGTGGTAACTACTGAGTGGGACGGAAGAACTTACTCATGGCAATCCTGTAGACCTCTGATGTATCAGTCAGCTCATAGTATCGGTCCAAGGTCTTCTTTGCGAGTCGAACTGCCACGTGAATTGATGGAGAATATTTTGTGTCACGAGAATACATGGTCATCCGGGCGTTGATTAAATCCATTGCGGGTATGACGGTTGCAAGATTAGGAGTTGATCGAGAGAAGAAGAGGGTAGCATCCTTTAGAATCTTAGATGGGGCGGTGAGCATGTTTGTGTTTGCTTAGTAAACAAAGTCATAACGCACCTTCAAGACATCACGAAGTTGACCGGCAATTTCCCACTCACTGTCAGCAAGCTCAAACTTTCGCAGACCCAGCTCTCTTCGCTGTGTAACAGCATCAATTGCTTTCCGATGCGAGACGGCATACTCCAACATGTCATAAGTGGAATTCCAACGAGTGGAGACATCGCGGGGCATGTTAGTTGGCACCATGGACTGATCAAGGAGGATCTTGTGCCAGGCAGGCAGGAGGAGTGTTGTGGAGTGTATGAGTTTGTACGCGAGTTTGTGCAACTGCACAACGTCGTGGTCAATTCGCAGGTGAGTTTGTATCGATTCTAACGCACCTTGAGAAGAACTAACTTAACAGGTCGAATATTTGTTTGCAGCTCTGCAGCTTGGGCCTCTGGCAACAAGGCCACCTCATTCACCCATCCCTCGTTGTTATCTTGCGGGTCATCCTCTGACTCGTTATACTGTGCGACCATCTCCCTGTCTTCCCTCTCAATGTCAGCACCGAGCTCGATAAGCACATCATCTTCGGCGGCATTCTTATCCCAGGCACGTTCAGCGTCTTTCTTCGATACATCAAACTCGCGTATCAAGGACTTTGCGACAAGATTCACGGTGTGCAAAAAACACTGTGTGTGGCTCGCTTCTCCTGCGAACTCGGGAACCAATGTCGCAAGCTTGTCGACCATGACGTTGTTGTTCGATGCGTTGTCGCACGTTACGCTCAACATCTATTTATCAACGCTTCAGCACATAAGTTTTTTCTACTATTTAAAACATTACCTTCTCTAATATGCCAAATTCCTTTAGCATATCTGCAAAGACAGCTGCAAGCTGCTCTCCAGTGTGAGACTAGCAGTGGGTCAATACATGTACCGTTCCCGATGTAAGTGATCAACGTACCGTGGCGACTTCGATGATGTCTAATGGAAAACTCAGGGGGACACCTTCGTACTCGAGATGTACTGCGAACACGACGAACGCACGGTGGTTCTCCGAGGTCCACGCATCCGTAGTAAAATTCATTTTCCCTTTGTATTCCTGGTAGGTCGTTTTAGTTTTTTTCTGTGATTCAATTAAATAAGACTTTACTAACTCCCAACATCTTAGCAATTCGCTCGTGCGTTCGCGCAAACACCAGTCTTACATCACGAGAGATTGTCCTTGGAGAAGGTATGTAATACTCGGGCCTCCCAGTCTTCATCAATGACTGAAAACCTCTATCTTTGACTATATCGAATGGTCGCAGGCTCTCCGCTACCCAACGGACCAACTCAGCCCTGCAAGATTGTCTGTTAGCTAATGTGCAGATGAAGCTCGAGGACCCACTTGGTTTCAGTATGAGTATGCTGCCTATGCGAGTACGTGACCTTTCCTTTTCCCTTACGCTTGAATGACGCCGTAATTGACCCGCTATGCAGGATACTCGTGACGATCTTGGTTCGCACTTCCTCCACGTTTTTTGCGTCATCACAAGCCTGCAAAACCTCATCCCCCCAGCAAGACTTGACATGCTTTCGCATGTTACCTGTCGAGCGAGCATCTTTCTTATCGAGGAACCAACGAATACGGACCTTGCATCCCTTCGCCATGCACTTGAACGCATGTGCACGACGTCCATCAATGATCTCGATGGCAGGTGTGGGATCGAAAAAGGCATAGATCTGTGAGCTCCACTCCTTCATTAATCGTTCTGTAGTGACTAATGTTAGTTTATACCATAGAACTCGAACTTGGCCCCTCACCGAGCTCCTCCTTGGCAGTCTCTTCTTCATCGCTGATCACAATTGCCTCATCATTCAACACTTCGTCTTCATCTTCAGAGTGGACCGCTGCTCGTCGGCTCGGTGCTGGATGGGCTTTAGGTGGGGCTTGTTCAATGGTTCTGCCGTGAGGCTCGGTTGATGCTGGGACGTTATGAGGTGCTTCCTCGACACTGTTAGTGCCATGTTCCCGGGTTGACTTGGCTTTCTTTGGCTGTGTGTGTGTTCTTCCGTTGCTACAGTGTATGTCACTAAGGGACAGCAACTCTCCCCAGGCCGCAATTTTGATCCATATGTGCTTAGATTAAAATTTTGATAGGAAACATAGACAAAAGGAGCGTAAATCCAAATTTCCGAAAATTCACCTGATTACGTAATTGTTCACTTTTGCCATTAAATGCCTCCTCCTACGAAAAGACAGAAGCAAGCGAAGCAGCAGCATGCTTCATCATCGAGGTGCTTTGACAATGGGCTGATAGAAGATGTTTTGGAAGTCTTTCTGGACCCAGACTATGTGCCTGTCTCAGATGCCGAAAGTGAAGCAGACTCCGAGTCCAACTTTAATGGAGCATTGTCATTCAGTCTCATAGATGGCAATATAGGAGATGCATCAGATAACGAGAGCGAGTCGGATGATGAAGCAGCTATGGAGATTGTGGTCCATGCCACAGGAGAGAAGCGGAAGAGTAGAGAAGACTTACTCGAGACACTGGCTGAGTTCGAGGCTGAAGAGACAGTGGATTATGCAGAGGGGTGTGCATGGAGGGCAGCAGTATCTGCTCAAAAATTCTGGGCGGACATTATGAGTTCAGTGAGTAATATCAATCAGTGCACTGACATACATTGAAAAAGGAAAGGTCTTAATGCACGTCAAGCTGAATTTGCCATGAAGAAATACAAATCCCATCGTCGGTGCGGTCCTACATTGATGATGAACTTGGGTGTTCTCGTCGAGTAATCACGGAGTCGGCCATCAGATGCCGCATACCAAAATAGGAAACTCCGACAGGCTCCGCTCGAAGTTCACTTTTGGCCGATGAAAATATTGAAACTTGAGTTTTTTGAAAAAGTATTCTGATAGACTTATTATACTACTCTAGCATAGCCTATTTATCATGTTTTCAAGAAAAAAAATGTATTTCTGGAAGTGTAGATAGAATTACAAGTTTCGATGTCAGTAGTTGCCGCTTTTGAGTGACATACACTGTACCATCAGTATTCTTTCTTTTTTTGGATGTGATTTCGAGCCTCTCGTCTACTGCTGCCTTTGCTTTATCTGTAAGTTTGGTGATACGTTTAGTAGTGTTTTTGAGAATTGTTGAATGCATGGTAGCTTGTTAGTGTTGCTGGCTATCCTTCTGTTGATTGGTATCGTTGTAGAAACAACAACACTGAGAGGAACAAATGATGCTCCTGACTGTGTCTAAAAAGTTGTAGGTCGTGCGTTGCCTAGCCTGCGTTACTTGAGGAGACAAGTGCGTTCGACCCTAAAGGGGAAGCGAGTGCAGCGAAGGTCTAGTGGTTGGCGCTGAAGGTGCTACTGGCTGGCCAATGCGAAGCGCGAGAAAGCGCAGGCGCGCGCCAGGCGAGAAGGCGCGGGAATGCGCGCGCGTACTGCGCGAAGCGCGGGAAAGCACGCGCGCGTATGTGGAAAATGATAAAGACTAGACTCAAGTGATAATATAATGCAAGATAAGAGAAGGGAGATGCGAAGTATAGACAAATAGACTTCTACTAAGTAGTAAGTGAGTAGTAACAGGTAATTGAGAGATAAAAAGTAAAAGTCCCTAATAGTATGTACCGCTGGCGCTTATATATGGCGCCTAAGCACTGTCATGCGGAGCCGAAGCGCTACCGAGTAGGTATGTAAGGATATATGTAACTAAGGGTCCATGATAATAATAAAAGTGGAACGATATGTCAATAAGAGAAATGGAATTATACGCACTAGTGAACTTGGTGGACAGTGGATGGATGCTTCTGAATGGCTGGCGCTATAGGGCGCTCAAGCGCGGGAAGGCGCGCGCGTATATACCTCGTGAAGCGCGGGAATGGTGCACGCATGGCGCCCATTGCGCGGGAAAGCTGTGCCTCGTATACGAATAGCTGTGGATGGCATACAGAGTGATGCTGCAAGTCGTGCTGTGTACTCCCTAGTGAAAACTATCATATCAGACCATGAGACGCACGAGTCTCTACATCATGCTTTAGGTTAAGGTTCGCACTTGGTACAGTATCGGAGTTACATAAAATTTTGCTTACATACCCACCATAGGGGTATGGGTATGGGTGTGGGTACCCGAAGTGCATACCCCCACCCACACCCACGAGATACCCACACCCACGACCCACGTGGGTCGCTGGTACCCATGACATTGCCTAACAGTAATGAAGGGAGTAGATCTATCAGATAATCACTAGTACTATTGCTCGACGTAACAGATGGCACAGCGTGAGTAAGCGAGGTGGCAGTGGGAACGTGTGATCCGGGTTCTTTATGACCAACTCAGTTCAATTTGAATTTGTTTATTCGCTGTCCAGACTGAGCCTAAACATCTCTTATTGTAATTCATTGTAGTAAACATTCGAAGGTGAACGGATGATGTTTGCTTGTATGATATAAAATGTATGTAGGAGATTTCCGAAAAATTATCATATTGTGCCTCTCGTCTGCTTCTATTACAACACGCGCTGTAGGTCCAGCTTGATACTTGTGGCTTTATTTCCAAGAAAGATCAGTCTAGACACACCATTTTGATCAGACGAGCGGTAAGGTGACCTATTACATAAATTAGAGAGCCGATTTATTCCGGAATGCACATCTTACACTGTTCTATACCTACGTAAGGGTCGTATTCTTGTCACAATCTGGGATCATTTGAGGGTCCAAGTTCACCGCTATGTACGACTTTGGTTGCCTGCAGGTGTCGATTTTGGGTGTACTATTTGCGCCTCAACCTGTTTGGAAATTCCGACAGAGCGCCGGCTCGACGATATAAGGACAACCTCGTTGCAGACTCGCACTCGGACTTCCTTCAAGCGCTTTGTACCATCATTGACATAGCTCAAGTCCAAGTCCCCCAACCTTTCATATAACCACTTCATCATCACAAGCTCGCGGCCTCTTGTTCAACAGACCATGTTGGACTTACTCTCCAAAGATCGAATAGTCAATGAGGCAGGCCTCAGAGCCGCCTTGTATCATCTGGACGCAATTTCAACTTCAGGAGCAACCGCATTACAAGCCACGGTTGAACATATGTTGTCATCACCTCATATCTTTGCATATATTATTTCTGGTATCTCACAAACTTTCTTCGAGCGTCATCAGCTCTCTGACTAGATCTGACTCTGCAACAGTTTGGGATCGCCGCGAGGCAATAATCTCACAGATCATGACAAACTTTCCAACGAAATCTCAAGAATATCCGGCATCCATTGCGAGAAGAATGCTAGACACTCTGTCTATGTACTTTTTAGCTTTTCCAGCTGAATCTCTAACGGTGGATATCTCAAAGGACATCGATCGTCACAGTGGCTTCATCGAGGGCGCTTTACCTGTACTTTACGCGCTGAACACTATGGGGATTGCTGGTGCAGAGTCTGATAATGGATTTGTCAAGAAGAAGGTGCCTCAGAAAATGTACAAGCGCAATCGTCTGAAAGGTCATACGGCCATCGACACATCGCTCTTCGTGAGGCTTGGTGTGGTTGTGCCTCTCACGAGCGAGGCTGCCGCATCATTGTCTACTCACATTCTTGCAGAGCTGAAAAATGCTCTCTTGGTGAGTATATTCGCTACTTTTGATGTTTCCCCTGACAGCTCCCCGTAAGTTCCACCTCTCGCTTCTGCGGAGGACGGAATTGGCAGGCGATATCAAAGCCTTACTCCTCCAAAATGTTGGGAAGTCTGCTAAAGATGTTGCGCCTGAAGTTTCGTCAGCCGAGGATGTCGAGAGCCCAACAAACCGACCTAGTGCGTGCCAAATGGTGCAGTCTATGAATGCTGCGCTTTACTTCGACAACGCGAACGGGTTCGGAGAGTGGCGAATCCTCATATCTACGGAGGTCTACAAACATTTGCGTGAATTCCGTAGAGCAGATCAGAAGACATTCAAGATCATCTTCAAGAAGATCAAGTTTGTCTTCTGATGAATTTCGTTGCAATGATCTCATCGTTGCCACAGACAACTATCGAATGGCGATTTCTCAGATGATAATCACAAGCGAATTAACAGGCCGGATGCAGGCATAGCCATCTACGACGCCAAGGTGACAAAGGACTTACGATTAGTAGTAAGCGTAATTTCACATACGTCGCTTAGAGCAGGAAATGACCGACCTTTTCTCTCAGTACCAGATTGATTGTATCCCTGACCAGGATGGAAACGTAAGCCGTTCTTACATTGACATCGAGCATGATACTGAGATTGGAGTCTTGACAGTCCGAAAGACAAGGTAAGCTATCAAGAGCAATTACATCTTTTCCGCCATTAGCACTCATATGAACTCCAGTAATCCAGGTATATGGCATTTATACGCATGTACAGTTTGGCAGAATATGGGATGCCTTGGGTAGCCATCTCGCACGCAAGGGCAGAGAATATCGTAAAAGGTGTGGTCATTTTTTCGGCTCTTGATGCATATCGTTGAATCGTTGCTTGCACAGGTGCACCTTACCAGTCCTGCCTAAAGACAGCGCGATTCTGCCTGCGTCATTCCCACCAGCTGAACCTGAGCCAGAATGCTCAGGAAGCCCACTTGATCTTAGTGATAAAGACATGGTTGAGTATTTTCAGATGTCGTTTGTGCGGTCATTGACCCATGACATAGCTTCACCCTTTGCTTGTGTATGAATTTCTGCCATCCTTATACAAATTGGTTTCCATCTAACGATTGTCTAGTTTGGAGAAATATGTCACATTCTCGCAAGTAAGCTTATAAATACAGATTATATGCACGCGAATATTGACTTGATAACCTTTTGTTTTAGGCGCTCCTGCATGGTGAGCGATCATGTAGTTGACTCGCCACTTATTCTCACCTTTGCATAAGGTCTCATCGCAAACCGAGACGTAGAGCACGTCTTTAAGCTCACGTGAGTTATACCCCCAATGAGACACATTTATTGATCGATGTTGGTTTAGACCTCAAGAACAAAAGATTGTCGAGTGCACCACATCATGTTACGTCTTGGGTCGCAGCGGCACAGGGTAAGCGTCCTGCCCCTGATATGAGTAGCTTATTTATCACACTCAACTAGAAAAACCACGACGATGTTGTTCAAGATTCTCGGCATTCAGCGAGCTTGGGAAATGAGCGCCGTCGCCATGCCGAAGCCACGCCAAATCTTCGTCACCAAATCCAGAGTGCTCGCTACGAGAGCGGAAGCGTATTTCACGAAGCTTGTCGAATCTCTGGCGTTAGCAGGCTATACCCTGGAGGAACTTGCAAAAATGAAGGCACGAAGTGTTCAGGAGGGCCTTGTTGATCTCGACGACCTGCTCGAATCACAGATGAGTATACCCATGAAATACAGCGAACTTGAGGACAAGCACTTTCCGCTTTTTGTAACTTTCGATCGAGTATGTCCTAATCCGTCCTCCGGACAGCTCCCAAGCTAATCGTTTATGTAGCTGGCGAAAATGATCGCAACAGATATCTTGAGCAAGAAAGATAGTGCAGGACTTTTCTTCAATGTGGACGATGCTGAGGCGCGAGACTGTTTCGTCACCTATGACGTATTCGCAAATCAATACTGGCCTCATTTTCCACAGAATCTCACTAAGAATCTTAGTAGCATCATTTTCTCTTATGATGACAATGAAGTACTGACACTACCTCATCAGATCCGTGGTTGGTTTTCAGCGAATTCATGGGTAAGTACTATTTGAATTACATCGACACTGACAATTATTGAAGATACATACAGGGATTGTCAAAGGTTCCGAAGACGCACTGAATTGTCAAGGAGTTCTCGATCGCCCAAACTACATCCGTCTTCCTCATCGTTCTTACCCAAATTTTGCGAATCAGAGGGAAATTCTGTATGACATCTTCGAGTATTATACGAAAATTAAGAGGCAGCGATGTCATCATGATGTTGCAGACCGGTACGACCAATTCCTTTTTCTTACCCACGTAATGTCACGATATATGCCCAAACAGTGCATATGCGATACTCAAGGTCTTGCGGAGCCAGAGGTTCCCTGGCCAACATATTGATTATATGTACGTGTTATCCCCACCAATGCATCTTGCGCCTGACCACCTACACTAGGTATGTCGACGACGTACAAGACATCCTTCTGATCGATGCACTCTGTAAGTAGTTACACCATCCCTCGTTGACAGAAATCCTTTGAGAACTTTCTGTTGTAGTGTTGAGGCAATTATGCGGGAATCCGGACGGTTTGTTCTGGGCTGGTGACACCGCGCAGACAATCTCTGCAGGAAGTTCCTTTAGGTTCAATTATCTGAAAGCGTTTCTCTACCGCATGGAGGTTAGCAGACAGTGACTTAGATCGGGCCTGAATTGATATCGAAGAGCAGCAGCAAAACACCTCGATTAATTCCACTGGAGCATGTCTTCATCAGCCTACGATGTTTCAATTGACGATCAACTACAGATCACATGGTGGCATTGTCAACTGCGCGAATTCTGTCATCGAACTCATCACAAAATTTTGGCCCAACACAATCGACGGTTTTCGGCAAGAAAAAGAGGTGGTTGGTGGGCTCAAGTCTGTATTTTTTACTGGTTGGGACGAAGATGCTTTTCCGTATGAACAGTTCTTCTTTGGGGCGAGGTAAGTAAGCCTGGACGATATCCCTCCTTTCCTACTCAGGATTCTTCTAGCGGCAGTCGCGTTGAGTTCGGAGCCCAGCAATGTAAAGTAATTGGTTGGAGGTTTCATTCATACACTGACAAGGTATCTAGGCATTCTCGTGCGTGACGATGCGGCACGTCAGAAGTTACGAGACCAAGTTGGTCAAAGTGGACTAATTATGTGAGTCGTATTGAGACCACCTTTCCTCTGCGTTTTCATGTTGACATATGTATGCAGGACGCTTTATGAAAGCAAAGGCCTGGAATTCGATGATGTGAGAAAGCTAAGTTTGCTATCTGATGGATGTCTGACCTCGGTTAGGTGCTGCTGTACAACTTTTTCGAGGATTCTGCTGTAGATCTGTCGCGATAGCGCATAGTTCTCAATAGGGGTAGACGGTCAAAGATATGCACCAAACTTTGAATGAGACGAGGCACGATACGCTGGGGTTTGTAGCGAGGTAGGCACACCGATCCTCGAAACAAACACTGACTTACTTTTATCAGCTCACACTTCTTTATGTGGGGATCACTCGAGCAAGGAAGAACGTATGGATCATTGACAAATCTGACAGATCAGAGCCGATGCGTGTACGTCGAGAGCAACGTGTTGGCGTAACTCGATCTTGATAACCCTTTCTCTTCAGATATTCTGGACGTCTCGCAATCAGATCCTAGAATTGGACCCCCGGCACAGATGTCCCTCATCTAGCCGTCTCCTCGACTCCAGAATGGTCTTCGGGCGCTCACTATTCTCGCACAAGCGCTACTCGCAGGCTATCCACTGCTTCGAACGTGCCAACCTTCGTCGTGAAGTGAAGGTCTGCGAAGCATATCAACTCCGAGAAGTCGCACGTTCTAGTGTCGGAGTGGCCTTACTCAGCGACCAAAAAAGAGCTTTTAACGTGGCTGCCGACGCCTTTACTGATATTGGGGCGACCGCGACAGGAAATCAGAAGCTTCAATACTATCGGAACTCGGCGGATTGCTACGTTCGAGCAGGAGAAGATCTTAAAGCTGCCGAGGCCTATTTCAATACTCAAGAGTTCGAGCAAGCAGCGAAAATATATCGCAAGGCTGGACAGTTTGACAAGACCCTCCATGTCCTTAATTACCATGGCACGGATATACCTGAAGGGACCAAGGCGGAGTTATGGACTGTGTGCAGACTGTTTTACTGCAGCAGGAACAACGCTCAGTAAGTCTTAGACCCTCCACAATATTTTTATTTAACAGTAATTGCGCAGGACTCCCTTGCCACTCTTCTCCACGTTTGATGAACAACTCGAATTTCTGGAGGACTATGATCTTGATTACGCTCGTGCATCACTACTTGAATCTCACTCGATGTACTATGAGGCCGCAGAGCTTCACTTGTCAGAGAACAGGCCCTTGCAAGCTGTCCGGGCATTCATCAAGAACGAAAGCAACGTCTATTCTACTATTCGTGCGGCCGATACTATATTGGAATACTTCTGGCGCAAATGCTCCTTCAAAATCACGGCAAAATCCGTTGTTGATGAGCCAATGCGGCATTTCATCGCTATCGCTGATCAGCTGGAGACGAACAAACTAACGCTGGCCACGCGTGATTTAGTACGTATTAGCAGTCTCAAAGTGACCACTGGACTGATCGACATCCAGATATCGATGTTTCAAAACATCTTGCGCGGAAATCATGAGCCGTTGAGAAATCTTGCGCTTAACTTCTATCAACATAACAGGCCAGCAGCTCTCCTTTGCCTGGACCATATATTCTCTCGAGCCACAGATATTCGAGCCTTCATGGTGGATGAAATGCAACGGCTCCTTCAACAATTTCACTCCTATGCGCGACTGCTCTATCTGATTTTGACCTTCCCTGACCCCATGGAGCACATGGGTGTGCAGAGACTACTATTCTCCATCGTGCGGTTGTCCGGTGACGAGTTTCTCATACCAGGTGGAACGTTCCTCTACAATAATGTGATAGAAACCCGCCAGGGCATCACTTGGGTATCGGAACATCTGTCCGGGTATACAGCTTCTCGTAGAGACGTCACCAAGCTGCTACAACGATCCATTCGAACGATCTTGAAAGACAAAGTGTCGGAGATCGATGCTATGTGTTGCAAATCTCCCGTTTTCTCACAATGCCTGGAATTCCTGATATCTGGAGTATGTCGAAGAGATAACTGTCCCCAAGAGCATGTTGCAGTATCGAGATTGGATCGCCAGTATTACAACAACCGTCATCCACATCTGGCAGATTATGATCTTACAATTCATGTATTCCGCTCACCCATACATTGAGCGACGCAAAAGGTGCGCCTGGAGGTAGCTTATATTTGAGTCCTCATACTGATCGACCCATCCCATACCCAGGCTGAATTTTTGACGGCATCGATGAGAACAACCGGTCTTAGTTTTGCTTTTGACAGGGACGACGCACCTGTCTACATCTCTCGAGCAAAGTGTACGATCTCCGGACCATTGGAACTCTTTCGCAAGGGGGACAATCGTTATATAGTTCATGACCTGCTCAATTCTTACCAAGGAGCGACCCGCAGCAGCATCTCATCGGGGATTCTGTATATTCTGTAAGCGTTCTTCTTGTCTCTACATGCAACGAACTAAGTGCAGTTCAGACATGTCCTCGATAATCGTTTACATGTCAACCTCTCGGTGTTGTGCGACTGTATCGAGGACATCTGCAGCGCTTTTGTAATCAAGTTCCGAATGGACCCAGACTTGAATAAGTTTCCTCTTCATAACGTTGTCCTTCCATGTAACTGGCTGCTGTTTCCCCACAAATTCACTGCGGAGAAAGACACTAAGCTGTTTTTGATGGGCAAGCTTCTGGATGAAATAGCTAGACTAGTTGAAGCATTGCGCGTAGAAACCAGTATAGGTGAGTGTCTCAACTTTTCAGAGATTCTAGATTACAATTAGACAGATTTCCTTTGGCTGAACCATATGAGATTCACGCCCATTCTCCGCAATGTTTTCATTTCCCGGATGTAAGTTAAATTTAGTATCTGTTCATCGGCGATGTGCATACTGATCACATGTATTACAGCTGCAGGGTCCTCTGCCTTCGTACGTCTACTATTTCTTTTCAAATGCTCATTCGCTGCTGAATTGAATTCATTAGTTGCTCATAACTTCAGGAATCGCTTCGTGAGAGACAAAGTAGACAAGATCATTCTTTCTCTGCACAACAACAACCCTCCTTCGAACTGGCGTCTAGCTAACTATCGGAAACTCGTGGATGTCGTGGTCAGGTACATGATACCCTTGCGAGAACAGGCGCCACCCTCAGACGTTTACTTGCGAGCTCTCCTGGCTTTGGACGACAACAAAGGAGTGAGCAACCTGGTGCATCTTGTCTACAAAACGATGAACCAGTGTACCCGAGTCTATATAGTCCGACGGCTCGTATACGAGAAGATCATCGAGATCCCCCATCTCCTTTCATCATACGCAGTGACCGCACAGTCTACTCTGAAAGTAGTGGCCCCTGCCTTTGTACCTCGTTTAGAACATTCCAAGGACCCACCAGAGGTTATCCAGCACGATGAAAAAGAAATAGTGGAATTGCAACCTCAAGAGTTCGAAGAAGAAGAAGAAATGGAGGAAGATGTCACGGCGAACGCTGATACCGAGGCCCGTGATGCGGTGATGTTGCTTGCACATGATCTTAGCGAGTTGCTACGCACCAACGGACCATTGGTGGAGGAGGAAGAGGCGGCTTGCACAATTCAGAAAGCATACCGTCGTTACATCAGACGCCGCTCGAGTCATGCAGTTAACGCCGAAATTGATGCGATGTTCATGACATGCCTGAAGGAGACGCAGTCCTCTGAATGGCGTTCGGGTTATTACACCTTCCTTTTCCTTGGACCATTGCCTCACCTCCTGGTGTGCTTGGAACGAAGCATTACTCTGACTCGCGCGGCCATGGCGAAGACGAAAAGCCTTTTCAACAAGGAGCCTTATGAAAAACTTGAGGAGTTGGGCAAGCAGAGAAGCGAGCTAGTGTCCGTCCTCCCTTACTCCGTGACATATAATAATTAACACTGTCCTGTTTATAGAGCGCTTCTCAGGCAGGGATTGAGATTACGCAGACAACTGGAACCTTCCTCACCCGCTCATCGTGACCGTGACATTGACGCACTCAGATCTAGAGTTTCAGAGGTCGATGAATTCATGCAGGGGGTTCCCGGCAACATGAAAGATATGCAATCCGACTTTCAAATAGCCTATAAGGGCATTATTGCAAAGAATGTTCATGTGGGAAGGAGAAATAGATACCTGCTCCCAATGTCGAGGATATGAACGACTGTTGATTTCGTTTAGGTTGTGGAGAGTCGAGACTGCCATTTCGTCGGTGTATCATATATCATATTGTACAGTGTGTATTTCCGTAAATCGATGCCTGTACGCGCGAGAACGAACGTTAACGAAAGTAGACAATGAACAAGTTTTCATCATGATCATTACCACTACCAATAACCCACCCAGTCTGCTCTTTTGGCCTGGCTCAGCGAGGCAGGATGTACGAAGGTTTCAGCTAGATGCAATGATGGATTGGCCGTTAGTATTTTCCAATAAAGCCGTGTGCTGTGCGGCACTGAATAAGACAGCCGTATACTTAGGGGGTTTTACGTTGCAATGCAACATCTGCATCAGGGTCGAGGTCCAATCAAAACATCAAGCTACCCCTTTTGAACACGAACCAACGCTTACGGTTGCTGTTGTCAAGGTAAGCCTCTGACCAGGTGCATTGCGAGCCAACATTGACTCGGACTCTTGGTGACCGCATTCGAATTCGTGAGAGTCACGCGTTATATGAAATTGTATTCATTCTGACTGGATTTCTGAGAATAGCAGGTTATAACAACACCCATTACACAGCACAAACGCGAAAAATATGAACCTGCTACAATTTCGTAGATTCTCAGATTCCCGTACAATTTCTTGACATTTTCCCACTCAAAAAATACCAGTCTGTAAAATCTTGGAGAATCTCAAAATCATCCGCCATTTCCTGGCTGGTAAATCCTAGCACAATCACGTTGTAACGCACATGACTATACACGCGCGCGCGCTCAATTTGACTAAGTCCCAACTCCTATATATCCACTGCCATCATCTTTCGAGCTCTGCACCCATGTCAGCGCAAGAACGTCGGCACAGGTGCACCTGCGCACGTTGCTCACAACATCCGGATGGATTCGCATACCAGACAAGACAAGTCATCTCGAAACATGTCAAGAAATGGCCCTCGGTCCCTCTGCAAATGTTGGATGTAAACGCTAACACCAACTTGAATGCGAGTGCGAGTACCAACCATCGAGAGAGATTGGAGATACAACCAGCCCCACTCCGAGTCAGAGATAACGAGCCTGAGTATGACTTCAATTTCCAGGACGACCAACCTGCAGGAGAGCAAGATCATTACCCTGTCGAACGTCGAGCACCCAACCACCAACCCCTCCAAGACTATAATTTCCGTCCAGTTCCATGGCCTGATGTACGAATTCCTGGCAGTGACCAGGATCAGGAGGACCGGCCATCTCTTGTTCCGAGAGCCTTCAATGAGCGGCCAGGTGTCCGTCTTGCATATCTTAACACGGTGATAGGCAACGTCTTTGGGAAACAGAGCATCCAAGCTGCAACAGATGCCCTCAATAATCAGCTCAATTGTATGCTTCTCGAAGGTGTATTACCCGAACATCCGCGACCTGTCCGTCATCTCCTGAGTGCGAAACGTCGACTTGGCATCGATCCTGACCAATGGATCACCCAGTATGCCATATGCCCCGAGTGCTGGAAGCATCTCACCCCCAATCAACTCAAAGAGCTTGCATCCCCCGAGTGTACTGTTCTGGACTGCCCAGGAATATTATACGACGAATGTACAGATGCAAAAGGCAAGCGTATCCGAATTACGAGAAAAATCATGCCGCACGTATCCCTGATAGGAAGCCTTCAACGGATGTTCATGCGACCTGGTTTTGCAAAATCAATTCGAGACAGCCGACAAGACCAGCCACGACGAAATGATGATGATGACTATGTCATGACAGACATTCATGATGGCACACTATGGCATGAACTCGAGACGAACACTGTCCGCGAGACTGGTGAATTGGGTACTGTCCGCGACCGTCCTCAAGATAATGGACCGACAGCAACGAAGCTTACTGAACATCGATATGGCCTGCATTTGACCTTGAATATTGACTGGTGAGGTCTTATTGCACGTCCTGAGCACTTATTTAGATGTTATGTAGGATGGGTATACTGGAAAACCGGCCCCACTCTAGTGGTCCCATCTATTATGCCATAAACGACCTTCCACGAGATCAGCGATTCCTGCAGGTCAACGTCATATGTGCTGCGATTATGCCAGGTCCAAAGGAGCCAAACATACAGCAAATCAATCATTGCTTGGAGCCCTCCACTCGTGAGCTGATGGACCTCAAGAATGGTATGCAGTATTCATAACTCGTTGTTGATGGCCGTGCACTCACTTGTATTGTGTTATTATACCCAGGTGTAAAAATGAACGTTTATGGAGAAGAAGAAGAAGTAGATGTGTTTGCGGATAACGAGGTCCTTGCCTGTGATATGCCGGCTTCACACAAGTGCAACGGAACAGCTGGCCACAGTCATGACTTCCATCCGTGCGCGTTTTGCGATGCTGATGTTGTCAAGATTAACACGCCGGATGGTTACAATGACAGTAAGTGAACACTAGCTGTATTTTTCATGTGAATGATACATGGTGGATAGCATGGTCTGCAAAGGACGATTTTCATATGCTCCGTCAGAGTTTCTACTCCAGGGATGCAGGTCCCGCTCGCCGAGAAGCAATCTTGAGGGATCATGGTGTTAGATGGTCCATTCTCAACCTACTCTCTGGCTGGTTACCATCGAAGAAGTCAGTGCTCGACTTCATGCACTGTATCTTCCTTGGTAAGTGTTTGCTTTTTGCGAGCACTAGCACTGATGACCTGTTGAAGGCATCATATCACATCTATTCATGCGTGTACTGTTTGGTGGATACATGCTATCAGGAATGGGTGGTAACGAGTCACCAAAACGCCGTTTCGAAGACATTGTGAATGCTGTTAGATGGCCCAGTCACGTCACTCGATTGCCAAAAAATGTATTGTTGCCCACTGAGATTGTTGATTTATACTGATTCTTGGTTAGCTAGGTGAAAATCAATCGCTCAAGAAGGCAGATGAGTGGCGTCGTATTCTAACAATCACTCCGGTCATTCTCTGGTGGTCTTGGAGGGATGCTAATGACGAGATACCGGACACAGAGCCTCCTCTTCCACCCAACACTGTTGCCCCGGATTTCTCACGTAACCGTCGCTCGCTGTATCATGCCATACTTCATCTTTGCATGGGAGTCCGCATTCTCGCATCCCGCTCCATCTCAATGGCTCAGGCTCGCACCGGTCAGAGCTTCTTAGCCCACTACTGTTTAGAATGTCTGCAGCTTCGCATTCCACTTACCATCAATCACCAAGCTTCGATGCATACAGCTGAAATGATCAAGAAATGTGGTCCTGTATATGCCTGGTGGCTCTTTGCATTCGAGCGGTTCAACGGCATGTTGGAACGTGTTCACCATAATGGTCACAATGGAGGGCGAATTGAACTCACTCTCTTACGGAACTGGGTCCAAACTCATCTCATTTACGAATACCTCCTGGCTCTTCCTGCTGACACTCATTCATTCGAACGAGACCAAATTAACCGCATTATCAAGGTACAAGCCCAAGACCGCGGAAGTATGATGACACAGATAGCAGTTTATCAGAGCGAAGCTGCTGAAGGTATGTGCCCATCATTTGTATGATTTGACATTCACATTCCATCAGACAATGTCAGGTTACCACTCCGTAATGCGAAATTGATCAATCTTCGTGCATATGGTTCACCTCCAGGAACATTCTATCTCATTCTTCTCCAGTACTTTCACTCTCTGTGGCCCGACCTTAATCTTGTTAGCGACTTATCCTGTGATGATGGCACCCCCTTCCGTGCAAACAAGGTAGCTCGTGCACTCACCTACATTCGTAAAGATGGGATTCGCTATGGCTGTACCATGAATCGACGCACGCAGGCCGACTCCTTTGCATTTATATCTCAAGGTAGAGTCCGTGTCCCTGTACAAATAACAGCACTATTTGTCGTTGGGGTCCTCGACACCATTCCTCACGTTTGTGCCGTTGTACGAAGATTAGTATCTGATGATGACATTCCTGCAATGCCATGGGACCTCTAGTAAGTCTTCCTGTTATGAGATACAAATATTCATCTGTCTTCAGCGCATCAACACTCGGTATCCATGTCTCCTACACTGAACTCGGCCCTCAAGAAGTTATTCCGGTCTCACGGATTGAGTGCCCACTGGCATTGATTCCAGTGTACTCGAACATCATCAAAAAGGATCTGTGGATTACCATCTCGTTTGACCATGTAAGTTACAAACTATGATAGCTCTAGTAGTATAACGGTCTCAAAAAATCTGCAGGCAGGAAACGAGCCTGAAGACTATTTAGAAGACGAAGATGGAGAGTAGATACCAACTTGGTACGCACTTTTCTGCACATCTAGTAGTCACTGAACTCATCATCTGACTCCGCAGCTGGAGGCAGCTCACGAGCTGTGCTAGTACTCGCTACTGGCTGTGCTGGAGCAGGCATGATACTCTCTCGGATCTTTGATTTGCCTTTACCTTTCTTTGTCCCATTTTCCTTCTTCTTCGCCTCCATCTCCTCAATTTTCACGCGCTTCTTTGACGCAATCAGCCTCTTCTGTTCCTTGACTCGCTTCTGGCCTGCCACCATCTCCTCAGGATCTTTTGGATCTCCCCATGCACGTCCATTGTCCAGGATATAACTAGGTGAGTCGTACTTCTTGTTTTCTTCTTTTGCGAGCCACTCTGCTGATACCATCCATCGGCGCGCTCGATTTTCGATTTTCTTGGCAGCTAAGATAGGAAGCTCTTTTGGATCGCCTTTCACACGAGCAGTGAAGCGAGGAGGTGGTTGTGGATCCACAGCCTTGTCAACAGCAGCCAAGAACCTCGACATCTACAGTTTTCATCAGTGAGTGTTAGTTTCGGTAGTTGTTGTGATACTCACAACACCACTTCGATATGTTCCAGCATGCGATATAAAGCGTCCTGTCTTTTGCCCCTGCTCATTCACTTCATCCTCATCCTGCGACATCAAGGACTCTGTGAGCGCTGCTCGATACTTCTCAGTCCCTGAACTCTGACTCCTTTGGCAGATTCTCATATTTTCGGATACGCACTTCAAGTTTCTAAGGTACCCAGGCGAGTTTTAGTTTTATTAACATTTGACAGTCTAAATGACTTACACCTCTGGCACGACTTTGTAGTTTTGATCGTGAAATCACTGTTACGATGACAGCCTCAGCCTCGGGCCCAGGAGGAACACTTTCAACTGTGTCTGAGGCAGCTGTGAGGGGCGCCATCAAGTTTCTGGACAACTTGCCAGCCTTCCGCAAATTCTTCTGGAGGTCCTGATATTTCTTAACGACACGCTGTAGAGAATCATGCCTCTCATAGCGTGATATGGCAGTTTCCACTAGGGAGTATACAGCACCAACTTGCAGCACCACTCTGTGTACTGTCTGCAGCAATTCCTATATGAGGCGCAGCTTTCCCGCGCAATGCGCGCCATGCGCGCACCATTCCCGCGCTTCGCGATGTATATGCACGCACACGCGTTCCCGCGCTTGCACGCCCTATGGCGCCAGCCATCCGGATGCATCCATCCACTGTCCACCAAGCTCCCTAGTGCGTATATTTCCATTTCCTTTATTAGCATAGTGTTCCACCTTTATTTTTATCATGGACTCTCACCCATATATATCTTTACATACCTACTCGGTAGTGCTTCGGCTCCGCATGACCGCGCTTAGGCGCGCTATATAAGGGCCAGCAGTACATACTATTAAGAGGACACTTTTCACCCAACTTTACCTAGTACTTACTACTTAGAAAGTCACAGTAGAAATCTATTCATTAGCACAACACATCTCACATCTTTTATCTTGCTTATATCTTCACTTAAGCTTAGTCTCTCATTTCTGTATACGCGCGCACGCTTTCCCGCACTTCACGCTAATACGCGCGCGCGTTCCCACGCCTTCGTACCTTGCGCGCACCTGCGCTTTCTCGCGCTTCGCTTCAGCGCACGCTTCTAGATCCTTGCTGCACTCGCTTCCCCTATAGGGTCGAACGCACTTGCCATCTCAAGTATCGCAGACTAGGCAATGCACGACCTACAACTTTTTAGACACAGTCAGGAGCATCATTTGTTCCTCTCAGTGTTGTTGTTTCTACAACGCGCACGCAAGTCCTCATCGCTGATATCACGAAGAGCAGGACCGCTGCCAGCGCAAACGGTAGCACCATGTTGGCGCATGTAAGCAATAATGCGCAGGACATTGGCATGATTATCAGTATGCTGATGAGATTCAGCCCAGCGAAACCGCATCAAGCGCTCCTTTGTGGCAGGATCGAGTGGCCAATTGTCATCATCACTTGGATATGGGGGGAGAACATCGATGGTAAGCTTTGCAATTCCCATTAACATCTGAAACACAGTCCGAACAACGGCCTGGATGATGGCTGATTACTATGGCACCCCTTGTAGATTCAGTGATCCGCTCACCTTTAGACCATTGTCTCCAAATGCAATGGCACTCTTTTCAAGCTTCTCGACATCTTTCTCAAACTCTTCGTCGGTCTCTGCTTCAGCCATGTCTCCCACATCATCACGACTCTTACTCGCAAGCAAGCTGGCCAGTTTTGCCTCGAACTTTTCCTCCATATCCTTGATCTGAGCCTTCAGCTCCGTCTTTGCGGCCTCAATCTGCTGAACACATCTAGTCTCCACTGCGCGTAGTTCATTTGCATGTCGTAGCTCCAAGTCCTCTGCATGGGCCAGCCGGCGGTTGAAACTGGTCATCTCACTCAAAACCTGAGAGATTTTCATCGACTTTGGTGGACCGCTAGTGTTCTGTGCTGAGCTGGTGCTTGTTCCGACACCCCCTGGAGCTGTATTAAGTCGGGGATCTATGATGGGAACAACTGACGCTGGCCGCTGGAACTCATGCGAAGACGGCCCTGGTGTCAGCGCTGGGACAGACATTGGACAACCATCCGGCATTCCTGTAGGGCCACCTGGGTACATGGCTCTTTCCGTTTCATGTGCACCAACCATTCCACCATACGCATGGCCTGTTGGTGTGCTGAGATGGCCATACAGGGGAGGGGGAGGGGGAGGATTGAAGTTGAAGTTATACTCAGGGTTCGACATTGGACGTTGTGGTGGGGAGTTAGACGTGTCGTTCCACTCAATCAGCTCGTCACCCTTATGTGCTATAGGTCTAGCATCATTCTTCCTTATAATTGAGCCTGCTGCACACAAATTCGAGTTGCTCTGTGATTTAAACCTATTGTCAAAGCGTGATTGTTGCGCAGTTTCTATGAATGGAAATATTGCGTGAATTCTGGGGAAATTGTAAGGTAAAAATGTGTTACATTGCGGGCAAAGTGTGTAATAGTTGGCAAATGGCTCGATGAGAGAATGTACCACGAAACTTCGTGATAATGT
Organism: Suillus variegatus; assembly: GCA_016647645.1. Taxonomy (NCBI): domain Eukaryota; kingdom Fungi; phylum Basidiomycota; class Agaricomycetes; order Boletales; family Suillaceae; genus Suillus; species Suillus variegatus. Next base: position 29,574 of record JABBWF010000156.1, read on the forward strand.
GGTGTATTTTTACACTTCACCCACATTTTAACCGCATCGTAATTCGTGCGTTTGTGCTGTGTTAATATTGGTCCCACGCAGGCAATGTTTTTAGATTTACATGAAACCTTGTTTTGAGTCCTGACTCTACCGTACCCCAGTGATGCATCAAGCTTTACTTGTTCCCGAAGTCATCCTGGAGATATTCACCTATGTGAACATAATACCATCTACTCAAACATCGACCCAGAAATTGTTTGCAGGGCTTGCAAGGACATGCAAAATCTTCCATGAGCCTGCGATGGATTTGTTGTGGGTTGAAATCCATGAGTTAGAACCACTGCTAGGCTGTGTAGCGAGGCTACATCCACTGATATATCATCATAGTCGTACAAGGGTCAGTGCACGACTTTATCACGCTTTGTTTGTTTCTTTTCGGCTCACCACGTCTACATAATAGTGGAACGAGCCCTGGGTGAAAGATGTCGAGCCATTATCTGCCCATGAGGTCCATCAATTTCTGCATCACTCCTCCCGTATACGCACATTGGACATAAAATCTGAACATCCGCACCTTCTCTCTGTCATCCCTGCCGAGGCATGCATATTTCCGAAGCTGAAGTCATTAAGTCTTTCCACCACATATTTGAACCTCTTTCTGCCTCACATGCTGCACCGATGTCATCTATTGAGCGTCGACGAGAGTCTGCAATCTTTTGTGACACGTTGCATTGCTCTGGAGCATCTACGCATCTACACTCCTGAAATATGCGATGGCGACAGCACAGCAGATGAGCTGTCCCTGCTATCTGATAGGATTCATTGGTGCACGCAGCTCGTAACTCTGGCTTGTCCAATGCTCGACTGGGCAACATGGAAGCACCTCTCCTCCCTCCCTACTCTTCTCAAATTGAGAATTGAGCAAGGATGTAATGACCCTCCTTCGTTGTCAAAACGAGATATCGTGAATCTATCATTCCTTAACATCACAACCCTTTCCTTTCAAGAGCTCTACGATCCTAAAGATATCATCACAGTCATGCAACACTCACAATTTCCCTCGCTGAAAGAGTTCGAGTTTGAAGCCAACAATCTCTCTTCAGAACAGGCCGAGCAACTCTTTCATGCTCTGTCCCACTGTCGGACTCTAGAAGAAATCTCCATTTGTTCTTATGATGAGGAATTCATGGGAGATGACCCATATTTGACACCAATTCCGCATCTCCTTTGCTTCACACAGCTCCGAACCCTGAAGCTCGCGTTTAATAATGTCCACATCTACCTGGACAATGATATGCTCTTGCAAGCTATGTCTAGTTGGCCGCACATCCGCACTCTGGTAATCGATGACTCTGCTTTTTCTTCCGAAGTCACCCTCCGTGGATTATTCACAGCGCTCGGTCTATGTCCACAATTGCATACACTACAACTTCCAATCAAGATTGCAACTATCGACATCGATCCTGATGCTGAGCCAATATGACATACCTCCCTACGATCATTGGATTTGGAGTCATCCGAGTTTCAAATAGCAGATGCTGAAATTATCGCTCGCATCATTTCCACCTGGCTCCCTTGTATCGACCAAGTTCAAAACCTATATGGTTTAAGTTGGGTTGAAGTCAACAGGCATCTTAGATCTTTGAGAGCGGCTACTGCGCCGTATGTCGTGGGAGCCTCCTAGAATATTTGAGTTTGGAATATCTTCACGTCCGGGAACGTTGTTACATACCTTCGAGTTCTTTCTTTCATTTGTTATCGTTGTCATTCGATGCTGTTGACTGTAGTTATAAACTGCTGTACTAGTACTTCTGTATTATCGCCAACAACAACTCACTGGTTCAGTCCTTTTGATATCCGCATCTGTAACGGCCATCTGATCACGCAACACAATACGTGCTTAATAAAATCCAACAACTACATAGGATCAATCCATGCCATATGATGAGATACCATAGCCATGTCTAGCGCGCTATAAAGATAGTCTAAAAATCATATAGAAGATGTACCAAGTGATAATGAACAGGGGAAAGCATGTCAAGAAGAACGAATGTTCGAGACAAATGTCGTTAGTCGTAGATAGAAATGATTTCAAGAACTGGAGACAACACTAGAGTACGGCAGTAGGAAGTTAGCAGTAATGACAGATGCAGGGCAAGGGGATCGTACAAAGTTGAATGCTGGACTATTCACATATCACCTTTAGCACCGTCAGCATGGATCATCCTCTTAGTATAAGAGCTCCAATATGCCGTTCTTTGCTAGAACCTATGACACCTTCGTCGGACTGCTCGAACAAAACGCAGTTTAGTGTCCATCTCGACAGAGCATGAGAATTTCTCGATGTGGTGTCGCAGAATCACATACTATAGGAGTTGTTGACCTATTGACTCGGGACGTGTTACAATACAGAAAGCATGGTTGCTTGAGAAATGGCGGTTCTGTGTAGTACGTACAAATTGTATCGTAGGGTAGGTTCCAACGTTCCAGGCTTGTAGGAATGGATTATAAGGGTGGGTTTCCCCAGGTCGTTGAACTTTGTGACGTTCAGGGAGCTAAAGAGTTCGAGGGAACGTGGCTTGGCAATCTAGTGTCCATGGATTGAGGAACGAGTTATAAGCATTGATTGAGTGGACAGTCAAGTTCTGCGCGCAATGTCAGACAGCTTTCAGGGACACGACGAAAGCGACCGATCGTGATCAAGGCCCCTTGACACGAGTGTTATATGGCAGGATGGTGGTGTCAATCACAAGCGACAGGCTGGTCTATGCCGTAGTAAGTATGTACTTGTTAGCAGGCTTCGTAGCCGCAATAGGGATGCAAGTCGTTATCTTTGAAACACCTGTGATTCACTCTACGGCTTCTATCACATGCCTGCCAGAGTTATGAGAATGAGTAAAACTGTCATCAGGTTTATCACTTACTGAGATAGCATCGATGACCGCGGCTCCGCTCTAGTTTTGCGTTTCGAAACTTATCACAACACACGACCAGTTGCACAAGGCTGGTCTGGCAATCATCAGGTGATAGAGAAAAACTGCTTTGAAGTCTGCTGATAAGCGAATGAGATCTGTTTGAAGGAAGAGCCCATGGGCGTCGTGTGCCATTTTTGCATGACATGGCAGGAATAGTCTCGAGGCTCAATTGACGGTTTGACGTAAGTAGTTCCATTTCGAGAATTCGGTCTTATTATAAGTCGTCACGCGATCGTGACAGACGCGCTTACGCGCCGTTGAACCGCGGGATCCCACCTCGGACAATGCATATGTATTATGGACAACATATGGATGATTCAAACTTCAGAAAGCCACCCACGCTGGACCTGTCAACGCCGGACACATGCAAAGTTTCTAGTTGCACTGGAATTCTGGGTCACTTTAGCGTTACGTACGCATGTTGAAAGCGCACATGCCAATCCTCGGACCTCAAGGCCTCAAGGCCTCACCACTAGCGCTCAGTATTCAGCGCTCAGCTGTGACTTTTATAAACAGTTGCAGTTTAACTGGTCGCATCTTTAAGCCGCGCATATTGATTCATGGCCTTTTCTCGCCACCTTATCATCTTGGCACTTGTCACAGGATGCATCCTTCCTTCTGGTGTCCAGGCTCTCTGGCCCATCCCAACTACCCTCGAGACCGGCATGACTACCCTCAAAATTTCCCCCACATTCTACTTTGATGTTCAAATTGAAGGCACGCCGTCAGATTTACGTGATGCGGTTGCACAATCACAGTACTATCTCGAAAACGACAAACTTGGACGTCTCGTCGTAGGCCGCGGCTCAAATGACACTAGCGCACTTGCTACCGCGAGGACACTTTCAAAGTTAACGCTGTCGCTTGCGAGTGGTGTTGCTGCAGAGCCAATCTCTTCAGAAGCTGTCAAGCCCCTGGGAACCCGTTGTAGCACTCGAGCTCGCGCTGAGCTTGTATTCAGCTGTTTCACACATCAGGTCATATGCACATCGCACAAGAATCACTTCCCAATGTTATCCGACACTCACCCACTCAATCCGACGTTTATCCGCTAAACCCGACGCAAACCCGATGCAAACCCGACATTCCCGCGCATCGGCCGCTTCGGATCCAATATTTTCCCGCGCATTTGTCCTCCCTATGTCCTGTCCTGTGGTATCTATCCCCACTAGGTGCGCAGTTATCAGTTTTCACGTCGCTGGAGATGCCAGCCTAGCGCTCTAGAGAGGACAGGAACCAAGATGCTTGCTTGTTCTAACCCACGCTCGTGCTAACTACATGCTGCTCTCGGACCTCTGACACCCGAGACCCCTGACACCTGCTCTACCTGCGCTACCTGCTCGCTCTAACCCCGTGCCTACTCCCGCCGGCTACCTCTCACTGCGCTCCCACTACATGTGCCCCCCTTTCTAAATGCATCCCTCCGGGGTCGCACTCTGCAACCGACTGTCACTCGTGCTGTCCTCTATGTCCTCACCCTCCGTCTCCAATGCCTGCTCCCAGTGTTCTATCCCCTCCTGAATGTCCGCCCACACACCATCTGCTTCAATGTTGCTATCCACCTCTTCGCTCGACAACATTGCTTGTAGTGCAGCTAGTTCTGTACCGTCTCGAGGTATGAAGCGGCGAAGACGTCGTGCATGGAATAGTCCGTGAAGAGGAAATCCTTCGAGGGATGTGAGAGTATAGGAATTGCCGAGTTTAGAGATGACTCGTCTGGGTGCTGACCATTTTGGGGTGAGTTTCCTCGAGTTCGACATTGTCATGTCTAAGGCGTTTGTGTATACTTGAACTAACTGCCCTGGTTCAAATACAACTTCTCCTGCGCGCTGTAGAAACAACAACACTGAGAGGAACAAATGATGCTCCTGACTGTGTCTAAAAAGTTGTAGGTCGTGCGTTGCCTAGCCTGCGTTACTTGAGGAGACAAGTGCGTTCGACCCTATAGGGGAAGCGAGTGCAGCAAGGATCTAGAAGTGTGCGCTGAAGCGAAGCGCGAGAAAGCGCAGGTGCGCGCAAGGCACGAAGGCGCGGGAACGCGCGCGCGTATTAGCGCGAAGCGCAGGAAAGCGTGCGCGCGTATACAGAAATGAGAGACTAAGCTTAAGTGAAGATATAAGCAAGATAAAAGATGTGAGATGTGTTGTGCTAATGAATAGATTTCTCCTGCGACTTTCTAAGTAGTAAGTACTAGGTAAAGTTGGGTGAAAAGTCCTTTTTTTAATAGTATGTACTGCTGGCCCTTATATAGCGCGGTCATGCGGAGCCGAAGCGCTACCGAGTAGGTATGTAAAGATATATATGGGTGAGAGTCCATGATAAAAATAAAGGTGGAACACTATGCTAATAAAGGAAATGGAAATATACGCACTAGGGAGCTTGGTGGACAGTGGATGGATGCATCTGGATGACTGGCGCCATAGGGCGTGCAAGCGTGGGAACGCGCGCGCGTGCGTATACATCGCGAAGCGCGGGAATGGTGCGCGCATGGCGCGCATTGCGCGGGAAAGCTGCGCCTCATATAGGAATTGCTGCAGACAGTACACAGAGTGGTGCTGCAAGTTGGTGCTGTATACTCCCTAGTGGAAACTGCCATATCACGCTATGAGAGGCATGATTCTCTACAGCGCGATTGTATGACTCTCTTGTCGAAAGTGGCTTTCCGTTTGATTGCGTGTGCTGTTGCTTGATTCGCACCATCCAGTCGTTGTTGTTCCACATACACCATATGGACATCGACGTCCGAAGTACTTGGTGCTGTACTTGCGTCTGCAGCAGTATTGGGGACGGTATTGACTACTAGCCCCAGGAGTAGTTCTTTGGGTGAGAACTTGAATGCCGGTATGATGCGTTTGTTCAGCTGACGGATTGCTGTGTCGAAGTGGTCTGGCCATGATCTGGTGAGGTCTTCTGTCTTTGTTCTCTCGTATTCATCCTCTCCTAACCCTGGGCTGCATAGCCTCTTCAATCGCCCTAGCAATTTCCTGTTTGCGTTCTCCACTAGTCCATTGACCCACGGAGAGTAGGCTGCTACGACCTGGTGTGTTGTATTGTGTGCTGCACACCATGCTCTTACTTCTCCGTTGTCGAAGTGTGATCCTCCGTCGGTCATGAACGTCTCCGGTGCTCGAAACACGTGGGCGACTGTTTCTAGTCCTGCAATTGTGGTCTTGGCGTTGCCGTGAGTCCTCAGCTTGAAGCCCCATACATATTGAGAATAGGTGTCTAGAATAAGCAAAACATTACCGAATCCACCTTTACCTTTCGGAAGGGACAAATAATCCACGACTAGCAATTTGAACGGGTGACGTCGCGTGATTGGGTACATCAGGGCGTGCAACTGAGTTGAGCCAAAGTTCTTGCATTGCGGGCATTCGAGCAATGCTCTTATGATGGAGCGGTCAAGATGTGGGCTTGCGATGCGCTCCATAAGCTGCAACTTTGTGAGATCTCTCCCCCAATGTCCATTAGTAGCGTGCACTTCTCTTGCTAATGCTATGGCTTCTTCTTGTGATATGCATTCTACGCGTGACCTTGCGCGTGCGCTCTTACCATCCGCAATGCGCCATAACCGACCGTCTTCAATCATATACCCTAGAGCTCGATGTTGTGCTCTCCTTCTCTCTTGTTCTGGTTTGTTGCTGTTAATATTGAGTAACACGTCGACCACGTCTAGAAAGAGCGGCTCCTCTTTGAACCGTTTGCGGAGGTCTGGCACTAGGGATTCAAGGGTAGGTTCAGTTGTTTGTAGAACGAGTAGATCATTCACCAGGCCATGCGCACTTTCCCAGTCCTCATTGACCGTCCATGCACTCCCATCTCCATCAGCTCTTGGGTATCCTGACATTCGGCGGCTCAGTGCGTCTGCCGCTGTATTACTTGTCCCAGAGCGATGCCAGATGTCTGTTATTTGGTACGCGATGATTCCATCTCGCCATTGAGCATGTACTGTCGATGGCTTGTCACTCAACAATGTGTCTCGTAGTGCAATACAGTCTGTTTTGACTTCGACTGGAAAACCCCAGATAGTCCCACCAAATTGATCGAATGCGTACTTTAGAGCTGCGAATTCTAGTAAGTACGGCTTATATCGTTCTTCTGATGGTGACGTTCGTTTGGATGCAAATGCAATTGGGTGTACTCTGGTCGTTGTTTCCCCTGCATCGTTCCTTGTCGTAAATCGTTGCGCTAGAACTGCACCAAATCCGTCTTTGCATCCATCGCTGGTAATGATGAATGGGGACCCGTCGAACTTAGGTGCACGCAGTACTGGTTCCGTTATGAGGGTTTGCTTGAGTCTCAGGAAGGCTCGTGTGTGGCGTTGTTCCCAGAAGTTCTCGAGCTTACGTTCTCGTAAAAATTGTCTGTACTTGCTCTTCTTTACCTTCATGGTGCTTGTTGGCATATCCAGGTTACATAGCATGTCCGTGAGTGGGGCTGTGATGCATGTGTAGTCTTTGATGAGCAATCTGAAATAACCAGTAAGACCTAAGAAGCGCATCAGTTCTAGAAGATGCTGAGGAATCGGCTACTCAGCGACTGCCGCTATTTTCGCTAAGTCCGGACGTATTCCTTCTTGTCCTACTCGTGCTCCTCCAAAGATAACCTCATTCATGAACAGTTGTGTCTTCGTTGGCGATATTGACAGGTTCCGTTCTCGACATCTGATGAAAAACGTGCGTAAGCGATTCAATAACTCGTCAAAGTCATTTCCTGCTACTGCACCGTCGTCGACATATAATTCCATCATTAGTTTGACCAAGATGTCATGTAGCGCTTGAGCTGTGAGATTGCTAAAACACGACGGCGCACCGTGAACTCCCATTGGCATCCAGCAGTATGCTTCATACCCTCGCCCTTCCGTATAGAAGCACAAATATGGTTGGCTTTCTTCTTCTACTGGAATTGCGTAGAATCCAGCTGCGAAATCAAGTACACATATGTACTTGTGTCCTGCTAAACGCTGCTGTTTTGCTGCGATGTCCCCTTGTGGAGTTGGAGCGACTTCTGACACTTTGTTGACGTCGTTAAAGTTCTGACATATGCGCCACTTAATTTTTGAGGTGTCTACAGGTTCTGGTACAATTGGAGGTGCTGAGTCTAGGTCAATTTCTGGATCCGGAGGCTCACCCAATTCAATGCACTGCCTGTTCACAATCTGTCGTATATCCTCCATAGATAGGCTTGTACCAGAGTGTGCCTTCTGTACTAAGACCGTTGATGCGACAGCCTTGACCTCATCCGATTTGATGAATCGTGTTATTCCTGCGTCTCGCATATCCTCCAGTACTGGGAAGAGATACTCGCGTTGTGGCTTTGTCAAAGGTCTTTGCTGTATCTTCTTGGCGAAGGATGTACCCGGTGGGATCTGTAAACGAAACTTGATAAAGTCTACTGGCTTTACCTCTCGTACTGATAGTGCAAAGACATCTGCAAATTCTGCTATTAGCGTCCGTGCCTTGTCCTGCTGATCTTCCGTGAGTTGAGTTCTGTATCGAACCGAGTTTACTATGGCTTCCACTCTCGCCGGCCAGAAGGGTCCACGTTCCGCTAATCTAGTGAATATATTACTCGGTAGTGTTGAGGATGAAAGGTCCGGCACTTCACCTATATGTATCAGTTGCTCTGGGTCTTCGACTTCGAGAATTGGATATATCTTCTCCTCTGTGGCTGGATCTGTAACTGTATGATTAGAGGGATTAGTATTAGTCGTTATTAGATATGTATCTGCTATAGTTTGTATGTGCGAAATGTTAGTATTATTTGGGTCTATTAAATTAGAGTCTAAGGAAGGTGTTGACGTCTGATCAAAATTAGTGACAGATGGGAATCGGATAGCTGAAGGTAAACATGGGGTTGGTAACGGGCGGTATGTTACAAAGTTCGAGATTTGATAGAAACTATTACCGTGTGGGAGCATTATGGCGTCATTGCCATAGTCTTGAATTGCATGGACTTGTTCTAGCAGTGGTTTTCCAATTAGCATGCACCAGGATCCTCCGCTAGGGAAAACTTCGAAGGATGTCTGTACATTGGTGGGTCCCCACGAGACTGTTCCTGTCCATACACCTGTCGATGGTACTAGGGAACCGTCAGCCATGCGAAGTGTTCTGGAGGATGGACTTAGTGGTGTTAGTCTCCATGCGATTCTCTGATATGCCGCTGCGTCAATGGCATTGATCATAGCTCCATTGTCGACAATGGCTAGAATTCGCACTTTCTCCCCTCGTGGTCCATGTAATTGGGGTACTGTTAGGAACGGGTTACTGATTTGTTCTCGGATTGTTTTTCCCGATGCGTCCACCAAATAAACATCAGTGATACGATTATCAGGTATAGAGGAAGGTACAACCAGGCTCGTAAACGACTGCGGTTCCTCCGCTGGTGCTTCTGCGTCCATACTTGAAGAAAAAAAGGAATCTCAAAGTGAAAGGGTGCTAACTGGTAACGTGTTAGCCTTAGAGATAAGAGAGAGTGATTCAGTAGGAATAGCGAGTGTGTCCGTAGTATGTACAGTACTAAGCGCTTCTTGTGCTTCTGCTTGAGACGTAGAGAAAATATAAGAGTTCGACTGCCGTTCGTGCGATGAATTGAAATGCGGACTGGATACCTGTGGGACTACTGCTGGTCCGGTGTTTGCAGTGTCCCCCCATAATTTTCCGCCCCCCAGTCATATCCTGGTTCCTGCGCTCCCCATATGTCGTTCTGTTCTCCCCATCCTTGTTCGTCCTGTGGGGTGACATGATATACTGGCTGCGCGTAAGGGTTACTGTGTGCTTGGTATGGTGGAAGGTTCGCTGGTGTGACATATTGGACTGGGGTGGTATATGGGGTACGTGCTCCTTGCTGTAGCATCGCACATCGTAACATTCCCGCCACCTGTTGGCGCCATTTAGTCTCATGTGGACACAACGGACTCGTCGTCATGCATTGTGAGCTCATGTGGCTTGGGTCTGTGACCATCCCGCAGTTATAACATTCTCCAGAGCCCACTAACACAGTTCCTGGCCTTAGCGGGTATGGGCAATCTAGGGTTGTCATCCCATCTGTGCCGTACGTGCGATGCCATAGGTCTACATCGGCTTCATATTGACGCATTCCTACTTCAGTATTGGGTCTCTGCAGTACCAGCGTCGTTCTTTCTAGTATATGTGCCCTTGTGAGTGGTGTGCGTGGAGAGAATGCTCCTCTCGCTCCATTGTACACTGAAGGTCCGCCTCATGGTGCCATAAATGGCCCTACGTTGAACATTGACTGCGGCGATACTGGTACGTTGGGATTGAACATTCGTGGTGCTGAGCAATACTGTGCGGGAACTGCATGTTGTGCGGGTATTGACATTTGCGCGAATTGCTGTGATAGAAGTAGCGGTGAAGGAGAGTTCTGGGCTTTGAGTTTGGCTATCTCTGCGTCCCATGCCCGGTTCTTCTCAAGGTCCTCTCTGCTACGTTTGAGTTTCACATTCGGAACCCTTTGAATGTCTTCAACGAATTCTTCCCAGGTAGTGTATGCGCATTCTAGATGATCTTTCAATACGTTCGGAATACCTTCTAGGGCATATTCGATCATAGCGCCATTCACGTCGCCCATTCCTAATGCTAGCTTCGATACGTTGATTGCCCAGATTACGTGCGCGTAGTTGCCTGTCCGTCCTACTTGCGTCCATTCTCCTACTTCTTCTTCCTTCAGGACCTGTGCCATGATGCGCTCCTTCTGTTGCGCTCTGGTTAGCTTAGGGCACTTGGCGTGCGGCCAGCGTTTGAAGAACGCTGCTTTGAGATTTGCAAAGGAGCTGAGCTCTAAAGATGTCAGGTTCTGGTACCATTCTTCTGCTGCTTCCCCTGGCGTCAACTGCATGCCAAAACGTTGGACTCGTTGCGTGTCTGTCCAATTGATAGGGAGAGATAGCTCGAACTGAGCGAACCATGCTGATGGGTTCTCGTTCTCTCCATAGTCCCCATAGAACAGTGGGATGGCTTTAACTGTATCAGACATCGTTGTTGTTCTTAATGCTGGTTGTGGCGGTCATAGTGTAGTGGTGGTTTGACGTGGAAATAGTGATGTTGATTTGACTGAAGATTTAATGGAGGGTTTGGTTGGGGTGATAGACGATAGCGAGGATTCTGATGAGTTGGGTGAAGAGTTGCTGTTAATGGGTGTAAACTTTGCTGGATAAAGGCGAAATGCGTTTCTGGTTTCCTCCGGTGAGCCGTCCTCCGTATCGAACAAAACTGGGAAGGGAGGCTTGAATGATGTTGATGGTCTTGTCTCTAACGGGTTTGAGGGTGAAGAAACTGGAGGGGTGCTGTAGTTCGGTAATGATAGTCGTCGTGGTTGAAGTTGTCGTATCTTCGCACAGTCTTCCACTGAAATGTGTCCTGCGGTGTGTTCTTGCTTGATCCAGTGGGTGTTCTCCCCACTCTCATCACCAGATGGAGACGCCAGCCTAGCGCTCTAGAGAGGACAGGAACCAAGATGCTTGCTTGCTCTAACCCACGCTCGTGCTAACTACATGCTGCTCTCGGACCTCTGACACCCAAGACCCCTGACACCCACTCTACCTGCGCTACCTGCTCGCTCTAACCCCGCGCCTACTCCCGCTGGCTACCTCTCACTGCGCTCCCACTACATCGCTAACATTGTAGACAGCCTTATTACATGTCCGCAGTACCACATGCCTTATTACATAGGACATCGGACCCGAAAATTAGTGCTACTACTTTCGCCTATAGCACTCCGAAATTCTACATAGACACTATATATTTTCACATACCTCCTACTTACTTATCTACCTTTCTACCTCCGAGTAGGAGGAGGTCATTGGATATCAGTAGTTCTTAGTTGAATTCCGCAATATCATCCTTTCTTTATCCGAAACTCTCCGAAAAACACCGATAGTAACCTGCCGTTCACTATCCCCGACATTCGCTACAAACCCGACGCTAATCCGACAAAAGCCGACAAAACCCGCTAATCCGAAACCCGAAGACATCGGACCCGACGTTTTTGACATCAGACTCGTAATTATACCTTCAGACTTGTTTCCCGCGCTTCGGACTTCGTATATCTAATTATTCTAATACCTTACAGCAAACCCCTCGGGTCGAACGCACTTGTCTTGCAAGTATAAGCAGACTAGGCTGTGCTAGACCACAACTATTATATTTTGCTAGACACTCACTTCGTGTAGTGTTCAGCAAAAGTTGTTTACCTACACCGTAGTGAGGAGTATGCACTGATCATTCCAGCAGACGGCTTGGCTGCTACTTTGACGGCGAACTCGATGTTGGGTCTGTACAGAGGACTCACCACTTTCAATCAGCTTTTCTACTACCATGATGGAGTAACCTACACTTTACTCACCCCGATTTCTATCAAGGATACTCCTGCATATGTGAGCATCTATCCCTTACACTTGACGTCTGGTGTTGAACCCATATACGTAGCCTTTCCGGGGATTAGGACTGGATACCTCGAGAAATTACTACCTGGTCTGCGACATTCTGCAAACGTTGGATGCGATGAGCTGGGTGAAGGCGAGTGCTTTCCTGATGTCTTGTCTTGTCATCCCTCACGAGCTATACAGATCAACACTTTCCACTGGCATATTACGGATTAGTGCTGCCGTGGTCCGGTCCAGAACCATGGTTCGAACCGGACTTTTGGTCCGGTTCTCCGCGGTTCGGTCCACGGTTCTCACACCAGCCAGAACTGGACCGGAAAACAGTTCTCGGTTCTAGGTCTTCCCCAACGGTCCCGTTCTGGTTCGGCCCTGCCGAACCATTCCAAACCGTTATCGACTTCGACTTCGACTGTGACAACTTCAGTCTCCACATCAAACTGTTGTCTTTGGGATTTGCACCATTGATTAATCAGGCTACTTTTAGCCTTTTTAAAGGTAAGTACTAATCAATCAAACTCTCATTTTTTTAACTATCACAGGACACCTGTCTCACAAGATTTTCGAACCATGCTGATCCAAATTGTTGCCCACCATTTGCAGTTCATGAGTGTCGATCCTTATTCAAGCTCGAGCCATGCTGATGACCACCACACTGTGTCCAATGCCACCAGCACCATGCGCAAACGCCCAACACACGCCAGCAAGTGCTGACGTAGCACAAACGCTTGCGGACGACACCAGGGTGCCGGAGATGGGAACAGCATGAGAGGCAGCACTCATTCTTGCTCGCATGCAGCGCATCTAGACTCGACTCTGGATGGGGAGTTGCAGTGAGTGAGTCTGTCAATCCTCCTTTGAGCTCGAGCCATGATGATCCAAGTTGTTGCCCACCGTTCGCAGTGAATAAGTGTGTCGATCCTCCTTCGACTCGAGCCATGCTGATCGAAGTCGTTGTCTGCCGTTCGCAGTGTGTCGATCTTCCATCGAGCTCAAGCCATGCTGATCAAAGTCATTGCCTGCCATTCGCAGTGTCTTAGTGAGTCCTTTTTACAATCGTTTTTTTTTCATGTTTCTAACTTAATATTTATATGTACTACCTGCAGGTAAATCTCACCCGCCGTCTCTCACTCAGGATGCGCAGGTGTTTTCTCGCTGTTCTGAAATGATGCCATCCCCTGTCTAAATGTCCAGCATGCAGCCTTCATTGCCAAGAACTGTACCATCCTCACTTCCTACTTTCACGTTCCTCCCAGCATGTCAGCATCTTCAGCAACTACAGAGGCAGAGATGGGTATGTAGCTATGTCATTGGAGTAGCTACTCGACGTGTAAAGTAGTATTTCAATGTATTTTTTTTCGCGCTCACCACTGAAAATTTTCGGGTTCGGTTCGAGTTCGGACCAGAAAAAAACAGAACCGGACCACAGAGAACCGTTCTCTGTGGTCCGGTTCGGGGTTCGAAGATTTTGCAGAACCGGACCATGATCCGGTTCTCGGTTCTCGTCCAGGACCCTCTGAACCGGACCGAACCGGACCACGGCAGCACTATTAATACGGATAGTCAGAGTTTTCCACTCGAAGTCGCACAGTACCCCGAGCTTTCCATCAATGGTGCATACTCTCCTCAAGAAGTTTACACAGCGAGCGATGTCCAATACATCGTGCAGTATGCTGCCGCAGTACGTGTTTCCCTTCATCGTGATCTTTTGTTTGCTGATGGTATTCTCGCAGAGAGGCATCGATGTTATGATGGTCAGTGTTCATTAGTCAAATTTGTAAATAACTCTGAGCACTCTAACAGGAAATCGATACACCCGGCCACACCGCTATCATTGCAGCCACTTACCCCGAATATGTTGCATGCTCTGATGCTAGCCCGTGGGCAAACTTTGCCAACGAGCCCCCTGCCGGCCAGCTTCGTTTTGCACTCCCAGAGGTCATGAACTTCACTGCTTCCTTACTTACAAACGTCGCAAAGGCCCTCCCTTCGCACTATTTTAGCACCGGCGGCGATGAACTTAACACGAACTGTTACGCCAATGACTACCTAACGGAGCAGCAGCTCAACAGGACCGGCATGACGCTAAACGGTGCCCTTGACACGTTCACACAGACCACTCACGGTGCATTGATTGCCCAGGGAAAGACGCCCGTCGTGTGGGAGGGTATGCGCTGTGTTTCTTCCTTTGAATGACAGTATTAAATGGAGACCGCGGTCATTCAGAAATGGTCCTCGATTGGAATATTACACTCTCAAACGAGACTATTGTGATGTAAGTATAATGATATCATGATCTGACTTTGCTGATTTAACTGTATTGAAAGGATTTGGATTTCTTCTGCAGATGCTGCTGCAGTGGTAGGAAGGGGTTTCAGGATCATCCACGCACCATCGAATTACTTCTACCTGGTCAGTTGACGAGTTTTTGTACAGGACACAACATCCTTATTATCCCAGGATTGTGGTGCTGGTGAATGGCTGGGAGACGACCCAACTGGGTTAGTCCTCGTCTTGTTGAATGTACTCGATCTGAACTGACATCCCTTGGGAGAACAGAAATAGCTGGTGGGACCCCTTCAAGACCTGGTCCAAGGCGAGTATGAATGTCGAAGATAACCACGCATCTCACAATGTTTCGTTAGGCATATACCTTTGATCCGTTGGCAAACTTGACCGAGGCGCAGTACGAACTTGTTCTCGGAGGTAAACACAATCTAGTCTCAAAGTTAAACCAACCTTTCTGAGAAATCTGCAGGCGAGCAAATTCTATGGAGTGAACAGTCTGGTCCCCAAAATGTCGACTCGATCGTGTGGCCACGCGCTGCATCATCAGCAGAAATTTTCTGGAGTGGGAAGCAGCCCACTGGCGCTGCACTCAACGTCACCGAGGCACTTCCTCGTTTGCATGTAAGTAGTGTTTCTTGATGTGGAAGTACTTCGATGACAGATGAACGATACAGGACGTCAGGTACAGGATGGTACAGCGCAGCATCAATGCCATCCCACTCCAGCCGCAGTGGTGTGCACTTCGACCGGACGCATGCGATATATACGCTTAATTTAGAACTTGATCTGAACTCTGGGTCTTTTCACGATTGGTCTTGGCGTTAATCAGTCTGCGCCGTTGCTTACAAGATTTGTACAGCTCTCATTCACCCATAACTTGACTTATATCGAGAAATTCATGCCTCTGCTCTGCGAGAAGTCACGCGGCGAAATAGAATGTTCGAGTGATGGATGCGCTGAACAAAGATTCATGAAGTATCCAAAATTTTACCTGTACTACGTGTATATAGCGCCACTAGAATCTAAGAAGTAAAGCACGACGGTTTCGGAAACGCTCGGGCGCTCGCGTGGCTTTCGTGTATTTCGCTTACCTCGCTTGCGTCGCTTACCTCGCTTAAACCTCTTTTTGGAAATCTCGCGTGGTTTTCTCGCGTGGCTTTCGAGTGCCGACTCAATATCCTTTGCCCATTAGAACAGCACCACATTTATTCATGAAATTGGAGTGTTTTCCTGCAAGTATTGTAGCAACTGTATATACACAAAGTAAATAGTCAAAATGAAATGGTGAATGACAAAATGTAGTGAAAAATAAACAAATAAAAAGGGGAAAAGACAATAGAGAGACAAAACCTGGGGAAGGGAAGAATTGGGAGATGAAAGATATAAGAAAATTGGAAAATTGCTGGAAGAATGAGAGAATAGGGAGATGGGAGACAGGAGACAGGAGATGGGAAATGAATGACAAAAGGTCATGAATAAATCAGTAAAAAGGAAACAGACAATGTGGACTCAGAAACTGGAGAACAGGAGATGGGAGACGGGAGACGGGAGACGGGAGACGGGAGACGGGAGACGGGAGACGGGAGACGGGAGACGGGAGACGGGAGACGGGAGACGGGAGACGGGAGACGGGAGACGGGAGACGGGAGACGGGAGACGGGAGACGGGAGACGGGAGACGGGAGACGGGAGACGGGAGACGGGAGACGGGAGACGGGAGACGGGAGACGGGAGACGGGAGACGGGAGACGGGAGACGGGAGACGGGAGACGGGAGACGGGAGACGGGAGACGGGAGACGGGAGACGGGAGACGGGAGACGGGAGACGGGAGACGGGAGACGGGAGACGGGAGACGGGAGACGGGAGAGACAATGGGAGACAAAAACATAGGACACAATGGAAGATGGGGGGCAGGGAAAAAAGGAAAATAAATACATTTAATGATACTATTACATATTTTGTAAGTTTAATTTTGTCAAACTCCTGCTCAAAGAATGTAGAACTGACTGATCTTATGTACTACAAGTGGACCGGTCGCCTTCGGACATTGTGTCTGTTTTACAATCAATTACAATAACAGTTGTCTGTATACTACATTCGCTGTTGTCTTCTCCTCACCCTCTGAAGGAAATAGCACGTGAATGCTATGCTGACATCACACTCTGGATAGCACAGTGTAAAGCTGTCCATGCATGAACGAATCTGTATGGAGGTCCAGTACCACATTCTCAAGCATGAGTCCTTGACATCTGTTGAATGTGGTGGCATAAGCAGGCACAGGTGGAGCTCAGCACAGGAGTATGTAGTTAGGAGGACAATCATCAATAGACGTCAAGTGCACATGGCACTAGACCAATTTAGAGAACAGGTGGAGCACAGACAGGAGAGTCACACGCATTGGTTCCGTGGGATCAAACATTTTGTACTTATATATTGTAGATGTACTTTTACATAGATTGTACTTTTAGTTTTTTTGAAATGCTGCTCATAAATGTATTTTCAAAATTCACTATCAAGGCATGATCTTATTCAAAATACACAATTTTTATTAGGATGCAGCCTGAGGCCAGGAAGCCAAAGGAGGGCACAGCCCTCCTTGGCTTCCTGTGACGAAGGAACAATGCTCATCAGGAGCCCTCAGAATTATTAGGATGAAGCTGAGGCCAGGAAGCTTAAAAAGAGCGCGAAGCGCTCTTTTTTTGCGACCTGTGCCGAAGGCAGAACGGGTGTGTGCTAGTTCTCAAAATAGCAGGTAACAACACCCAACGCAGGCAATGTTTTTAGATTTACATAAAACCCTGTTTTGAGTCCTGACTCTACCGTACCCCAGTGATGCATCAAGCTTTACTTATTCCCGAAGTCCTCCTGGAGATATTCACTTATGCGAATATAATACCATCTACCGAAACAACATCGGCCCAGAAATTGCTTGCAGCGCTTGCAAGGACATGCAAAATCTTCCATGAGCCTGCAATGGATTTGCTGTGGACTGAAATCCATGGATTAGAACCACTGCTAGGCTGTGTAGCGAGGCTACATCCACTGATATATCATAATGGCACAAGGGTCAGTTCACGACTTCATTACGCTTTGTTCGTTTCTTTTCGGCTCACTGAGCGTCTACATAATAGTGGGACGACTCGGACAAGCCCTGGGCGAAAGGTGTTGAGCCATTATCTGCCCATGAGGCCCATCAATTTCTGCGTCACTCCTCCCGTATACGCACATTGGACATACAATCTGATCATCCACACCTTCTATTTGTCATCCCCACTGAGGCATGCGTATTTCCGAGGCTAAAGTCATTAAGTCTTTCCACCACATATTTGAACCTCTTTCTGCCTCACATGCTGCACCGATGTCATCTATTGAGCATCGACAAGGGTCTGCAATCTTTTGTGACACGTTGCATTGCTCTAGAGCATTTATGCATCTACACTGCTCTAATGTACGATGATGACAGCACAGCAAATGAACTATCCCTGCTATCTGATAGGATTCATTGGTGCACGCGGCTTGCAACTCTGTCTTGTCCAATGCTCGACTGGGCAACATGGAAGCATCTCTCCCACCTCCCTACCCTTCTCAAATTGGAAATTGAGCAAGGGTATAATGTCCCTTCTTCGCTGTCAAACCGAGATATTGTGAATTTATCATTCCTTAACATCACGAGCCTTTCCTTTCTACAGGTGTGCGATGCTGCAGACATCATCACCGTCATGCAACACTCGCAATTTCCCTCGCTGAAAGAGTTCGAGTTTGAAGCCAACTATCTGTCTTCAGAAGAGGCCGAGCAACTCTTTCATGCTCTGTCCCACTGCGAAGCGTGTCGGACTCTAGAAGAAATCTTCATCAATTCTCTTGAAATCAGATTCGTGGGACCCCAAAACCATGAGTTTTTGACACCAATTCCGCATTTCCTTTGCTTTACACAGGTCCGATCCCTGCAGCTCCGGTTTTCTGATTCCTGCATCTACCTAGACAATAACATGCTCTTGAAAGCTATGTCTAGTTGGGCGCACATCCGCACTCTGGACATCAGCCACTTAGACGACCATCTTTCTTCTTCCGAAGTCTCCCTCCGTGGATTATTCACAGCGCTCAGTCTGTGTCCACAATTGCATAGACTACGACTTCCAATCAATATTGCAACTATCGACGTTGATCCTGATGCCGAGCCAATACAACATACCTCCCTACTATCATTGGAATTGGAGACATCGGAGTCTGAAATAGCAGATGCAGAAATTCTCGCTCGCATCATTTCCGCCTGGCTCCCTTTGTCGGAAAAATCCAAATTATCTTGCATGGGCAAATACGGACGTATCAGGTTGCCAGGCTTCCGACCATCTGACCGCTGAGAAAAAAGTTTGGCAGGCTATTCATCCAAGTCAGGCCTGCCAGCCTGACCGGCCTTATCATACCTGAGCAGTCAAAAAGTGCATGCCAGCCTGCTTTGTCGAGTACCGGGGCTGGATAGCTGACATGTGTAGTAAGTATGTACCGGACTATGGTGGACTCCTGATGCCTCGCTTCACTCAGGCATTTGACTTCTCAATAACGCGGGATTATATTGCACTCGATAATACTATACAGCACTACTGGTAAAATTTAGACCAGGTCCGGGTAGCGGAGGGTTTACCTGTGGGTACTACCCAAAATTTTGTAGTTATAAATGTAAAAAGAATATGAATAAAAAGAATACCTTTTGCACAGCGAGAATGAGTGGTTGAAGCCGGAGACGTCAATGTGGAATAGCTGAGAGATGGCGTATCCGGCGTTGTTGGCAGCGTGATGCAGGATGAGGATCAACACACTCACTTCCTGCGACCCGCGGGAAACGACTTCGATCAGCATGGCTCGAGCTCGAAGGAGGACCGAAATGTTGAACGTTGGACTAGAAGTCAAGTCTCAGGGTCGTAATAGTAGAACCGCTGATATTGATAGTACCTAGAAGTCAAGTCTAAATGTGAAACAGAGTAAGAGATGGATGGCGTGCAAGTAGAAAATGATACATACCTCAGCGTCGTAATAGTAGAACCGCGTGAAGCCACAGATTATATAGAATAGTATTGAGTCCGGAATATCAAAGACGAAAAAGGAAAGCTATCGGAGTGATGACGACGAAGTAGAGCGATGATGACGTTGAATTCAACACAAAACACTCACTTCCTGCAACCGGCGGGAAACGACTTAAATCAGTATGGCTGGAGCTCGAAGGAGGACCGAGACACCCACTTCCTGCGACCGGCTGGAAACAACTTGGATCAGCATGGCACGAGCTCAAAAGAGGACTGACACACTCACTTCCTGCGACCGGCAGGAAACAACTTCGATCAGCATGGCTCGAGGTCGAAGGAGGACCGACACATTCATTTCCTGCGACCGGCGGGAAATGACTTGGATCAGCATGGCTCGAGCTCGAAGGAGGACCGACACACTCACTTCCCGCGACAACACAACTCCGGGTGCAGACATGTGCAAACGAGCGCACACAAGTGAGAATGAGTGCAGATGGGTGCAAACATGTGCGGATGAGCACAAACAAGTGCAGAAATGAGAAAACAAACTAGAATAACTAAAAATGAGTGAGAACAAGTTAGTAGTATGACAAGGTGTTTGTTATAGACATGAGACGAGCGTCCTGAGGTGAGTGGACTTTGGGCGTGAGAGGTACATCCAAGCCGTCTGTGAACTTATGAAGGATAACTTGAGGCTCCACAAAATGATATCACTGGTGCTGTAATCGCATGTGAGACACTAACTGCGTCGAGTCGCATCGGCAAACTCACCTACTACTAGGCTACTACTCATATTCGCAATGCCTTACTATGATCCAGATAAAAGCTCTGATCACAGCTCGCGTAGCTCTGGTTACAATGACAGTGCGGCGCAAATTCTTGGAGGTGGAGACTCACCTCGCATCAGATTGCGCTTTCCAGCATGTGGCCAAGGAGCACCAGCAGACTCTGAAGGAAACTATGACTACAACAAGATATACCCAGAGTATCAGCCACCGGGCCTCGATACCCAGGAGACATTAGATTCTGCAAAGTTGCGGTCACCGTCATCGAAGGCACACAGCATTTCAGCAGGGGATGAAGTGCCTGACCAGGTGTGTCACAGTGTCTTTCACTAAATTACAACCAACTCACTTCATTTTTCCAAGCATCCTGTTGATATCATCCCACAGCCCAATTTGAAGCGTGCACTGTCAAGTGAATCCAACACCGAGTTCAAGCCTGATGAGGTAAGTCTTCCTCACTCTGTCAATATGAATAAAAATGTAATCTGCGCACACTCAGAATCGACACTTTGCTGATGTTATCACAAACTCTCCACGACGGGCCAAACCACCTCCGAGTCGTAAGAAGCAGCGGGTCACTTTGCAGCCTGGCAGTGAAGCTACCACTGCAAATAGAGCTGTGGTGTCAGGGAATCTTAGGTTGGGGGAAGAAATTGTTGAAGTGCTTCGGGAGCAAATTGCTGTCCTAGCACGCGTCCTCGAAGTCGTGTCCCAGTCTGAGTGATGAAATTTATTTTGATGAAGAGAGATCTTGGAAGGCGAACACAATGTATTTCAAACTGTCACATAGTATTGTACTTCTATCAAATACATCATATAATGATCTGATCAAAACAAATCTTCGCATCTGATAACTTGTCACTGTGATAAGCTCCTTTGACTCAGAGTGAGAATCACCACCTCAGCATCAGGAAAAACCTCCCCTGTGTAATACCTGGAAATTACGCGGAAATTACGCGAAAATTGTGTGAATTGCTATGTTTTATTATGTTTTATCACAATATCTCACATTACTGACATTTACTTAGTAAACTGCAGTCCCCCGTCGACAGCGTCACGGTAAAGTGGAGGAAAACGCGAAAAAACACGAAAAAAACGCGAAATGTTTGTAGTATTCACACTGCGCAATTCACGACCATCGAATATCACACCGACGTAAACAAAAAAACATTATATTGTCATCGACTCGATATATGATATGGTAACGATCGTAGAGAAATGTGCGGCCAGTTAATGAGTGTAGTAGATAGGAAGAAACTGATGAATTAAATAAAATTAATCGGACTCGCCACCCATGTTGTCCCAGTCAACCTGTGCGATTATTTGCTCTTTCGAAAGTCAGGCAGACCCAATACTGCGCATGCCACTATAACGGAAAGAGATTAGTTGGGATTGGATTAAAATATCCAAAAATTGCGTACACGACAGCATGATAGATGCCATGAGTTAGCTTGTGATACTCAAGTGGCTTCTTCTGCTTCATAGTGAGGAGGAGCAGCATGTGTGCTTTGAACGTGTTGTCGTGACTCGGGCCGACAAATTCGCTGCTCTTTCCGACGTTAAAGTCCAGGATACAAGCTTCGACCTAAGATTGTACGTGTCAGCCGAGGCGGTAACAAATAATGGACTTTACAAACTGCGGTAGCAACACTGGCTATCATGTGGTTGACAACCTCCAACTCATTGGGAGCTGTGGAGAGTGAAGACGAAAGTAGGTAAGAAAATTTGATGCCAAGATCGTTGTATTGGTTGGCAACGAAGAAGCCGGCTCGAACACCCTCTTTGATCACTTCGGCCTGGAATGGCTTCGAGGTTTCGTACTTGTTTTTCTGAAAGAAAGAAATTAATTGAGGTTGTGCAGACGCCACACACGCACACCATACCTTCGCTGACCAAGGGTAGATATAGTTGATGTCTTCTAAGAGCGATGAGTTCTGAGCTGCGGAATTTGTCGCAAGATTGAGAACGCTTGTGACAACTACACCAACTGCCTTCTTAAACTGATTGCGGCAGAGGTGAATGCGGCGTGTAGTCTGAAGTGCAGTCATGAATCTGAAAAAATACATTTATCCACTGATAGAACTCACATAATCTATGAGCGGCTTGGCATACTGAGCCCACGAGTCACTAAGAAGGCGTTCAGCCATGTCATTGTCCCCGGTATAACCTTCATGATCAGCTGACTCGACGAGAGCTTCATAGGCCAGTGTCTCGGTACCGCGAGTTGCGAATGCAGTGGTCATTGCGAAGACATTGTCAATGGTAAGATCAACATCGTCCTCCAGGCCGAATGCAAACATGCGTTGTCCTCGTTCATAGCTTCCACAAACAACCTTGCAGACCTTCTCTGACTGTAGTTTGATGGAGATGAATGGAGCATTCCCGCGAACGGTCACCTGTAGATCCGTGTCTGTCAACCACACACTGGTAGTTCCGTTGAGGCTCGCAGTATCTGAGGCACCTGAATTGACTGCGAGCACAGTAAGAGGCTTCTGCTCTGTGTCATCGGTGAAGTGTGGCATCTAGTAGACAACAAAAAACAGTGAGTGCGCGTGTCAGTGACCTTTGGATAGCTGACCTCATCCTGGAGTTTCTTCTCTCGTGTGGTAATCTTCGACTTGTGCTGCCGGTAAATATCATCCTCTGACTCGTCGTCAAGCGCTGCGTCGACTTGGTTTGTTGTACTCTTCTGGGTCCATTGCACTCCCTGTGCAGGACCCCAGATTAGTAATCTAAGCCCATGCTACAAGTGATACTTGTCACAAACTTCGTCACCAAAATTTTCAACAGTGAGATCTGCAAATTCTTCGTCCTCATCCTCATCATCTACTAGGCTATCTTGTTCATCACGGTCTTCGCCATCTTCATCAAAGTCTCCAAGATCTGATTCAGCAGTACCATCCTTGACCTTGGGATTGCCGCGCTTGTTACTGGAGACTTGAAGTGGATTTGGTGCGGGGTAAGTCCTGCCTATCCATTTTGAGTTGTTATTGTTTCGTGGGATTACTGATTGGGCTCACTAAGCTTAGGCGTTAACTTGACCTTCTTGACTTCACGCTGATGCAGCGCCTCTGATGGTTGAACTTTGCTCGTGTTCAATGCTTTCCGGACTATGTTCAAACTTGAAGGTAAACAGAATTACAGCTCTAAGTTCTGCTCTGACCTTCTACCACGCTATTAGCGTGTTTGCGCTTGGCCTTTGGCAATGATGCTGGTGCTTGTACTGTACTGGTTGGTTCTTCCATGTTGGCTGGCTCTTTTCTAACTCGTTTGTTTTTCATAGGGCGATCTGGGAACATCTGAGTATATATCTTGTTGCCGCTAGTGTGAATTGGTACTGACCAGCCCTCGTTAGCGCCGCAGTTTTTGCTGCACGAGCCGCTGTTAAAACTTTTCATTAGTGTTAATCAGAAAAGGTATACATCATATGCCCTCACGTCGTCCTGCACCGGGCTCATCTAACTCCATATTATCAGCTGTATCTGCAACAGAGACGTTTTCAAGCTGGGCTCGCATTCTGGCCTTGCGGGTCTCCCTCGACTGTTCGGTAGCAGTTTTTGACTGCTTTCGTACAGCCATCTTGGCCAAGTGAACGTCGATGGAGGTGGGCTCCAAGTGAACGTTGACAGAGGTGGGGGTGGGCAGGTCCAAGTGAACGTTGATGGAGGTGGGCGTGGGCGTTACAAGAAGAAAGGCAAAAATGCGACAGGCTAGTTGGCAAGTTCAAGAACCGACCAGGGTTTGTTGAACCTTGTGGGTCTGTTGAAACCTTGTTGGCCGTAATGTTTCCTCAGCCCTTTCCTTTTCAGTTAGCATTTTTCTCTGTACGCTATTTCTTAGTGCAACCACTATGGTGTTTCAATGCGCAGGCTGCCATGAATATTTCCCTCGAAGAGGATCCTACCTTCAACACCTCCACAAGTCCTCTGATCCACGCTGTCAACATGAGCGTGACAGCCTCAATAGTTTGGTACATCGACCTATACGCAGAAACGCACCCCGTGGCCATAGTAGGTCCACACAATCAACACCTGATTCAGATGTCCTATCAGATCCTCAGCCATTTGGTGGGGACTATTTCGGTGACGACTATGGAGAAGAAGATTTTCCCTTCGCAAATGGTGAAGAACCGGTCCATATTGATGTTCACCATCATGCGAGTGTGGCGGAGGAAGATGAGAACGTCCTGGAGAGTGACAATGAGGATATTGAAGGTGTCGATCGGGAGCCACTACGAGATGCAGCATCGCTGCCGTCAGATTCTCCTCCGGTCACTATTGAATATTTTGGAGGCGAAGCTGGGGCTCCGTTGGACAATATACCTCAAATGAAGAGATCCGACTACACGAATTACTCAGCTGCTGTGGAGGGAAGTGTCGAAAATCCCTGGGCTCCATTTAATTCTCAGATGGACTGGGAAGTTGCGCACTGGGCGAAAGTACGAGGTCTGGGATCGACTGCATTCACTGATCTCCTAGCAATCGAAGGTGTATGTATAATAAATTTATTTAGCATTTTGACATGGAAGCTCACGTCCGACATTATATCAGGTCCACGAAGCACTCGGTCTGTCTTACAAGAACTCAGTCGAACTCAACAAGATTATCGATACCAAAATTCCATCACGTCGACCCGCTTTCACTCATCATGAAGCCTGCGTAGCTGGTGAAATGTATGACCTATTCTCACGAGATATACTGGAATGTGTTCGAGCTCTGTACGGTGACCCCGAGCATGCACAATACCTCTCTTTCGCACCAGAGAGACATTACGTGGATGCAGACAAGACTCAACGTCTGTATCACGACATGTGTACAGGTGAATGGTGGTGGGCGACCCAAGTACGTGTTCTATGTCTATTGTACTCAGTTGCTGGCTCATGTTTAACTGTAGGAAGTCTTGGAACAATCAAAAGCAGGGGCCACGATAATTCCCATCATCATCTCATCCGACAAGACACAGATCACTCTATTCCGAAATAAAACTGCTTATCCCGTTTATCTTACAATTGGCAATTTACCGAAGTGCATCCGCCGCAAACCCTCCCGCCGAGGTCAAATTCTCCTTGCATATCTGCCAACAACACGTCTCACACAAATTGCTAACAAAGCATCACGACGTCGTACCTTGGCCAATCTCTTCCATGCGTGCATGTCACGCATTGTCCAGCCATTGAAGTTAGCCGGTATGGATGGCATTGTGATGATGAGTGGTGACAGCATCATGCGACGCTGTCATCCAATCTTTGCGGCCTTTATTGGGGATTACCCCGAGCAATGTCTCGTCACTGGGACGATGAACGGAGACTGTCCCATCTGCACTTGTCCCCGCAATGAGCTTGGCGAACACCCCTCTCAACATGAACTACGCGATCTTGACGCAATTTTGGACGTACTCGAACTTCTTGGATCCCCACAATATACCCAAGCCTGTAACGGTGTTCGAATTAAACCACTTCAGCATCCGTTCTGGGAAGATCTTCCGTACCTCAATATCTTCCAATCTATAACGCCTGACATTTTGCATCAACTTTACCAAGGAGTAATGAAGCACATGATCAGCTGGGTTACTGAGGTTGTTGGGGCTGCAGAGATAGATGCGCGAGTTCGCCGCCTTCCGCCCAATCATTCTATGCACGCTTTCCAGAAAGGGATCACAACATTGAGCCGAGTCAGCGGTACAGAACACAAGCAGATGTCACGCTTCTTACTTGGCCTCGTCATTGATGTGCGGCTGCCAGGAAATGCTTCTCCTGCAAGACTAGTGCGCGCAACTCGATCCCTTCTAGATTTCCTTTACCTTGCTCAATTCCCTGTTCACTCCGATTCATCAATTGATGCACTTGAAACAGCGCTGGATGAATTCCATGCAAATAAAGGTGTCTTTGAAGACCTTGGCGTCCGCAACAACTTCAATATACCGAAGCTCCACTTTCTTCAGCACTACGCTGAATTAATCAAATTGTTCGGCACGACGGACAACTTCAACACGGAGGCCACTGAGAGGCTTCATATCGACTTCGCAAAAGACGCTTACGCCGCCACCAATCACAAAGACGAACTTTGGCAGATGACGAAGTGGCTTGAACGCAAGGAGAAGGTCTTGCAGCACGCAAATTTTGTCCTATGGCGCCACAATTTGAGCACGACCAACACAGAAAATGTCATCGCGGTTTCTCCTGCTGAACGCTGGCAACCTCCAGACCTCGCGTGCCTCTTTCGCATCAAGATGACTCGTCACCCATCACGCAAGTTGGTTCCATTTCGAGAAATTACTTCTTTATCTTCACATGGCGCCACTCATTTTATTCCGGCGTTGGCAAGATTTATTGTCCAATACAATCACCCGGGACTGTCCTTCCAACAAATTGAGGATCGCGCAGTGAACATTCATTTGCCCTGCGACTCCATACCTGTCTTCCACCGAATCAAATTCTGGAACGATGAGATACACGCGACCGAAACTCTCGACTCCATACATGCTCAGCCAGCAGTGAAGAACAGCAAAGGTCGTGTCGTCAAAGCCGCTCGCTTTGATGTATGCCTTATACAGGTGCGCAATCCTGATGCGCCTCCCGCATCTATACAAGGTGACACCTTCTCGAGTCCGCTGGATCCTTTGCTGATATAGAATAATTGTTAGATTTGCGTGTCGCGCAGGTTCGCGCAGTCTTCACTTTGCCACAAACATTATTAAACCGGTATTTCGACCCTCAGAACCCTCCACCTCAGCATCTCGCCTATGTCGAGTGGTTTTCGACCTTCAGCGCTTTACCAGATCCACAGTCTGGGTTGTATAAGGTCAGGCGGGTGGTTCGCGATGGCGAACGCCAAGTGTCAATTGTGCCCATATCTTTAATTTGTCGAAGTGCTCACTTATTGCCTAAGTGGGGAGGAGCTGTTCCTGCGGAGTGGACGAGTTTAGATGTTCTCGATGCATGCCCCTCATTTCTTTTGAACGTTTTCAAAGACATGTACACTTACTTCAATGTAGGATAGGACACGCATCGTGAACATGTAGTTTTACATGGTGATAACTGAAAAAAACTGAGTAAAGTTAAGTAAAACAATGTAAAGTCGAGCAAAACAATGTAAAGTCGAGTAAAACAATGTAATGTTGTGTATATATGGGTAATTCCCTGGGGAGGTTTTTCCTGATGAGTTCCCTTGGCTCTCCTCGAAGACTCAGACGGACCTTACTCTTCACTGTGTTCTTCATCTGCCTCACTGCGACGTTGCCCATCTTCATGGTTATCATCCTGTCTGTCTTCCTCAACCTCGTCGTCACCTTCCAGGGCATCCATGACACTCTTCATCTTTGCACATCTATCGCTGCGTGCCTGGCGGCCACCGAAGCCACTGGATGAGGATGGGAACAACACCTTGTCCCATTGGCGAAAGATGTTAAGGACACTTGCCTTCCGGAGTCTCAGGCCATTAAACAAATATTGCAAGTAGCCTTCGAAGTCCTCTTTCCATCGAATTCCACTCTGAGACCCTTGAACTGTTAGAAGGGTGTCAACAGAAGCGGCCCATCGTACCTGTACATACATGGCAGTTAGTTAGCCAGCATCTATTTTGAATTTTTGTGCGAACTCACCAGGACAGCACCAGCAGCAATCATCCCTGGTGTTGTATGATCAAGCCCCCATTTCACGTCAAGAGTTTCACTGTTACGGGATGCAACTGAACCCTCCCCCTCACTCATTGAGACAACAGACGCTGGCCCTCGTATGATGCCACTAATAACCTGCCATCATTTATTGATCAGTTTAACATGAAGGAGGCGAGTCATAAGCACTCACCATCATCAGGCCTTTGTTCAAAAAAACAGTGTGAATATTGTGCTTTCCTTGCCAGCCGCTGTGCAAAATCTCTGAATCCCAAGCATCGTAGTACCACTCTCCCCTGTCATTCTTCTTCCAGCCAATGAGGGAACTGAACGTCTCTTTTCGATATGCTGCTGACTTAATCTGAGCCTCTGTACAGCCAAAAATCATTGCACCACATCGAGTGCGTACTCGTGTTGATATGTTTGACCTTTGAGACTGCATTCCGGCCTGGAACTATACAATTAGATTAGTTGATCATGATAGCAAGCCTAGCAGTTCAGAATAATTCACGAACCGCACGTCTAAACCAGTCACTACCCAGATCTCTGAGGTATTTCTCTGGAACCACCTCCTGAATTTCTCGTAACTGGCCCTGAAGCATGGTGTCCACATTTTCGAACCGCTCCGATTCATGATAGTTGTCGTCAATAGGTGTTTCAAAGCTAGCTTTTGTATCTCCGTGCAGCCAGAGCATATGAGTAACAAGAAATTTGCGGCCATAATATTCAACTGTCTTGATGTTTTCCTGGACCTCCGAACTTGTGAACCTGGGCCGTTTTCTTGGGCTTGAATCTGCATCTGTACTAGTTGTGGTGGCTAACTCATCAGCCTTACGACGACTTGCTTTGACTTTAGCCATTGCAGTGATTGCCCTGGACTGTGCCTTTCGGGCATTCTAGACTTGGAGAGGATGGTTCAACAAGCCCCCAGGGGTACTTTGAGTCAATCACTCACTCTGTATAGATCCTCGCGTGACATACTCAAGTCAATTTCAATCTCGGAAGTCAAGTCCTCAGATGAAGATGGTGAATGTGAGTGAATATGTTCATCTTCATCACTGTGGGATGTAGCGGTTTGAGCTTGGTGTTGTGACATCGTTGCAGTCTCCAAGTTGCTATGGTCAGACTCACGTCACTCTGGGTGGAGCCCACTAATCCATTGATTACGTTCTTGAGTAGGTCAATACCAAGTCAGCATTAGCCTTCATGACTTCAAAAACACGATGCCTTGCTGCAAGTACTGTCATCAATATCGTGACCCAAGAGGGTTTTCACGCCATCTTTCTGCATGCAAATCCAAGCACGAAGTTGTTGAATCTGCTGCTATAAGCCTCTATGCTGGCACACAGCCGCAGCCATACTATGCCAGTGACACTACTAGTGAGGATCAACATCCTCGAAAGAAGATTCGCATGGAGCATCAGCACACACCCTCTGCTCAGCCTGACAGTGAGTTGAGACATTACTGGCCCATCAATGAAAAATATAACATGTCGTTGCAGTACTTGAACATTCCGAGTGTCAGCCTATGCATGTATCACCCCCACAAACACCCATGCCCACATCCAAGTCGAATCAGGCAATGCATATCAAAATCACACACCATCCACACACGAACATTCCAGAGCCCACTATTATTGCTCTCGAGTCCAATGCTGATAGCCAATTACCAGAGGAGCTACCACTGGGATCTCCAGGCCTGCATCTTCCTAAATTCACTACTGAGTCACTACCCTGGGCCCCATTCCGGAACTTACAAGATTTTGAGTACACTGAAATTGCTGTGAGGAGTCGTTTAAGCAAAGCAAGCATTGACGATCAGCTTCAAGGGATGCATAATGGATGGGCAATAGGAAGTAGGATTACCTTGAGGAATCATAAAGACATGGAGCGGGTGCTGATGGCTGCTCGTGCATATGTTGTTCAAGTCAGTATGTTGATCTACATCGAACTTTCAATTCATGCTTGCTTCAAAGTTCCAGGAAGGCACTGTCTCGGCTGAATATAATGGTCAAACATTCACCTTCAAGTTTCCGTATCGTGACCCTTGGGAAGTCTATCAAAGCTGGATCACCGATCCAACACTTTCTCAAGAGATAAACTGGTACCCCATTCGAAAGTATCTATGTGAAGATGGGAAGGAAGTTGCTATTTATGACGACATTAATACAGGAACTCTTTGGTGGGACATTCAGGTTAGTGCTGCCGGAGTCCAGTTCGGAACCTCGGTTCGAACCCGAACCTTTCCGAACCGGACCTATGGTCCGGTCACAGGTTCGGGATAGCCGCCGGACCGAACCTTCACATAGGTTCAGGGTTCGGCTGATACCGAGAAATCATGAACGTGTTCGGACGCGTCCGAACGCATCCGAACCGAATTGCAGAGGAGGATCCCCACGGGAGCTTCCGTACCTGATTCACTCGACACCATCATCACTATTGAACCATATCCTGGCAACAAACGATCTCCTGGCGACCATGGGCAATGTCAGCCCTGAATATACCAATCGCAGGAGATTCAAGAGCCTGAATGGCTTCTACTTTGCGGTGGCAACATTCCTTGTGGTGGCAACATTCCTCAGTAATGTTCCGGTAAGCCAGACATCATTATTTGTATTCTAATCTATCTTACTGTGTCAAGAACATATCTTTAGGATTCTCATTCACATCTTTCAACTATCATCACCATTCCTTGCCGGCTGCAGAGCCTGCTGTCGTGGCTCCTTCCTCTCTTGCACGCCAAGGCTCGTATGGCCACAGCTGGATGCGTGACGCTGTCAAATCCCGTGGTGCAAGTGACACTGCAAGCCGAAGGCCTCGTCAAGAGCTCGAGGACTACCTGGCTTCCCCACTAGAGGATATCGAGAACGTAGTAGCTTGGTGGGGCGTGAGTGTTTTTTTTCGAATCCCTATTCCTTACAAGTTGACATAAATATTCCTTAGCATCACTCAATTCAATATCCTACTATCTCGCGCATTGCTAAGGATTACTTAGCCATTCAAGGCTCTGCTGTTGCATCCGAACGAGCGTTTTCGAGCGGCGGCATCACTGGGACCACACGGCGAAACTGTCTGTTGCCAACAACGTTTGAGGCACTTCAGTTGTTGAAGAACGGATACCGTCAAGGCCACATATCTGCAACGGCTCAAGCTGAGTTCGCCGCTGCTCGTGAATACCCTGACATGGATATCGTGTAGTTACTGTACTCATTTATGTCGAATTTTTCATGTATTTCCTTCATTTTTTTTTGAATTTATACATAGCGTTCAGACGTTCGAACGCGTTCTGAACTCGAACCGAACGCTTCCGAACGCGTTCGGAAGGGTCCAGTTCGACGTTCGCCCTCATTGCCTGAACCTGACCGATGGTCCGGTTCAGGGTTCGCATTTGGAGGCCCAAGAACCGGACCGAACCGGACTTCGGCAGCACTAATTCAGGTACACCCTCTCGATCATTTTGAGTCTTTGCACTTAATCAAATTATCACCTATAATTATGATAAGGACACCTTGCCAAATGTACATGGGCTACCGCATTGTTTCCTCCCTGCAATTTTTTGGCTCGACAAAGGCATGATAACAAAACGTGTCCGCAAGCACCCAATGCTCTTACGACCTGCATTTCTGCCCCGAGCAATACGAAATGGCTCAGGTAATGGAGGAGGAATCCTCGTTGGTTATATGCCTGTGGTGAGGGATGACATAAACTCTTGCTGTAACTCAAGTCTGCTCACCATGACTCAGATACACGATCCAAGTGACCCATCGGATCGTAACAGTGCAGACAAAATTGCATTTGCATGCTTCAAGCGCGAAGTGTATCACAAAGTTCTCTCTGTTGTTTTTGGCTCTCTCCGCTCTCGTGGACATCGTGGGGAGGCAATGAAATGTGGTGATCAAATACAACGGGTAATATATCCTGGAATTCCAATTGCGTCAGTTGATAGTGAGGAGAGCTGGGCATTGACATCCACTCGTGCAGGTCTTGCAGATTATCCATGTCCAAAGTGTCTCGTCCATAACTGCAGTCAACATGATTTGGCCAGCGTGTTTGAGCCACAGACCATTGAAGGCATGATGCAAGGTTACCACGATGCCATTGAGTGCCAAACCAAATCTGGGTCGGAGCGAATATTACAACAGAACGGGCTTCACAGAACTTTTGTATGTGTCTTTGATTAACATTTTGAATCAAGTCATGACAGCGGCTGGTGCAGAATTTTTTTTGGTCGCTCCCTCATTCGGACCCATACCTAGCAATTTCCTACGACAAACTACATGCTGATGATCTCGGCAAGTTTGGGAAGCATCTGTGGCGGCTGTCGCTCAGCATCCTGGAAGATCTGAATGTCAAGGGTCAACTTACCATCAAGTAAGTCCAAACAATCAGCACGTAGTATTCGGTGACTCGCTGACACATGACTTGGTTTTCGTTACTCAGTATGCGTGGTGTTGACAGGTGGTCGAACCTCAAACATTTTCTCAATGTCACAACAATTGAGTATGCGGATGGCACGGCCTACTTTGACATTTTGAGAGTACGTATTTCATGAATGATGAGGCTGATGTTCACTCATATTATTGCTGCTTTGTAGTGCCTTCTACCTTGCATAGTGCAACTTTTGCCTAAAAACTCAGTGCTCGTAAACTGTCTCCGTGCATATACTCAAATTCGCATGATGATCCAGATGAGGTGCATGACCGAAGATCGTATCAAACGACTGCGAGGATATATCAAGACTTACATGGATTACTGTTCGGTACGTAGACTATTTGTTTTATTACTACTAAGGTCCCATTTCTAACTTAGTCTTCGGCATTTAAAAGCACGTCTCTACACAATACAATAAAAACTTCGATTTCCTCAAACAACACTTGACCACCCATATCATCCCAGATATCAGGCAGAAGGGAACACTCGATAACTACGAGACTCGTGTTGGCGAAGGTTTCCATCAAGAGGTGCAGGAGGCATACAAACAAACTAACTGTAAGGACACTGAACCTCAGGTGCACTTACTACCCTCACAAATACCGAAAACACGCTGATGTTTCATCAGATGGCTAGGATTGACGAAAATCTAGAAGCGGTAGCACGTATTCGCATGCTTATAGACAATGCGAGCCAACACGAGAGCACGCTAGCGAAGACGACCAGATCTGACGAAGTTCAATCCAGTTCGAATGCGACCCAGATCCGCGGTACACTGGCAAGGTCCAATGAACACTGGATCCTGGGATCACCAGCTGCCGGGATCACAGACGCGAAGGGATTAGCGGATGAGCTCGTTGCTCGTGGACTTGTAAACGAGGCTATGGAGTTTCAGAACACCTTGTTCAATTTTCTGAGGAAGAATATCTCACCGGATTGTGTGGAGGACAGCCATCTTCAGGTATGTAAGTTTGGTTTCGAGTCTGAACTATAAATGACGGCGACCGCATTCCACAAGGTTCAAGTATTTCAATGTCTCTACTTGACATATCAATCCCTGGAGGATTGGAAGGAAGGACGAGATATTCTGCGATGTAATCCTGACTTTCACAGTCACGCTCGATATGACTGCGCACTCGTAAACACCGACTCCGGAATGCTATCGCCGGTACGACTGCGCATGCTTTTCAGGTGCATGACAAGCCGCGGCCCAGTCGACATCGCACTTGTCCATTCTTACAAGCAGACATCATGGAAGCCAAAGACCGTGTGGGAGGGCATGCGTGTATTCGAGCGGGCACAGAAATGTGACCTGGTAATGATGAGATATCTTGTTCGAGGAGTCCACATGGTCAAAGCGTTTGGTACGAAGGATGGGCGTGAATATCTTAATGATACTATTGATGGAGATATGTTTCTGAGGGCAGGAAACTAATATTGACATGCTTGCCTGATGATTCCTGGCACGACCATCATAGGCGCCTGGCCAGATCGTCAGATTGCGCCAGATTGCGCCAGGTTACGCCAGGCCTGATACGGTATTTAGCATTTTTCCGACATTGTGTCGACCAAGTTCTAAGCACAGATAGGAGGTGGGATAAATTCAACAAGCATCTCAAATCTTTGAGAGCGGCTACTGCGCCGTATGTCGCGGGAGCCTGCTAGAATAATTGAGTTTGTAATACCTTCGCGTCCGGGAATGTTGTTACATACCTTCGAGTTCTTTCGTTATCGTTGTCGCTGTTAACTTTAGTTATAAACTGGTGTACTAGTACTTCTGCATATTAATCCCTGAGGACCCACTGGTTCACTGTCATTAGTAGTAGTACGATTTCCAACATCATTACAATGTTCCGGCTCGGAGAGTCGGAGTGGAGCTGAGGCGTCTTGCCTGTGAATATAGGCATGTTGCTTGAAAGGTTTGTCGAGGTAGTTTCAGGAGTTGGAATTGTACGAAATGGTTATATTATCACACAATATGGCGCTTTCCCCAGTATGGTGTATGCGTGTTTGAAGCACATCGGTGCACCCTCAACCGAGAAAGTGGTGAGGACTTGATATATCGGAAAAATCTAAATTATCTGAGCACAAGATACCTGAAATCCCCCCATCATGCTGACCAGGCCTGGCCTGGCAAGCCACCATGGTAGGGCCTGACAATGCCTGATGCATGATGACCCTCAATGGACTTATGATCGGCATACTGTCGGTAGCACAAGAACTTGGTTTTTCTATAAAGGACAAATGTTATCGCTTAGTAATCAAGCCCTCTCCTGGTGCTCCCAACGTGCATGTCTTCCGTTCCAAACGGTGCAGACATCTCTGCTGGTACTCACCCGGATCTGTCGCTCGGTTCATTCGTATCAGGTCCCAGTACACCCGGCAGACCACTCCGTGTCCCGTCAATTTCATCACCTGCTCCCAGCAACGGTGATGGCCCAGACACACCCCTTCCACGCGCACGGCGTCCAAGACAAAGCGCACCAGGAGGAAAAGGCGCTGCTTTATCTTTAAGAGACCAAGAAAAGGTAGACTAAACATCGCCGCCTACTGGCTCTATCTAAACTAACCTACACAACAGCACATCGACTCTCTCAAAAAAGAAAACTTTAACATCAAACTACGCGTTCATTTCCTCGAGGAGCGTCTTGCGCAGCTTGCACCTGACCAGATCGATGCTGCTCTCAAGCAGAACATTAACCTTAAGATCGAGGTCCAGCAACGCGGTCTTGAGATCAAGAAACTGAAGAAACTCGTCTTGGAGCTTGAGCGTGAGTTGGAGCGTCTTCAGCGTGGGCTCGACGCGCGACCATGATCTGGAGTCGCGACTGCACGAACGCGAACGCGACTTGGAGACACAGCTACATGAGCGGGAACGCGATCTTGAGATGCAGCTTCAAGAGCGCGAGCATGAGATCAGGGAGTTGAGGAAGACCCAGGTCATCATTGAGCGCAGTGGGGACGACTCCATAGATCCCAGTTATGCACGGAAAGTCGAGGATCTGCGTGCTGAGAATGAGGAACTTCGTCATGAGCTCGAGCAGCGCGATCAACTTCTCATTGCACGCGAGGAGGAGAATGAGGCACTTGCTGACCATGCTGATCGGTTACAACTGGAGGTCGAGGATTTGCAGCGACGGAGAGAAGCCGAAAGCATTGAAAGGAGCGAGAGTCGGGCTCAAATAATTGAGGAGAGAGAGGAACGTGAGGCTGTGGAGGACGATCTCAACTCAATCCGGGATAAACTTGCTGCCGCCACTATCGAGCTACAACAGAAGGAGGACGAATTGGAGCTCAAGAACAAAGAGATAGACGATTTAATCCAGGAACATGATCGCGTCGTTGATGTTGTCGAGGAGGAGTGGAGGGGTGAAGTCGAAGAGGCCAGGAGTCAGGTTGAAGAACTCAGAGATGTTTGTTTCGTTGTCCTATTTGTCTTCTGTCTCTCACTATCGCATAGGTCCTCGCAGAACGCGAAAACGAAGCAAGAGAACTCCGCCTCAATATCACAGAGCTCGAAGCCAATACCAACGACCTCCATGCCAAGTTCGAAGCCACACTCGCACATCTCGAACAAGAAGCAGAGGAGAAAGATGCCGAGCTCCGCGCTGCGAACGAGGAGATCGAGCAACTCGGAAAGCAAGTATACGCACTCGAGGAAGATGCAGATCGCATGGCCGAGGATCACGAACGTCAGAGAGAGGATGACGCAGTCGAGCGCGAAACACTAGAAGCACTCGCATCTGCGCTCAAAGATGTACATTCATTCTCATCTCTCACTCGAAATTCAAAAGCTCACATTGCAACAGAAAGTTTCAGGACTGAAATCCCAACTCCAAGACCTCCAAGAACTCTACGACCAATCTCTTCAAGACATGCACGCACACCGAGCCCGTCAGGAAGAACTAGCGGGGCACATCGAAGACTAGTAACTCAAGTGAAACGCGAACAGGAAGCTCGGGAGAGTCTTGAGCGCGAGTTCGACGATGTCGAGAAGACGCACGAGTCTGAGCTCCGACGCGAACGCCGTGCACTCGACGACAAAGACTCTGCACTGCGCAGCGCCCTCGATGACCTCTCACGCACGCAGTCCCTCCTGTCACAACGCCAAGGCGACCTCGAAGCCGTACAAAACGCGCTTCGGGATATGGAACAACGGTCTAAGGAGCTCGGGGAGACACATACGACCGCGCGGTTCTCGTTGCAGCTAGAAGTCGACAGGCTGAAACGTGATGTCGACCGTTTAGAGAACGAACTATCTCGTACGAGGAAAGATGTTGGCGACCGAGAGGGTACGACTCGTGATCGTGAAGATCTGATTCATAAACTGCAGCTCGAAGTACAACAGCTCACCACACAGCTCAACACCCAAACTCAAGCGCGTCTCAGTCTCTCAGAGAAGCTTGACAGCGCGCAGAGCAGTCTCAAGACCGCTGAGGCAGAGTCGTTTGGGTATAGGACGAGAGTGAATGAGCTGGAGACGCGTTTGTCTAAAGACCAGCGGACGTTATTGAGTGCTGAGAATCAGTATCGTGATCAGCTTACGGAGCGAAATACATTGCTGCTTACGATATATCAATACATGGATAAGATCCTCGGGGTGGATAAGACTCCCGTAAGTTCTTCCGTTACTCTCTAACACGTGTCACTCACTCACAAAAACATGTTATTTCGCAGAAGAAAGGCAATCAAGCAGAAACGAAACCCTTCACCAATTTCAGCGTCTTCCACGACAACCTCATCACGCGGCTCAAAGCTCTATCTCAGATCCAACTTGACTTCGAAAAGCGCGTCAAAGATGCAGAAGGGAAATTCACTGACAAGCTTGCTGAGATGCGGAGGCAGCTTGATGTGCGGTGGAAACAGATCGATAAGTTTGAGTCGAGCGTAAAGGCGTATGGTGAGGCAAAGTCTACATGGAGACGGAAGTTCACTGCAAAGGAAGGGGAGATTGAGGGATTGAAGGTGGGTGTTTTTATGAGTGTTTTTGATTTTACGTTGACTTTGATTGATACTCTTATTCTCATCTGCGAAGGCCACCAACGCAGAATTAACCTCGCAACTAGTGACATCCCGACGACCAACCCAAGGCGACTC
The DNA here is from genome assembly GCA_016647645.1 of Suillus variegatus. Lineage (NCBI taxonomy): Eukaryota > Fungi > Basidiomycota > Agaricomycetes > Boletales > Suillaceae > Suillus > Suillus variegatus. The sequence continues at coordinate 67,162 of JABBWF010000156.1, forward strand.
CCAAGAAACAAAGACGCTCCTTTCCCGCGCAGTAAATGCTGAGAAACGCCTAGTGGTAGTTCAAAACCAGCTCCTCCTAAGCGAAGAAAAGATTTCGAACATAAACCAAAAGACGACTACGGCTGATCAGAAATGGGAGGCGAGGGTGAAGGAGTATGAGACAAGGTTGAAAGCGGGGGAGGAGAAGTATAAAAGGGAGAGGCAAGGGACGAAGGAGAGGGTGTTGGAATTGGAAAATCAGTTGAGGTTTGTGTTTTTTCCTCCCCTCCCTTTCCTCTTTTCCTCCTTGCATGTCCAAGGTCTTGTGCTGACAATTTGGCATGGCAGGAGTCTAGAACGCCAGAACGAACTCGCTCAAAAACGGAGTGCGCAACTGGACAATGTGGCAGAGGCAAATAAAGGTCCCTCACGGCCACGGTAACGATACCCTCTTTACTGTTCGCCATGTCCACGATGTTCACCCCTATGGGTTTTGTATAGCGAAGGTGTGCTCTTGCTTTCGTTCGGTTCTTGACGTCGCAATTTTGTATTAATTAGTAACATACATCTCATGTATTTTTCTTTCCTTTTTCCGGTCTGGGACAATTATCGTTGACTTGCATAGTTTGGGGATAAAAGTGTGCGTGATCACAGTGAATTGTTGCTGGGTCTCAGGTCGTTTGCATTGATGGCGTTTGCAACATTGGTATTTCTATGAATATGATCTTTGGTACCACCGTGACTGGCCGGCGCTTCTTCATTTTACATTTAGTTAAAGGAACGTGAATGCGGAAGAACTGCTGAGATCCGAGTCACAAATATGACGTGTAGATTGAACGGGATAACATGAGCATATGTTTACGAGGTATGTTGTTCTGTTGTTCAAGCATCATCGCCGCGGAGTTTCAACAATGGAAAAAAGAAGCTAAGTGCTACTACTGGCGTGCGCGCGTCTACGACGTCTCAGACGGGCTAGCCACTGAAGCACTATCAGTCTATAGCTAAAATTTTAACGCTCAAGCTTGTTCAAAACGTTAAAACGTACAAATTGATGATTTTCAACAATGGGTACATCGATTTGCCGCAACTCGTAAAGTCCGACCGACGTATTACACTGCAGCCGTACTTGTAAATTTGTGTCATTCCCTTGCTTGCAGATTAAAACTCGAGCAGCACGGGTCGACGTTTCAACCCTGGCCTGGTGAAACAGTGATGGTAAGTAGCAGCAGCTATACCTGATCTTCTGGGCTATAATGATAGTATGTCAAATAATGTCATTGCTTGAACACGTGCATTGATTAGTAACTTACAACTTTAACTTACGGTTCTATATCGGTTACAGTCTTGACTCGTGATGTATCTTGTCGGCAGGTAAGCAACTCATCCTTCTCAGGGAGTCAGCTCACGATTCATGATGACTTCAGAAGAAAGTCTTTCGCTGGTGCCCGCCACCCATGAAGCTATTTATAACAGATTCGCGCCACATCAAAAGAGGTGGATTCTGTTTCATGTGTCTTTTGTGGGTTTGTTGGCTAGTGAGTACTGGGAGTTTAAGCGCACTGTTGACCCAGAGGCGTAATACTGACGAACATTGATCAGTGTTCATCCAATCGACGTTCGTGCCTTCGATCCCTCGGATAGCTAAAGATCTCGACTTAACGGATGCTGTCGTCAGGTGTGTGTTGTATGCTCATCCGACGTGCAGTGATCGAGCTACTTCCCAGCTTGGCTTATAGCATATCGATCCTTGCTAATGCTATCGGAGTGTTGATTTGGTCTGCTTATTCGTCTTTCTGTGCGTGCATCCACGGCGTGTCTTGTACTTTTGAGTTCTAACCACAGTCCTACAGATGGATGCCGAACAATATATCTGTGGGGAATGCCGTTTATATGCATTGGGAGTTGTGGAGTTGCGCTGTCGGCTTCGTTGCAGAGTCTGTTGTTCTGGAGATTCATGCAGATGTTCGGATGCGCTGGGGCGTTATCGTTAGGTTTTGGCGTAATTGGTCACATTCATAAATTGGAGGAGAGGGGGACTGTTATCGGGACATTCTTTAGTGTAAGGGATCATGATGATTGAATTTTTTTCGGTTTGGTACTGACACTGCTATCTCAGATCATACTTATCGGGGAAACCGTTGCCCCGTTTGTTGGAGGTAAATGCATTCTGCATGTTTATGACCGCTGACTCTAGCAACGCATTTGAACAGGTGCGGCGACACAGTATTGGTCATGGCGCAATTTGCATTATTTCATTGCTGCATGGGGATCACTCGAGATGCTTTTCATATACCTTTCATTTCCTGAGACGAGCCATCCCGGCACATTGGGCATCGATAAACTGCCATCCAGGGGATCGGTCCATATCGCACGGGTCAATCCTCTCAGTAGTCTTTGGCTGCTTCGCAGTCCGAACGTATTTGTGGTTGTGAGTGCATATGCCATGCGCTAGTACAAACTCTTAATGTTGTGTGAGATGTAGATGTTTGTGTCGACTATAGTAACCAACACTAACCACGGTGGGTTGTTACTTGTTACCAATCGTACAGTTCAATCTCACAAAAAGTGTAGTTCTCCTCGTACCGCTAGCCCATACTATTGTAAGCTGACAATCGTCTTTTATCTCGCATCCTGATCGCGGTGTAGGGCGTCCGGTATGGAATCACAAACGAGGCCATCATCGGCGCGCTTTTCCTCCCAAACGGACTGGGAAGCTTCAGTATGTACAGAGTATTGTACTTGCAGTGCAACTCAAAAATATTTAACAGCCGGAGCTTTGATTGCTGGACGCCTATCAGACGCTGTAGCAAGAAGATGGCGGGAGAAGCGCGGAGGAGCATGGTGTCCCGAAGACCGCTTGAGAGCAGCGTGGATCGGAGGGCTCATCATCCCATGGTCTATTGGGGCGTCAGGGCTGATCACGACGTATATCGGGGGCCCGATCGGCCTTGCGCTGAATATATTATGCCTCTATGTGAACGGAGTGGCGGTAAGTCCTGCCAGCTAGAACCCTCATTCTGTGCATTAAGCAATTCATTGATTTTATAGGTCGACTTGGTGTTGGGTCCTCTTACCGTTTATAATGTGGACATAAACCATGCTCGAAGCGCAGAGGCCACAGCTGCTTGCATGTCAGTCTCCGTGATATTGTGTGACTATCTAACCTGAACATGTTCATTACCTGTCAGGGCGAGTCGGTCGCTCATTACGTCTGCTGCCACTGCTATTATCGTTCCATCGATCCAGCGTATGGGTGTTGCGTGGACGGACATCATCGCAGCTGTCCTTGCAGTCATTGGACAATGGTAAGAATCTTCTTGACTGCAGGACTGGCGATACTGATATTGGACCGCTTCAAATTTTCTGTCGTAGCATCGTTTCCTTCACAATTCGTTACGGCGATCGCATGAGGGCAATCGTAGATGTTGGTTTCTCGACCATAGAGAACAACTGACAATTCATCTCAAGGGACGCAATGTATCAATATATGTAGCAGAGCATACTCGTCACCATTCCCAATAGGCTGGTCTTTCACAACGGCTCAGAGCCACCTTGGGTGAAGTTGGCAACTACTGGACGCTCAATTACACCTGCAACTTCGTGCTGACAGGTATATGTAGCAGCTTGCGCAAAATCATGAACTGAAATCCTACGATGTTCCATATTAATCACTGGTCAGTGATTCCGAGAGGTGAGGCGATATGCGGTCGATTCCTCTGCTGTGGCTCGAGTCGGGTTGATACCGTGATCTGTGCTAATAGTTGCTGTGTGCTCATTAGATACTGTGGGCGTGTACAGAGTTAGCACCTTTTGAAACCGATAATATCATACCATCTCGAACACAGACCGAAGGCGCTGGTAGATATAAAACATCTTACACTCTCTGAAGGACTCGTAACTCGTTGGGAAGAATGGGTTTGAAAGAGTAGGTCTAGAATACAATTGTGTTTATCTACATCAGCCACGGCAATTCGCACCAAGCGGCAAGCTGACGACATGGATCTATGTAGCAGGACCGGGACTAGTCTGAAGTGACCGGGTTAAAGTCTGTGTCGGGGAGTCGGCACGGGTGGCGGAGTTTGAAGTCACCACCACCACTGCTGCCAGCATGGACTCATCGAGTTTTGCACATTCACCGCATCCGCATCTACATGATCCTGGCAAATAATGCATTAATGCTTGTATCAGGGCACATGATGATTTTCAGCATCCTTCCAGGTCTCCACTCGCAGCGCCCTTCGGAGGCCGGCATCAGTCGCTGCGTACTCAGGAGTCAGTACTGTCTCGGTCTCGATGACTACATGTATCCTGCCGAGATCCTCAAAGACAGCTCTGCGCCTGGCAACGAGCATAAATGATCCTGTGAGTTCGACCCTCGCTGTGAATTAAGGCTTGTGATCCTTCTCTTTTTTTTCTTCCTCAGCCAACCATTGTGCCCTGCCACGCCCTACCACAGAGTTACAGCACTAGAAACAAGGCCTATGCCAGACTTGTGTCACTATCACCCGCATCTAGACTCGCACTTCATACATGAACCGTGTGTTATTCATCCGCAGTGTAATTAAGTCTCCACCTTTCAACGCTTGGAAGTTTCACACGCAATGCCTCCATTCGATGCCGTTAGACGTCAATGAATGTTTGTACCTGAACTCTTTGGGCCTGACTATTACCTTAAGGTCTACTCGATGCCTGATACGTCACGGCAAACGACACAAAATATGCACGTAAAGTGAACGCAGTACTGTGATTGAAAAGAATCAGGAATCATGTAGACTTGTAGGAAGTTGTGCTGAACGAACACCTTTCCACAGCAGGCGTAGATAGGTTTTATGTTGTCCTTTTTTGACCCTCTAGGCTAGGTGCAATTTATCACTGCCGTGACTGCCCTAAAAATTGGGAGAAGTCTGGCTGAAGAGTCAGACATAGTCTGTCCCTCAAAGCACGCTTCATGCTGAGGTAGGGACGGTTGTACATCGAGCTCATTGTTGACGAGATTGAAGGTGCCGCAGAGCAATTGGTAAGTGTTTGAAGGAAAGGCTGCGAATATCGCGAACTTACCTTTCGAAGGTTCACTGTAATGGAGTATCTGCACTCTGCCAGCAGGGTGCTAGTACCCCTGATAGGTTCTAAAGATTCATATCCTTCCGGGTCCGAAAATTGGCTTTGGCAAGAGGGATGGGTTGTGCGGAGTCAACGATAGTGAAATGGCATTGAGCTCGAAGAGCGTAACTGGTGCGAGGTCTGAGGTTCGTCGACGAAAATCGCTGGGAGGAAAGATCGCTTGTAGACGGTATGATAACCGAGATGACATGCGACATCTACACTTGGCATGGGCAGTCGTTTAAAAATACGTCAGCTGCCCGGGCCGTCCGTTAGACACTAGATCTTGGGCGACACCTAGTGACAAACGCGGACCCGACGTGAACGCGTGCCTTGGATCAGAATAGTCAGCAAAGCACCTCGGAGAGGAACTCTCGAATCTTGAGATCATGCTATTGATACGCATGGACCATTGTGGTTCCAGCAAACCCACATAGTCATTCACACATTCACAATTGGTCTTGGCTAGCTTGGCTGTTCTGCTACAATACTTGTAATTCTAGAGTACGTAATATGTCAGTATCTAGGACATTCCCCGTTCGACCTGACAGATATGATTCTTTAGCATATATGGGCGCGCGAACCTCTTTCCACAATAGACACAGACGGCCTTGACCTTCCGCCGGTGCGTCTCATTTATATGACGGGTGAGACTGTCCTTCCTGAGAGCCTTTGAGCATCCGGGCCAAGTGCACTTTACTTTATCTTGGCCAGCCTTCGCAACTTGAATGGGATGACTTGATTGTTGGTCGTGACTTGCTGAAGACTCGGACTCGGACATCATCTTTCCATCAAAGTAAATGTCACACTGAGGCAAGAAGTCGGGTACATCGAGTCTATAGCTGCCAGCGAGCAACAGGTCTGGTCGTACACGGTAAGCATTTAGAGGAAAGGATGTGCATCTTGCAACTTGCCTTGGGAAAGTCTACTGATTGGAAGACCCTCCGGCAGAGTACTAGTAAACCCTAAAGGACCGTACTCTAGGTTTGAGGGTTGTCCTTGAATTGCTTGCGACTCTGCCAAGACGGAGAGGTCTGGTGGAGTCAGCGATGGTGAAATAGCATTGAGCTCATCTAGGGCAAGAGGCATGATAGTCTGAGGGTTAGAGTCATAAATCATTGCCTGGAAGTCAACGCTGTTATCCAATGTACTCTCATCCTCCATGGTGATGTTTGATTGGCAGGTGACAAGTTCTGTCACGGCGGCACGTAATTCCTGCTCTTCCTTGTAAACACAGTCCACCCTATCATAGTAGACTCTGTCAAGGTGCTCGAGACATGATCGTAGGCTTGATCGCATTGAATCTTGGTCAGGGGCAGGCCCTAACCGTGAAGGCGACGTCAATTGGGGGACCGTTGGTGACGACTTGGACCTTGAATGTGCATCTGTGATAAGCGCATGTTGTATCTCAAGTCCACATAGAACAATCTTACCTTTGCAATTGGAACAAGCTCATGTTGAAAACCTGAGTTGCTGGGGAAGTCATACGAATGTAAGAGTCTAAGAGAATGCTTGCAAGCCTTGGCAAAAACCTTGCCTTTATATATATACCACACATTTAGCGGGAGGACACCAGAGAACGAGTTATATGTGTTTAATGTTTGGTATGTTGTATGATCTTTGGTACCACCGTGACTGGCCGGCGCTTCGTTTAGTTAAAGGAACGTGAATGCGGAAGAACTGCTGAGATCCGGGTCAGACAAATATAACGTGTAGATTGAACGGGATAAGATTTACGAGGGTATGTTGTTCAAGCGTCATCGCCGCGGAGTTTCAACAATGGGAGCGAATGTCTACTGGCGTGCACGCGTCTACGACGTCTCAGATGGGCTAGCCACTGAAGCACTATCAGTCTACAGCTAAATGGCTGTGTGACGTGGCAGCGCATCTGGTGAGTATCAGCATGCTAGTCGAAGATCCGATTGAAGCTTGCCAGTGCATCGTGTCCGAGTATTTAGAAGATGCTGCGCATTTCCACTGCAGTGCGTGGGCAGTTGACACTTGCTTGAACAGATCCGGTACTCAAGGACTCACATGTATGTTTTTGTTGTGGGGAATGTCCTCTGGAATGACTAGGACCGTTGACGTTGGCGTTGGCGTTGGGCTTGTCGGGAAAGAGTTTCTAGTCTTACTATTAATACCGTATTAGGCCAAAAGTTGGCCTGGGCACCAGTGTTTGAAGCGCCAATGGCTTGCCAAGCATGCTGGCGGGTATATCCGGTGGCTAGCCAGTGGCAGCCGCCACCGCCATGATCATGGCTATGGCTAGTTGCCTAATATATCCAATTTTTGCATCTACTACAATATCACTCCATACAATGAATTGTACATCCAGATCGTTGCTCAAATAGTTTATGTACACATGGTTTGGTTTTAATATGAGAAGTGAGCCAATGTTCCAAGATTGTGACCGAAATCCTCCTGTACTACCTATTCAAATGCCTCCAACAAGGCATTGTGATGATGAAGGGCGAGAATGGTGGTGGAAATTGTTTGATATCCACCCCTCATATGCTCAGAAGACCCAAGACTCATATGCGAATATCAAAGAATGACGTCCAAAAGTGATGTGCAAGCCATGTTGGACTGCATGGATCATCGATGAGCAGCAACGTGATTGAGAAGCAATTCAACAGGGGCAGATTCATGAACTTCGAACACAAGACCAGATCATAGCATCAAGTGTGTTCTTATCTGATTATTGTGAATTTACAGCTCATATCATACAGTGTGGGGACACGAAAAGAGGGGACACAATCATTGTCCATGGCTTCAAGGACGGCAGGAGACCATGTGCACTCATCTAAAGAATTGCCTGAGACAGCCAGATGATGTGCGTGAACAGGCATATGAAGTGTGCATCGCACGAAACTGGATCAGAGGTGCCGGTAATAGCAACAATATCAAGCTAAACAATCCCCCGCAGCAAAATATCAGTCTCCCACTGCAGCCACAAGACCCCTACTTTCATTGTGCAGATATGTCTTCATACCAATCTGGTGTCCCTCTCCCATTTTCAGCAAACTCTCTTTCTAATCCTTCAACCAGCGGATCAGGGACAATTCCCATGATCCCTGGTACTAATTGGCAAGCCCCGACACCAACCTATTTGCAAGCCTTGGCATTGCAACATGCTCAATTGTCATCTTTCAGCTACTCATGATCTGATACTCCACTATCTACCTTATCATCAGCATCTGGCTCACCATTTCCAATGTCATTTTCGCATAGTACATCTGGCAGCCCCGCATCACTCCTGCTAGATCTACCACTGTCTGTTCCTACTGGTGGCAGTAGAAAACTAGTGTGAACAGCATCCCAGACATATAATGGGGCTCCGAACCTTCCTGCGCAAGCTCCACAATGGTCAAATGTTACACAACAGTGCTTCAAGACCCACCTTGCCAATATCACAGCTTCATGCGGTTTTCCTTCTAACTGGGTAGAAAATCAAGCAGTTTGTGATTTTCTCAATGAGATGTTACCTTCTGCATCACATGTTTCGAGCTACCAACTATCTCATCGAATTATACCACACAAGGTAGAAAAACATCGGAATGCAGCCATGAACAGGAGTCAAGATCAGTATGCTACGTTACAAACTGATGGCTGGACTGGAGTAAATTTTCGTCATTTGATTGCATTTATGATAACAACTTCGAAACAAGAAGTACGTGCCTCAAAATATGTGTTTGATAGTATTCTCAGAAGTGTCTGGCAGGTGCATACTGTTCGTGCAGTGGATGGCTCTTCGGATCGGAAAACAGCTGACCATCTCAAAATTCTCATCCTTGATGTGGTCAAGGAGGTCAAGGGAAAATGGAAAGCCACAATCGTAGTGATCACATCAGATGCTTTGGGGGAATCCAGAGCAGCAAGGAAAAGAATTGTTGCTGAATTTCCGTGGTTTGTTGCCCCTGACTGTTTTGCACATCAAGTGAGAATATTACACTGTATCATGTTCTTGAAATCTCAGTTCAATCTTCCAGATAAATCTAGTTGTCGGTGATTACTACAAGGTCATCACCAAAACTGTCCAACGTATATATAACTTTATATACACATGTAAACACTGTAACACACTGTAATGACTGTGCCTAGTATCTATAACAGCGCCTAGAATACATACCAATATACCGAATCGATTTTTATGATATGGTCACAGCCATGTTCCAGATCGCGTGATATACCTGCTGCCATGTTCCAGAACGCTGTATGGCTGCATTGTCTTATATTTAGTTATAACATCAAATCACAATGATATTCCATGATAACCACATATTATTGAGCTATATGAATACATGCGATACAGTGGGATATAATCTAATGTACTAGTGGTAACTGCGTACCGATCGTCTGGACATGAGCACTGAATTTGAAAATGGCGATCAAGAGCATATGCGTGATGTCATTGAAGACTGCAGCGAAAAACGAAGTCTATGAGAGGATACATATTAGTCCGTGAATAAAGCACACGAGCAGATGGGTCAGCGTGGTGGTATGAATGTGAATGCAAAGGAAGACGGGAAAATGATGCGGTAGCTAGAACGTGAAGTGAGTGAAGGTCATAAGTATCAAACGGACTGCGAGAGTAATGCGACTTACCTTGAACAAACTATTTCCTTGACTTGCGTTTCGAAGCCTTCTTGGGTGGGACAGCAACACCGCTCTTTCTGAGTCGTTTGCGCTTAGTAGGCCGAACCTCCTCCTCCTCCTCCTCCTCCTCCTCTTCCGTCAGAGGGCTGTCGTCATTGAAAGTGGCCACATTGGGTGCGGAAGCTTTCTGCTTGTGTGAGTTGACAGGAGGATCGGGGGCAGGGGGTGGTGCAGGTATGACCGTCTCCTCGTGCGAGTTGACAGGAGGATCAGGGGCAGGGGGTGGTGCAGGTAAGACCATCTCCTCGTGCGAGTTGACAGGAGGATCGGGGGCAGGGGGTGGTGCAGGCAAGACCGTCTCCTCGTGCGAGTTGACAGGAGGATCTGGGGCAGGGGGTGGTGCAGGCAAGACTGTCTCCTTGTGTGAGTTGACAGGAGGAAGTGACGGAGGATTAGCTAGTGCTTGGCCTACAGGAGAATCTGGAGGGGGCAGCCTATCAGGAGTAGAGGACTTGTGATGCGACTCTTGTTGCTTATCGAGTACTGAAGACTGTAGACATCGTGTCCGAGGATCCGGAAGCCCGTGCTGCACGTGCTGCAAGCTGCCGTTCTATGGCGATCATGTCGTCGTCCTCCGAACACTCGACATTTGCAGAGTGACTAAGTCTGGCACCGTTTTCACTGCCAAACAATATCCTGGATCCATGTTAGATAAGAGAATAGTGTAGAAAATTACTTACTTGTTATAATGTCCTAGCAGGGAGTCGACCCACTCCCCATCTATCCTCCCCCGAATTAAGTTAACTATTCTGGTATAAAAGTCAGTATAATAAAATAAGGCGTCCCGATCTTTCCATTTATCGAGCGAACTGATCGCGAAGCGAGCCTGTACAGTACAGACTAAGTAAGTGAAGTCCATGTCAAAAACAAACACTTACCTGAACCGCAGCATATGCGATATGCAAGCACGTGTGCCATTGGAGACGCCGGCCTTGAGTGCAGATGATGGAGATGTAAATACGTGTTTAGTAACCTGTATATATTAGAGTCGTCCGATATAATTGAATAAAAAAAACGTACTCGCTCCAAAAGATATCCACGAAAAAGCCCTTCAAGTATATCTTCGGAGTCGAAGTCTTCACCCACAATGTCGCCTGGATAGAGATAAGCGGGCCACAAGGCAGCGGTTACCTTCAATGACCCGCTATCGAATTTTGTCTTCATCCTGTAGTGCCTACCATTAATACAACTGATTAAAAAAAAAATAGAACATACCCGTGCGGATCCTTGATGTAGTCGGTCAGATATTTAGCCGGACAAAGCATTTTGCCCAGCTGGACATGGTTGAATCCCATTTGGGCACGACTCTTGCTGTTGTCAGTGATTGGAGGGCGGACAACGTCTTTGTCGGGGTTTGGGGCTGCGTATGAGCCCATGCGTGACCTGAGGCGACTTGCATCCTCAGACCGCGTATGATTTATCATATTTTGCATCTGTAAATAGTTAGCTCTGATTAGTACAATTGAAAGTTATGCACCTTGCCGATGAGTTGCGTGAGCTCCTCGCGTTTTTTCCTCCGGCCAATCAGAGTCTCGAGATAAGGAGCATGTCCCATGACGTATTCGAACGTCCGCTTGTACCGTGCACGCGTAAGTTCATCACTAAAAACAATATTAGTGCGCATATATGCGGTCATATACTATACATACCAGTCATCCAGAATCTTCTTCCGAGCAGCCTTGATTTGCTCTTCTTCCGTTTCATCTCCGTCCTCGGCAGCTTCTTCCTGCTCTAAAAGTAGACATACCTGGATCATCTGCTTGAGATCGCAGAACATGTCTAGGCCGCTGACCTGCACCAAACTGGTTTGATGCATGAACAACTAATGCTCTCTCATGAGCCTAATACCCTAGAAATCACTATGAAACCATTTCTCTCTATTCTGAAGTTACAAAGCAACCCAGACAATATACCATTCCACTGGACTAATATAGGCTGAATATTTTTGTACATTTAATTTTGGAATAAATCTTGATTAGTCACCCTCGATGATGACTCAGAATAAATCCCACGCATGTCAGGCAACTGTGAAAAATAATTCTCACATAACCCACACTGTGGGAACTCCTTTAAAACCCTAAATACACGGCTCGCGTCATTTCTACGGACAACAATGTAACATCATCACAAGACACTAATCAACAAATCTTGAATATTTCTCTTACATGACATAATCAGCTTATCATATGATCTTTGGTCACATGAATCTAAGCCTCATAATCCTAACAGTCAGGTGACTTATGACTTAACACTAAATTATGACAAAGCATTATCTTGAAATAACTAAAAAGATGGATGACAGTTGTAATACACATGGCTTATGTAAATAGTTACTGGTATAGTCTGAATAAGCCCATTTCTCTTAAAGAATGTGGGAAATAGTAACACAGCCACCACAATTTGTCTATATAAGACCCCAATTTTTGCTAATAAAAAAAAGAGGCCCCCACTTTTGCAAGATAAATTTAGTGTGAAGTGTGATCAGTGCCAACCACAGTGGCAAGAGCTGTTAAGCATCTAAGTGAGAGGTCATTGTGAGCAACAGCCAGCAATACCTTTAGCTCACTGCCAATAACTGTGAGATATCTTGAGCTCACTGTGCTCAACAGTGAGCAAACCTTTTTCTTTGATTTTGTGCTGGTGAACCTCTAGTCTTTTTTTCTTTTCTCTTTTCTTTTTCTCTTTCTTTTCCTCTTCTGTTTCTGTTTCTGTTTCCTTTTATTTTATTCTCTTTTTCATTTGTCTCTTTTTCTTTTCAGTTCATTCACGTATTAGTGTTATTGTTCTGAATTTGTTCCAGGATCTTCGTGTTGTCTTTACGTCCATCTAGGCAAAGGCTTAGTGGGAAGACTTCAGGAGTTGATAGTGACGCTTGACCTCACTCATCTGAGTAGCGATACTGAGCCAGGGTTTTCTTTGTCTGCTAGACTTTAGTTGTTGAATAGGGGACTTGGTACTGAAAGCCAAGGACGTCCGTTCCTGATTCTGTTTAATACTCATCGTGAGTTCCTTGGCAGCAGGTTCAATAGTAAACTAAGAGTCCTACTGAACATTTGACTAGTCCTGACCTTTGATTCTACCTGTTTGTGCTGAGGGGGTGATCGTTATAACTTCGCACGACTTTCTGTAGTAAGTTTATTACAAGAAGCATTGTTACTGAAGGAAGGGTTTCTCTTATCATTCTATTTCTTTTTTTTCAGCATCATATTGTTGGGCTGATTTTTCTCTGGTCGCTGCCATATTGTTGGAGTGATTTCATTCTGTCTATTTTCTATTGCATCCATACTGTTGGATTGACTGCATACTGTTGCTAACCTCGTGGAAGTATTTGTGTCTGAATATAGCTTGGGGAAGTGTAAACAGCCACCCACGAACAACCACGTTATCAGTCATTGGTATTTGTCTGAATCACTGACCATGGAGATATTTGGTTTTATAGGTATTTATCTATAGATCATCTATCTAAGAAGACACCGCGTGGGATCCAGCGTGCAATGTGGATACACTGCTCCTGCGGCGTAAGTAATTTATTACGCGATCTTCTAGAATCTCGTCAATCTGAAATGTAGATGAATAAAAAATCTCTCACCTTTTTGGCTTTTCATTCTTCTTATTGATCGTTACAGGGCTATGTCTCCTATATGGTGCAGGTGAGTTCTAATCCGAACAACTGGCAGCATCACTCACCTGGCCTTTTTGGACTTACGTCCGCCCTTGTCAGAGGATTTGGACGTGTCCCTTCCGCATTTGCTATGTACCCGAGGGGGTGGTGTGCTAGGAGGAGTACTGATTCTGGAATCTTCGGAGCTCGTAGATGAAGAGCTAGATCCTGAAGATCCAGATGAGGAAGCGGATGAAATCGAGTCAGAGCGTTTGCGCCGAGCCATGGTGTTGGTGAGAGAAAGAGAGATAAGATTGCGCGATATTCAATGTGTTATTGATACGTGTTATTGATAACTGTTTGTTTAGATAGATCTATTAATAACATATTAGATTCATATGATGCGACACGCAATACAAAGTAACATTTGAGCAAGGTCTCGTAATATACATGTAGTACACTAAAAAAAATGAGATGTTACACGCTCTCCTCATCTGAGGAGTCCAAGTCTGGCGTTTCAGTTCTTGCCTTGACATAATAACTCCACGGTGCAGTGGGATTTGCAGGATCGGGATTGGGGTTCCCAGTGCGCCTGGTGAGAAGGTCGCAAGGAGACGCAACAACTGGCCTTGAGAAAGGTCACTGAGTTAAAATTCCAAATGAAATACTGACAACTTACTGAAATTCTGGATTGATTGTGGCGAGATTTTCATCCTCTGTGTCTTCAGTTTTCATCTCCGTGTCATTCCCACCCTCCTCCACATCTTCAGTTTCCAGCTCCGAGGCACCAGAATCCATCTCAGGTTCCGTGTCAGAATCTGTGACCTGTTGATGTATGCGAAAGACTATTTTCTAAGACAATCATTAGATTAGTTTTCAAATGAAAAAAAAAAATACCTTAGGACCCGGAGAATCTAGATTGAGATTAAAGCAGTAAGTATTGTCTAAGGAGACTGCATTCTGGATATCAACAAATATGACATCCCCAAAGACGTTTACCACAGATGTCCAGGCGTCATCGGCAGTGACGTTAGACATTGATATTAATGTTGGATAAAGATAGCAACCGACGCAAAAACTTCACACAATCGGCCGGGAGAACCCGGCGGAGACTGAATTTGAAAATCAACCATGATCGTATGTTATATGTTATATGTTATTACTTACGATCACATGCCCTTACTTTTGATCGTATGTTGATCAGGTAAATCTCAAACTTAGGAAACTCTTGGGCTAACTTCATATGCATAGGTCCCACCTCTTCCCCGGTGTAATTATCCCGGGGAGGATTCACATGCCACTCTGATGTGGAATTCCGGTGATTCTCTCTCTTGAGACTTGAGGTGCATTCTGTCAATTTTGGATATGTAGTGCGTCTTTCTAGCTACTCGTACACTCTTTTTAATTCAAATATACACGGTTTTATATATCCTTGCCTGACTCTTAAGTTCTGAAACATTTCCTGGTCCTGGCACCCCATGGCCCGCAATCATCTCAGCTGTTTAGCTTGTGATTCAACATTTAGTTCGCGCAAACAGTTATCGGCCCATACAAGCCAATGCGCATACAATTTCTCCCTTACTGATCAAATTTTCAGTCGGAAACACAAGTCGGAGAAGAAGAAGAAAAGAAAAGAAAAGAGAGCACATCATGACAAGTCTCCCGATCGCATTCCTGAAGAGGTTGTAGTTCCCGATCAGCAAGATATTCAAGATGACATGTATATTGATCAGGAAGACAATGTATGTATTGATTTGATTTATCAAGTGGGATCGTGCTAACTACACGTTTGCTAGATTGAAATGGGGCGTGTACCATCTCCCTCACCCCAACCTATTGTCTCACAGTGCTCTGGACGCAGAATCCACATGCCCGCTCGCTTCGCAGACTTTCTGCCAGGGTCTGCAACTTACCTTGCCCATATGCTGCTCTCCGACTGTCAGCAACGTGTACATCACAATGATGTCATCGTGGATCAACATATGGACCCCCTGCCTCGTACTCCATCCCCACAGCAATCAGAGCACGATGACCCGCCCCTTTTTATTCCCTCTGAGACTGAACCTAACGAAGCAGGGCTCTACCGAATTTACCCTACCCACCCCAGTGTACACCCCACTGACAATACCCTTGAAAGTGTTACCGATGCTCCGACACTTGCTGGAGGTGACCAGATTCCCAGCTCCAGTCGGATCACTGAGGGCTTGTCATCTAAGGAGATCAGTCAAGACGATCTCTACGCAGCTTTCTCAAACCCCACTTCCGGCCTACTCATGGCCTATCATTACTCCGGGACCGGCCAGCAGTCCGTCGCAGAGCTACAACGACTTACCACTTTCATTGGTGATCCGCTATTCAATCATAGCGATGCTCTTTCATTTTCCCATAAACGGGAATCAAAGAACATTGATTTATATTTGCAGGATAAGTCCAATCCGTTCCACGAGGAATTTGGCTGGCGCTGATCTGCCGTCAAGATCAGGCTGCCCAAAGAGGGTAAAAAGTGGAATACCGAGACTGAGGCCCCAGAGCTCAAAATCCCCGGAGTCTATCACCGCTCGATCACTGACATCATTGAGTCTGTTTTCCAGGACGACGTCACAATAAATTTCAATATGACACCCTATCGCGAGTTCTGGAAATCTCCGGACGGTCGCGACGTCGAGGTCTTCTCAGAAGCCTACTCTAGCGCCAAAATGGTGGAGACATATGCAGAGATCAATGATCTGCCTTGTGAAGCCGGAGAGGATCTCGAATGCATCGTTGCATCGCTTATGCTCTGGTCCGATGCTACCCATCTGGCGAATTTTGGTGACGCTTCACTCTTGCCATTCTATTTGTATTTCAGCAACCAATCAAAGTACACCCGGGGCAAACCAACTGCCTCTGCATGTCACCACGTCGCATACATTCCTTCAGTAAGTTCCTGATTTATATCTACAAATACACCTAACTCTAAACCGATCTTCAGTTGCCCGAAGATCTACAAGATCAGTACATGTTTATTTTTGGCAAGCCTTCAACTAGCCAGGTCTTCACGCATTGCAAACGCGAGTTGATGCAGGCTATATGGGATCTACTGCTGGATGACAAGTTTATGCATGCCTATCAGTACGGTATAGTAATAAAATGTAGCGATGGGATCACTCGTAGAGTGTTCCCTAGGTTTCTCACATACTCGGCCGACTATCCCGAGAAGTGAGTACATTAATTCATTCTCGAACACTTATATATTACTAATGCTTCTTAGAGTTATTCTTACAGGCATCAAAAATCTCGGACAATGCGCTTGTCCACGCTGTCTCACAAAGAAGAACGAGATTCCTTTGATGGGATCGAAGGTAGATATGAAACATCGGATCAGGCGCATGCGAAAGGATGACAGGATACACCTCCGAGAAGTTGATGATGCCCGGGCACTCATTTTTCAGTTGGGTGTGCCTGTTGATGGGACACGTGTCAAGAATATTCTCAATGACGAGTCATTGGTACCAACTTGAGTAAGTCTGTTATATTGCTTCACTGTCTAATAACTAATGATGTGTATAGAACTCATTTTCTGTAAAGTTGTCACCTTACGGATTCAACCGTTTTCGAATGTTCGTGGTCGATGAACTTCATGAATTCGAACTCGGTGTGTGGAAGGCGAATTTCACTCATTTAATGCGCATTTTACATGCAGCTAATGGAGATTCCGTCCAGAAGCTCAATAAGAGGTGTGTATTTTCAAATTTTCATTACGTCTACTGATAGATCTTAATAGATATCGTGCTACGCCAACCTTTGGTAGGGGAACCATACGAAAGTTTAATTCAAATGCGTCGTCGATGAAACGCTTAGCTGCAAGGGACTTTGAGGATCTTCTGCAGGTAAGTATCGGTCCCAAATTCCTTGATATAGTTGTTGATGATCTGGGTTTATTTATAGTGTGCGCTTCCTGTGTTCGAGGGCTTACTGCCAGATGACGACAATAAAATGGTTCTAGACCTTCTGTTCGATCTGGCAACTTGGCACGGGTTTGCAAAGTTGCGCATGCATACCGAGGACACTCTTAACTTCTTCGACAATGCCACAGCTGTTCTGGGCCAGACAATACGAAGATTTGCCTGTACGACATGTGAGCGCTACTATACGATGGAGCTACCTCACGAATACGCAACACGTGGACGACGGGAAGCTGCATTAGCCTCCAAGCTTCCAGAAGCAGACCTAAAAGGCAAGGGCAAGGCGATTCTATCGGGTCCGAAGCACAAGAAACTCAATCTCAACACCTACAAGTATCACACATTGGGAGATTATCCCGATACAATCCGACAGTTTGGTACTACTGATAGCTTCAGCACGCAGCCAGTAAGTTTTCATTTGAATGCATATGTAGTATATACTGATCATACTATTTGAATATGTACTAGGGTGAACTTCAGCATCGGCGCGTGAAGCGCTGGTATCCGAAAACACCCAAGGGCAAGCAGAACACCGTGTCAAGTATGACATGGATCGAGACTAGGGAAAGATTGCTGGGAAAGATTGTGAAGGCACGAGCTGCATTGACATCAAACGAAGGTGATGCCATATCACAGCGCCGCCAACGCGATTGGATGTCACCAGCCAATCACTACCATATTTCTAAGTATGCTAGGACCTCACATGATCTCACAGAATGGCTAAGTGAACTGCCAGAGGATGATCAAGCAGTAGTGGTGCGTCTTTTTTATAATCTTTTAGAGTGATTTCATCTGATGGGAGGAATAGGACTTTATTCCAAGACTCAAAGATCATCTTCTTGCACGTCTTCGTGGGATCGAGTACACTGGAGAAGAGCTTGAATTCACTGACGAAGAACGGTCCCAGATCATTATCGCTAATAACAAACTCCACGAGCACAGCATCCTCCGGATCAACTACACTACCTACAACTTACGGCGAGAGCAAGACTCACTCAACCCACGCACCCGTGCCGACATTATGGTTATGTCGCACGAGACTGATGACGCACGACACCCTTATTGGTATGCGCGGATCATCCGGATCTTCCACATCAATGTTTGGGATCGCAATGATGTGTCCATGGAGAAACCGCATCGGATGGATTTCCTATTCGTGCGATGGTTCGGACGCGATGGAGATTACCAATCTGGGTGGTCTGCAAAACGGTTGCATCGCATTGGCTTTCTTGTTGGCGAAGATCCCGGCGCCTTCGGTTTCCTGGACCCTGATGTTATCATTCGAGGGATTCATCTTATTCCAGCTTTTCAATTTGGCAAGACTGATGAGTTGCTTCCTCATTCATTTGTCCGATGCGAGGCAGATTCAAATCAAGATTGGGTGTATTTCTATGTAAACATGTGAGTGCGCTGCGCCTATCAACTTCTACTTAATTGATCTATCTATTTATAGGTTCGTAGATAGAGATATGTTTATGCGGTACCGAGGGGGAGGTATCGGCCACAAGATAACTCGCGAATGGGATGAGTTCCTGCAAAGTGATGGGGCGCAGGTGGTAAAGGAGGAGGAAGACAGAGAGGAGGAAGAGGAAGAGGACGAGGAAGGGGAAACAGATGGAGATGGAGATGGAGACGGAGAGGAGGAAGAGGAAGGAGACAGTGACGGAGAGGAGGGAGAGGAAGGAGACGGAGAGGAAGAGGAAGAGGAGGAAGGAGATGGAGAGGAGGAGGAGGAGGACCCTGATAGGATAGAAGCAGACGAGGGAGAAGAGTTAGATGACAATTTCATGGTGGAAGAGGGCTACGGCGCTCTGTAGTATAATATACTATGTTTTCACGTTTGATCCGTTGTGTGATCCGTTGTGTGATCCGTTGTGTGATCCATTGTCGAGTCACCCATCTTAAATCTTGTTATTAGGAGGCAGATTAAAATTTTCAAACGCACATATATTCATTTGTTACTGTAACGAGGTACATATAATAGTACTACCACCTTATAACTACAATATATGTCGCTGTCACTGTGGTTGAACTGTGTTAAGATCCATGTGAGGGTCGTGACATGTTTATAACGTGTAAGCTTCGTATGACGCATGCAAATATGCTTTGTAATACTCGGTCGATTTCAAAATTCCTAATCAGGTAGTGTCATATGCTGTGACATTTGAGCGGTTTTGGTGATGGTTCCATCAACATCGCAGTTTCTACAGTACACAAAGAAGGCCACTGATCTCATTGCTTGGCTTCGCAGCAAGACAATGGTTCTGGCCATGCTCAGGGACGTCCAGAAGGCCCTCAATCTTGCAAACCCATCTCAGACACAACGAGTTCTTGGTGTCATTCGTGCAGTGTTGACACGATGGACAGCACACTATTTAGCATTCAGGTGTCTGCTTGATTTGAGGACTACACTGGAGATCCTTGTGAAGCAAGAAAGAGACCGTGGTGCTGTTGATGCAAAAATAGTCACGGGCGATGCTGCATCCTGCCGAAAAGCAAAGCAGATGTTAGAATTTATTGAAGAGCTTTGATGTGGCATACTTTGGCCAAGTACTTGTCGCGCTCAATTTGTGTTGTTTTGTATTGACATGACGACCATTTTCCCGTCAGAATGATCACTCACATTGGGCCACTTGCCATGGCCGTAAATTTTGCTCAGGCTGCACATTGCCGATTAGACGAAGTCTTGATTATCCTGGGATATCTGATGTCCAGATATCTCAACTTATCAACCATGGTAACTTCTACTGATGACGAAATCGGGATTCGTGCAATCATCGACTCCCTCGAAAAGTGCTGGAGCAAGAGTGATCAAACAGTTTTCATTGCCGCTGTCATTCTCAACCCTCTCTATAAGGCTAAGCCATTTGCGCAGATTCGACAATTCACCACAGCTAGCATCACCTCCTCATTGCTCAAACTTTGGCAACGATTTTATTCCTCGCCGCCCCCAGAATCACTTTGTCAAGAAATCCTTGACTATCTGCAGGATCATGGCAATTATGAGGGGTTTTCTGAGTGGGCTATAGGTGAACAGAATGCTGCTGAAGCGCAGGTATTTGATACTTCATTCATTTGATTCATATAATAAGATCTTTTATGCAGCGCGAACGACCAGATCCCCTGAGAATGTATGAAGGCATTTGTTTTCAGAACCAGCCACTATCACCACTACAAACAATGGCACAGCACATCTTCTCTATCTGCATGAACTCTGCATCTTGTGAACGGCTGTTCAGCCTTTTTGGTATGATTCTTACCAAGTTATGGTCATGCCTTGGGCTCACAAAAATGCTCGATCTTGCTGAGCTTAGGTTACACTTACGAGACGAATACATGCGCAGGGGAAGTGTAAAAGATCGCCTTCGTCGTCCCAGGCATATCATCCCTGACCCACTCCCCCATCAGAACCAGGACATATCAACTTCTCCAACTGATGAAATCGTATCTGAGATCACGTCTGATACAAGTGAATTTGATTTCATCATTGATGAAAACTCGTTGAATTCCATTGCCGAAGCACTCGGACACCAATCGACGTTGGACGACGTCGAAGATCCAACAGACACATTCACATCTCAGTTCGAACAAATCACACTACAACAACTATTCAATTTCTTGGATAATAACTGGACAAAATTGACAGAGAGGATAGGCATGAGATCCCTTGATGATGAGCTGGAGTTTTATGAGCTTGTCGAATTGGATGTGGAAGGTGAAGAGGATGAGCAAAGTTTTGACGATATGATGTGTAGTACAGTGTAATTCGCTTCGATCCTATCAGCCAATCACAGCATGGCATCCATCTGTCACATGGTGAGAAAAAGCCATAGCCATGTTCATGGTGGTGGCAACCACCATGTCTTCTTTCCTGGCCAGCCAATGGCCTGCCACTGGAACTTCAAACACTGCTGGGCACACACATCATTAATAATAGCGGAGCTCAAAGTTGAATGCCCAACGCCCAAGCCCAACGCCTAACACCCAACCTCGTGACCAAAAATGAGCATACCTAGAATAAATAGATTGTACAGGTGCCGAGACATAGCCTGTGGAGTTTCCTGGCACCTCTTGTTTTTTGACCTACCTATGACATCAAGCTACACATCTTTCAATCTGACTTGTTTCAGACTTTGAACCATTACTGCTTTGTATTCCAATATTATTGCAATCATTAGAATGTATAAAATACTATCTTGATTGCGCTGCACAAGAGTTAGAGCACGACTAAATTCATAAGCAGGTTTCCAGCCCACCCAGCGGCTCCACCTGCTTGTGTCCCTTCCCGAGCTAACACTCAGACCAGCCCAACACAAACAGGTCATGCCTCCGACTCTTACTTAGCCAGACGAAGCTGAACAGTAGGAGCTCGCTGCCTCGTTCATCAGTAAAACCTCACTTTTATTTTCTGCTATTATCTCACTTTACCCGCCTTGGCGCCAGCGCTAAGGCATGAAAATGAATACAAGGAGTGTTAATTGGGTGTCCTGAATTTTCTCAAAGGCGCCACAGAGTGGCTAAGTGAAATTGTCGGTCCAAATGGAAATAAGGCATGTTCAGAAAGAAAATAGTAGTATATAGTCAAATTGTGTTTAAGTAGCTACACACTATCCAAAACAAAGTGAAGTCAAAATGCAATCTCGAATGCATGGTGATCAGCATATTTGTTCACATAGTAGGCTTGAAATGTGTCATACGAATGATAAAATTTGAGCTCCCGGGGCACAAATTGCACACCATACATGGGAATAAGATGCGCAGCACGATAAATAGAGTCAATATGAATGACCGCGTACCCTGGAGCACTGTCTGCTCCAAATCCAGGACGAACTATCCACATTCCTGTATCTTCATCTGGGGTGTCGCCAACTTTGTCGAACCAGCTTATTAGAGCGCAGGGATATAACTTGCCCCGGTACCTGAATGAGAAAAATGCACGAACATGGGCGACTTCGAGGCCTTGCATGCCAGGCAAACTGGAGTCTGTGTTGACGAAAACACAGTCATAGCACTGGTACTCATTCCGCCAGATGGGGCAAGAACGGATGTGTTCAACATGCATACCACCGATCCTGGTCAAATCACTCAGCGCATAGAATCGTGATGATGCGGAATTGAAGACCGAGATTTTGTTAAGATAGAGGGGACATTCGGCGAGGGGTATATCAGATGGGTCGTGAAAATCTTTAGGATGCAACTGTTGGAATAAGAAGCGTCTGAGGAGGTCGGGTAGACTAGGAATGTTGAGTTCTTTGGCAAGTGCAGGAATAGTTTGAGCACATTTTTTGCCCTCTGTACATAGTTTATTAGGACATTCAAAAAGGAAGAAAAAGAAGTCTTACGGTGTGTTTTCGCCAGCTGGACATAAGCTTGTAGAACTGTCAGTCCATCATCAATTTCCAGGTCCTCATCAATGCCAATCAGCAGAGGTGCTGGTGCTGGTGCTGGTGTCTGCTGTGCAGGTACTATTGTGCACATTAGTATATAGGATATCTCACAAACTGTTTACCTACCCAAGGCATCCATAGTTACTGAGAGGCAAGTACCAGTTAACATTCCCTGACATGTGAAGTCAGCTCATGCTGCAGAAAGTTTGTCGAGCCATTGGTTGGTCACAAGTATTTGACCAAGTGCATTATAACAGCTGGATTGTCTCCATGGCTCCTTGACCGCTTTGATGTGCTTGTTTTCAGTAATTGATGAGCAGAGGCTGTTCAGTGCAGCAAACAATCATATGTTTTGGACATAGTGCTTGAGCAAATGTTGACAAGGTAGGGAAAAGGTAGGAACCACTCCTGTCGTCCTGAAGATGTTACAGTAATGGTGAAAGCGTGAGAGTGCATCTTCAATTTCGACTAGAGTGTCTTCTGTGATTATGTTACGACGGACTAGGTAACAAAATTCGAGAAGTGCATGAAAGGTGTGCACGACATCTACAGGTACATGACCCTTGATGGCAGGCAAGTAGACCTGAAGAATTAATAAGTTCTGCGACCATAACATGACTAAATTGATGAATTACCTTCATCAGGGCCTTCGAATCATCTCCTGTCCACTGCTTGAAGCCACGTCCCTGAGGAAATCATTGCAAGCCTGAAAATGAGGCGACAGCGGCAATTCTAAGACAATGAGTAATGTTATGTAATCTAAATGTGGTCAAGCTTACCTGCAATCAATATCGTCCATAATTTGATCCGCCTTTCGTTTCATATGTGTGTGTCTGAGGTATTTCTCAACCCAGTCAACAAGGTGGTCCTTGAATGTTCCTTTGACGAGTTGATGGAGAATATCTGGTGAGATCATCTGATGGATGTCAGCTCTGGGGAAGTTGTTCGTAAATGCCTGTTAAAATAAGATCATTAAGAATGGTGCTGCAAGGAGTGCGCTGATTCACATACTACAAGTTCCCCAACTATTCCAAAGTCATCCCACAGGTCACCTAAGGAACCTTCTTGAATGAGTGCTTCTGTGTAGTCGCAACAATGACATAACGCATCTTCGTCAAGATCCTCGTGAGATGCCATACATCTGCAAAAAAAATAGTAACTTATACAAAGATATATACTAGATGACAAAAACGTACTTAGGGCACCAACCACGCATGATACATGCTAACAGTGCTTGCTCCTCATAATCTGCTATGTATGGCCCTAGTCCGTATATAACCCGATGGTAGTGACCGTCTCCAAAACGAGTGACTTCGGGGGTTGTCATGCCTGGTTTCAGCATGTTGAGAATCTTGGAGAGTGACGAATGGAACAGCTGTCGACGGAATTTTCAGAACACTGCCTCAGTAGCATGTTCCTTTGTAGCTGTAACAATCAGTTAGTCATTATGGTAGAAGCCCGCACCATGACGCACTTTTCGGCATAGCAAGGAAGCCAATGACTGCTATTCCATCACGATGGGCTTGTCGAACATTGTTGTGAATGTTCCCAATTGAGGCGTATAGCAGATAATACTCGTTATTACCTGTCCCGACTGAAACCGTTGTTTTGTCACTGCCAAGGATGATAGGGACAAATGTAGAGCCGAGCATGCTCGGGTCTTTAGCTATTTCATCCTACATACAGAATTAGCAGTCATTATCAGATGAAGACTGCACTTACTGCCTGATCCCATGCCCAGTCACCAGACATAAAATCCTTCCACTGGCGCTTGTTGCCCTTGGTTGAATATTCTCGATAGGGGCAGTAGTCTATTTCACTGGCGTATGTTGGATTCGCAAGCATATTGCGCACAACTTCACATGGGTCACGAAACCAGACTTCGTATTTGTCGTCCATCCATGGCTTGGTACCATCTTCAGGTCTCTCACCATCATAGGTTACTGTAAAATTTTGCCAATTCATGTCCCCAAATGGTGAACTATCGATGACGTTGTGCAGATCACGATGATCTGCGAATGGTGGCTTGTCGTTGTGTTTTGCAAGGGTAGACACCCATAAATCCAGCAACCGGTTAATTTGACCTGCCGGCATCTGATTTTGCGTATACAGGAACTCTGCTGTTTCAAATTCTGTACGATTGTGAAAGGGTGTCCAGTCATCAGTTGCTACATTCTCCAAAGGTGGGGGCAGAGTGCCGGGGAGGAGGAATATACCATCTGTGTTGCATGGTCTGGCTGTAATCACATTCAGCCACAGTGACAGAATCCTGTGAATGAACTCACCATTGAGACCCGTATGATAGTTCCGATACAGGTGATCCCCAGGCCCAACAAATTCTGTATCGACATTTGGTTGAGGCGATGGTTGATGTTGGTGCTCCAAGTCAGCATATCCTTCATCCACATCCATGTCGATATCATGGTCGACATGAGGCTGTGGGCTTGGCAGATGGGGCTCTGGTATAATGGGTTCCGGAGAGCATTGGTGGTTGTCCTGAGGTAGTACTGGTGGGATGGGATGTGCGAAAATGCGATGTTTTGTTTGCCCGGCAATAGTTTTGAACCACCTTGGACAACTTCTACATGGTAGTTGGAGCAAACTATGGTCGCGACGGCGTAGTTGACTCCATGGAATGTTGTCGAGCATTGCAGCAATACTAGACTAGAATAATGTTCAGTTCTGGCGATTTGTACATTGAAAGGTGGAAAACTCACCAATCAGAAATCTGCGTGTTGAAAGGCAGAAGGATTATCAGTATTAGCTCTGGCGGTTTGCATGCTGGAAGGATTGCCAGTAGTATTAGTTCTGGGGGTTCGTGCGTTGAAAGGTGAAGGATTGTCAGTACTAGTAGCTCTGGCACAATGAAAGAAGGAAAAATCACCAATAGGAAATCTGTGCGTTCAAAGGTGGAAGGATTGCCTATGTTAGCTTGGAAATCTGCGCGTCGAAAGGTGAACAAAACCAATATGAGCTCTAGCAAACAGCAAAGATGAAAAGAAAGACGGCAAACTTACGTCAATTAAGGACAATTCAGTACACATGCGGACCCAGTTGCAAAGGGCACTGTAAATGACTAGACTGACAAATTGAACCTTTAAAGTTTTGGGTTGATTTAAGTAAGGAACTTACAAATTCGCAGTCAAACTTCAACTACACGTTATCCTTTACATTTTTTTCACACATCTCAAGCTTGCCGCAGCACTCATTGAATCTGCTACTTGTCAGCAATCATGTCCGATATCACTGAGGGAATCTGCACTTGCCGAGACAATAAGTTCAAACACCCGGGCTTGCCAGACCTGCCAGTGCAAGGACGGGTTCCGCGACGTAGCAAGGCCCAGAAAGCAGAGGACGACAAAATCCTTGAGGAAGCCCGCCAAGCTCAAGAGCGGGCTGCAGTCGAGGGGCTGCAGTGGCTTGCTGCAATGCAGATGGAGATGGAGGAGGCAGAGGAATGAGGCATGGCGACTAAGCCAAAGCCAGTCAAACCCCGTGCTTGCCCTGTCAAGAAAAAAATAGTGCCTGCTAAACCAGTAAAAAGCTCCTGGCAGCAGGAAGCGCTGGTGTTACTAGTGTCACCAATACTGACTCACCCAAGGCTGGTACCGTCGAGGACCAAGAAGAAAGCAGCCAGGACACCAACATTGAGGACAGAACAAAGAAGAAGAACCAGAGGGCCGTCAAAACGTCTCTGAAGGATGCAATCAACAATGCTCGAGGTGCACTCACAGGAAAGGTTGAGTTAATTCAGGGGCCACGTGTTGGCGACAAGAAAGGAAAGTCTTCTACCGCGATGTGTGTCTTTTTGTTCTGATTAAAACCATGATGTTGATGCTGACTGAATCAACTCTTTTTTTTCTTAACTTGACCTCAAAATTCAGGACCAACCCCAAGTTTTCATTGATTAAGTGCGTTGATGGTTGGATTTCTGATGTTTCACCAGATGCAACTGAACTATCCAAAACTTCCAGCACTTCTAAGACTCATACCACCACCTCAGCTTTGTCATTGGCACATGGGCCACCAAGCAGTGCTTTATCCAGTTCCTGCGCTACATCAGTTTTAAGCGTAACTACCAAGTCCTCCAAATTTCAAGCCCCCCCTGCTCTAGCTAATGCATCTGACGCTCCCAAGGCTCTTGTTGGCGGCTTTGATGATGAGTCAGATGATTCTCAGGAACATTTGGATGCCTTCATTCAAAAGATGAAGGGGAAGCAGTCTTCACTTAGGGTGTGTACTAGATGTTTTGTAATAAATTCTAATTCTAATGCACAAAGCCAATTATATAGATTACCTCAGATGCAATGCCTGAGGATGCGCTGTGTTCAACAGAGGACTTAGATGATACTGAGATCAATGCACCGATGGACCTGGAGGATGCATTGGTGGATCTGGAGGACAATTTGTTTGAGGGCAAAGATGCCAGGATGTCCAAGGCGGTGGACAGTGACAGCAGCCTAAGCAATGGAATCTTGTTCCGTCGGAGTAAGAAGCGCAAGCTTGCAGACACCAAATCCTCCGCCCTCGTCTTGGAGAGTACCCCATACGAGGATACATCAGATGTTGAGGTTATTGATGTCCCTTCAGGCCCTGTCGCAATGGCCAATACAACGAAGAAGGCTGTGCATTTGACCTCTTCAGTAAGTTTATTTTATTAATGATTATCGCAACTTATATTCTCTGACAGACTGCCGTCGCCATCTCCCAGTCAGCCACCACAAAGATGCAACCACCTGCAAAGAAGGTGAAAACTGAAGAGGACGCTGATGCCAGCACCGCGCAACTAACGCTCACAGCCCCACCTGGCTATTGGATTGAGAAGCAATACAAGACGCGCTCAAGCTACCAAAACTATCATCTCCCTCCTCATTGCCAAGATCAGTGGTGGCCAAAGCAGTTCCTCCCAACCCTTTACCTGTGGGCCGGGAGTCAAAATGACCTCTGGAAATTCTTAGATGCTCCTCTGGTCAAGGCACTCCAATCCATTTATGATGTTGTGTATTCAGAAGAATCAGATCTTGATTACAAGGTGACCGCTCAAGGGTCGGTCTTTGGCATTGTAAGTCGCATTTTTTTTCTGTCACTATTACTAATGGTTACAATCTCAATCAGGCCACCCAACGTCTTGCAGAGTGGCGCAGCAATTTTGGATCAACGGGACTGGCTATTATGATGGATTTTTTCACTAGGAATGCTGACACTGATCCAGAAACACTTGCTGACGCGCTTCTGGAGGACTTCGCTTTCATTTATGAGGACATGGAAAACCTAGACCCGATGCAAGCCTTCCGGTCTCCATTCATGTTGCAGCTCTTCGCAACCGCTCATCTTCACGCCATTCTCAGGCATGTTGAAGTCCCGCACTTAAAACATATGTGCTGTCCATCATCAGGATGACTGGTGTTATTGGCATTTGTGCAGCTTCAGTAAGTACTCTGTACATTTGCATAACATTACTGATAATTCTACAGCTCAAGCACACCATCAAACGTCTCCGTGTCAATGCCATTGACATTGATGTGGACACCCTAGATCTGGGTCCCACACAAATGAAGCACAAGCTGTGGATGCCGAAGACCTTCAACAAGGCCACCGGCAAGGATAGCACTACCGAGAATGCCTTTTCCATCAACAACTGGGGATCAGTAACTGCGTCATACGTGGTTGCTATCAAGGTGAAAGGAGACGACTACATGAGGACCACAACATTCACAGCTCGGAAGTTGCTGAAGAAATTGGGCAGTGTCGGCCTCCAGAAGTACTTTCGCACTGATAATGACGACTCAGAGGCCATTGACATCCGCGCCATCCTGTAGTAACGAAGATTGATTCTTTTTTTCCTTTATTGATGAGCTGACATCATTCTATAGATGTCATTTCTGCACTGCTCACTGCGAGTTTCCAATTGTGCGGCGCCCATCTTCAAACCATTGCATTTTGCCTATCCCACCATCGCTCCAGTTTGCTCGTTTTGTTTTTCATTATCTGCATTTCATATCCTTTAATCTCCTTTTCTTCGTTTTACATTCATTTTCGCTCTTAACATCACTGCCCTTTCTTCCTATTTTGACCACTTTTTCACACTTCACATGTCTCCATTTACTCCATTTTAATCAATGTTTTGTACTTTGCATTGGACAATGTGACACCATTTGCGCTATTATTACTGCTTTTTTTGTTGGTCAATGCCTAGTAAATGACTTTCAATAGCAATAAAGTAGAATTCAGAGGGCAAGTGGCCTTTTTCTCAAATTTTCTGCCATCTCTTTCGTGTCACCCCAATGGCTCCTCAAACCCGGTTGAAGTGAGAAAATAAGGATAAATTAGGATTCATCACCAAAAATAAAAGTGAGGTTTTACTGATGTTACAGTGGGCCACTAGTGATGTTTCAGCTCCAAGCTGCATTTTTCAGAAAATGAGCATAACATGCTGAATAAAATTCCTAAATTCATGAAAATATTTACGGACATAGATTGAGCCAAAAGCCGAGAGGCATTTAAAGGGAATTCTTACTATGATGCATTATTGTCTTGCTATGAAGCGGCTCACCAAATGGCTTGACTTTTGAGCCATTTGGTGAGCCGCTTCATAGCAAGACAATAATGCATCATAGTAAGAATTCCCTTTAAATGCCTCTCGGCTTTTGGCTCAATCTATGTCCGTAAATATTTTCATGAATTTAGGAATTTTATTCAGCATGTTATGCTCATTTTCTGAAAAATGCAGCTTGGAGCTGAAACATCACTATGCGGGGCGATGATGTAATGTTAGGGTTTAGTTAGGGTTTACTTTGTATTTACTTCTATTTATTCTAGGTATACTCATTTTTGGTCACGAGGTTGGGCGTTGGGCTTGGGCGTTGGGCGTTCAACTTTGAGCTCCCCTAATGGCACGATAATCTTTTTCATAATGGGCATCAGTGCCCTCCTTCATGCCTCACTCATCCGATTATGGGACTTTGAAGGTGCTGATCAAACTTGAATCAACTTTATGCTGAGGTCTCACGGTGATGAGGCAATTGAAGCCACATACTTCAGTCATGACCCTACGTAGAACTGGTGCCCCGGACATAAAAAATGATTGTAGAATGTGTCCCAGCCAGCCTCGGCTGCTGGACGTACCTTGCTATCGGCCGGTGCCCAAAGTAGGACTGACCAGGCTGTAGTCATAACATGTATATTAAGTGCTGGCCGACATGTGCATGCTGAGATTGGGCCGGCCGGTGCTGTAGATATTTTGTGATCAATGTACATAGTCACCGGCCAGACATGCAGCTTGTACCTGGCCAGTGTGCCAACTTGGGCTTACTGAGTTGTGGTCACAACACGTATGGTCAGTGCTGGCCAGCATATATACCCTCAACTTTTAGGGCTGGCCGGATGCACAGCTGATAGTGCAAAAGTGGGCTGGCCGGTGCTGTAGATTTTTTGTGATCCATGTACATAGTCACCGGCCAGATATGCAGCTGGGCTGATACATAGCTAGCAGGATGATATATAACCTGGGGCTCACACTAGGGTGCTAGGATACATCACAATGATATATTAATACAATGACCAGCAAGGTGGGAGGTGATATATCATGTGCCAAACTTTCTACTAACCTACCAGAAAGTTGATATATCACTTGACTGACACTTCCAGGTATATTCCAGTAATTAGAATGCTGAGATGTGTGATGTATTGTGATGCAGTAGGTGAAGTATCATCTTCTCACAGTTGTAGTCCAAGGTCTGGGTATATCAGGTACCAATATATCATTAATACATCATGTGTCTATGTCTAGGGCTTACAGGTGTAGATATATCACTACCCTTCTACAATTACAGGTAATTGATGCATCATAACAATATTATTGCCTGATTATTGCCCACAGCCTTGGGGTGCGGCCGGCCTCCTTCTACCCTAGCTACTTACTTGGTATGTGACAGATAGCCCGGCCAGCACATGTCTACAGGTGGTATATTATGGCCCATTACCATCAGCCTTAGGGTGTGGCCAGCCTCCTTCTACCCTGGCTACTCACTTGGTATGTGACAGATAGCCCAGCTGGCACAGATATACAGGGGGCATATATGTTCTGGCCATCATGATAAACTTACCAGATCCACATTGAGTTCCCACTCCAGATACTGATACATCTTGCACTCCATCTGATTGATTTCTTGCAATTGGAATATACCCTGGGCTACAATACTCCAGGATTTGTTGGAGTAAGTGTTGTCACAGATGACCTTGGATGTGAGCATGAAAGCAGATACAAAAAGACGGTGACCCGAAGATCCCCAAGCAGTGGGGAAACTTGCTTTGAGCAGCTGGATTGAAGGTCATGGATTAGAGTTTGGTGTGGTGAGATGTATATGCAATGAAATGGGGGAGCTTTACTTGAGAGTTAGAAGAGGAAGGAGGGTACTCTAGACAAGCAAAAAGATGAGTAATGAGCTGACTTGTATGATGGTCGGCCAGTCTGAATCAACCTTCCCCTGATAGGTCGGCCAGTCTGCACACACTACAGTGGAACAGCCCTGACTATCCTACAAGATCAAGGCTCAATTGGCATTCCCCATCAAAATAGAAAATGTAATGATACAATCATGTAACTACTATCATCTTATCCTTGAATGAATTTTCAGCCTCAGATCCAAATTTTCCCCACAAGCACATCTGTCGATGAGCATATGCTTGATGCCCAGGCTTGACAGATTTTTTGTATCTTCTGTGCCACTCTTCCTCCTTATATCTAAACCAGCTCACTGTCCAACCCATCTCATGTCGGACTAAACTCAGTTCCTCCTCCCACCTTTGCCATCTGGCCTTGGCTTTCAACCAATGAACCCTGTAAACTAATACCGGTCACTTGAGAAATATAACATTTAATTACAACTCACATTCATCAATCCAAGGGTCTTGCTGAGAACTGTGAACATTGTTGACGTTCCAAAACCAAGCCAATCTGTGGGATCCTTGCCCATATCTATTCTCTTCTGTGACTTCCTTCTCCACCCCAAGCTGGTTAGGCTCGATTTCTTGGTAAAGATTCCTTAGAATATCTTCATCCACCCCTAGTTGAACCATTGCAGCCCTTGCCCTTTGGTAGCTTCGGACACACTTATCAATTTTGACCTGACAACAAAGAACTTCTTGCTTTGACCTGGTGCCTTGCCATGTGGAATCTGCGCTCTGGAAATGTTGACGGTAAATTATAGCCTTGTGGCCCAGAGTTTGCCTTAACTTCTCCAGGCAATCATTTGCCTGCCCCCTTCGTAATTCCAGTTCTTCAGATTGTAGACCATCCAAGCCAAGTGCTGAAGCTTTGTCGTGAGGAACTGATGATGGCATCCAAATACACATGGCTTCTGCCGGAGCTTCCTCATCAATGTCTTCCAAAGCTTCTTCAAGATCTGCACCCTCCCACCCATGCTCTGACACATCTGCAAAGCAAAATCTGAGGTCATCCAGGGGTTCTGTACCTGCATTAACTTCAATCCCCTCCATCATAGCATCAGCAACTTCATGAAATTTCGCAATACGAGCAGCCAGCTTTTGTCTTTTCTCTTCAACCAGTCTTTTGAGCAGGGGACGCATCTTTTGGAAGCTGCCTAATTTCGACCCTCAATGCATCCCTATAATTAAATTCAAATATACCCTCCAGATTAAAATTGTTTAATGACGTACTGTGAATCTTCCAAATGGATGCCATCAACAAGCCAAGATACGAATCCCAACTTGCCCATATCAACATACTCTGATTCTGTTAATTTCAGCCGGATTTCTGCCATGGTTGGTGCTTCGAAATACCCATCAGAATGTATGTCATGTGGAAATGAATAGAAGGAAAGTTCAAACAGCTTACCTTTATCTATCTTTAGCTGGTATATGTCCAGATATTCTCCTCGTTCTTTCATTGCCTTCTCCTCATCTTCTTCCCATCCATTGACTCTGCTGGTATTCAAAGATCTTGTAAGCTCTTCGAATGGTACCTTAGTGTCGTCAATGCCTTTGTTGGCCCGTTTGTATTTTCTTAAGAGCGTCTTAACTGCATGTAGCATTAAATTAATTTGTCATTATGTCTTATATATAGGCACTTACCAATTCCAAC
Organism: Suillus variegatus; assembly: GCA_016647645.1. Taxonomy (NCBI): domain Eukaryota; kingdom Fungi; phylum Basidiomycota; class Agaricomycetes; order Boletales; family Suillaceae; genus Suillus; species Suillus variegatus. Next base: position 99,931 of record JABBWF010000156.1, read on the forward strand.
AAGCTTCTTCCAATTTGAATTCCGCATATGATCATCAAGGATTTCTTGACGGTGAGCTTGGCTCATGGACTGAGCTGTTGGAGAGATCTTGTTGAAGGGTGCCCAGAGTGTTTCTAGAATTTCACCATCCACTTGCCCAGCTCCTAGAATAAAATTTAGGCTGTATCTAGCAAAACAAGGAAGCTTGTGAGCGCTGAGATGAAATTTCCCCACTGCGGCCACAATGAGGGTGTTATCAGGAAGTGCTAAGCCAGGGCTCTTCTCAACATGTTCTGTGAAATGAAGGCTCCACTGGCATCCTACGTCATAAATGATGAGGGAGTCATCGATTCGATTGGCTGCATGTGTTATGGTGTTGCATATTGAGTAATCAATATTCATATGACTGGTAAGGATTGAGTCAGTTTATGAAGCCAAAAACGTTTCACAACCTTGAGATTCAAAATGAGAGAGGACTCACCGTTCACCCTTCTGAAAGTCTACAATGCTGTGGGGAACAAAACACCCATGTCGAGCACAAGCAGTAGCACCCACCCCTGTAGCTCGGAGGTTACTTCGGTTCATATTTGCAGCATTGACAGCTCGATGGTTGCTACAAGCAGACCTCTGTCCACAAATTCAGGCCAAGCTCTACAACCCATGCAACTTGACTTACCTCTCTACTCTCTGTAGCTGAGGTCAGGTGAGCTTGGTATTCTGCCTCTGTCACCATATAACCTAAACCATCCGAGAGGTATATGTCCAATTCAGGCTGTCGCATGTTCATGTGTTGTGCAGTAAAATTTCCGTCCACTACAAATCTCTTCATTACTAGCCACCTGCAAATAAAAGTCAGCATTCAATCTTACCCAGTGTGGTTCAGCCCGCCATTATCTAGGTAGTGCATAACTAACACTGGCCGGTCTTCTACTGGCCAGAACATTTAGTACCTGGCGTGGGCAAAGTACCGGCCGGGCCTACATCTGCAACCAAGAAAGCCGGCCAGCACTATATCTGGGTGGTTCTAGCATTGTGCCGGCCATATATAACCGGCCATGATATTGTCAGGGCACCATAGATGGCATACCGGCCGGTGCATAGTACATGTATATTACTGGCCAGGGGTGTATTACGCCCCACAGATGGCCACCAGCCTGAGCAAGAATTGCAGAACTGACTTGCCTTTCATACTTCTCCTCCCACTGAGAAGGCATGTTGATTCCTGGCTGAGGACAAGATGGGCAGAAGAGTGCCAGATTTCCTGGTCCTGGCTGTGTTTCCCTGTCATGACCAAATCCAAACCATTTACGGTTCTTCAAGTCTCGCCATAGACGAGATACTCTCATGAGTTCTCGATATCGATCCTAGACATGAGCCAACATTCAAGAAGGTCTAGAATGACAGAATCAGGGCTTTCACTTACAGGAACAGTATACATAAAAGCATTGTTAGTCAGCCACCTTAGCTTCTCAAAGAAGCTCATCGCTGAAGTTTTGCATTCCAAGGCGTCGATAAGAAAATTATCCAGTACTTCGAAGGTGAATGCAGTCCTGGGCCTTATGGTGCTGGCAGGAAATAATCCTGTGCGAAGCAGCTGAAGGTGCTGTTGATCATAAGATCCTGGGCAAGTACACCATGTGACATTGTGAGTGAACACTCCAGAGGAATGCACAACAGTGATAGCAGTGGTAGACATTGAACTTGGTGTAGCTCCATTTTGAGGGCAAGACTTCCCCCCATGACCCATATGCCATACAAATCCCTGGTCGGCCAGAGTTGTATCATCAAAACATTTGTCATTCCGCATTTGGATCTTGTGGAAAGGTAAAGACTGATGTGATGCAACAATGCAGGAACCACACCAGCCATGGTCACCGGTGCAAGTTAAACAATGAAAAGTGCCCTCGGCCATTTGGCAAATCTCGCAGACACCAGCACTGACAAAGGTCTCTGATTCCAAGATGATATCTAGATATGTGTCTCGATACAGGAGATACTCTGATATGAAGTCATTTTGTGTCTACATCATTTGTGAGAAGGGCAATTATCTGTAACATCTCGACAGGCAGACATACTTTCGTGTGTCTTGGAAGTTCAGCCACAAAATCTCCATACATTTCCTGGTACATATCATTGTGTTGGATGTCTGGCAGTTCCATAGAGACTTCTTTCAGCCGTTTCCTTGGACTCGACAAGTGGGAAGGCCCTGGTGAAGTTTCGTATAGCGGATCTGCACAGGACTCAAGCCAGCCAGGGTTTCCGTCCTTTCCAATGGATCGCTTATGGACCACATAGTCCACATCAAGGTCCTTGTCTCTTGATAAATGACCTCTGTCTCTGAATGAATACGAGGCAGACTTGAGACGATTTTTCTTCTTTGGTGACATATGGTGTAGACAGATGTAAAAAAAATAGATTCTACTGGTAACCTCTCCTCCCCATCTTCAAATAGCCTTTAGACCCCCCCTCTTACCCCTCCTACCCCTCCTACCATCTCCTCCACCCCTCTGGATAGCCTTTAGACCTCCCTTCTTACCAGCCCCGACCTTATCAAGAAAATCCTTCTGGGACGGAAATGATGGTCTAGGCACACCGAGCCTTTCATGGACCTTATCCTTCATAAAGTGGGCAATGACCACTCTTTCCCCATCACCCCAGAATGGGACACCATGTTCTAACACCCGCCCACAGATGAAAACCATAGCCCCAGCTTCATAAACTAGCTCAGCGCCCAAGTCAGGAATATCAAGTATGGCCTTGTGACCTTTCCCAAGGCTCACAAGAAGATCGTACATTGAGGCTGAGGCTCCTGGATCTCGGTGATATGGCGTCTGTCAGTTTACAATAACTTCCATTCCAGAAAACAGCGAAGGCCAAACAACCAGAACTGAAGTGCGAACCACAGAATTAAGGCTAGAAACTGATTCCATGCCAGCATGATATTGATCTGGTGCGACGACCCTGGTGATGGCGGACCAAAATTGTTTGGTCGCAGTCATTTCACACAACCAATCCTGAACAACTGGTGATGAAAGTGTGGTAGATTGGTACAAATTATCTTGAAGCCGCTACCAATTTAATTAGTTTAATTTTGTGCCAAGTATAGACAGATGCTTACCTCCTGCCATTGCATGAATCCCCCTGGGCACAAAGTAACCCGTCCAATTCCAAACTCTGTGCTGTCCGGAGGTATAATGTAACCTTGTGAACGCCAAGCCTGTGACTTTGGCCCAGGTTGATCCAAAACTGGTGCCAATGTAACGATGCCCTTGTTGACAAGGTCCTAAATATAAATATTAAAATGATTATAGTTCAATGAGACCAAGTAATGCCATACCACTCAGTCAGGCACTAGAATTTGTGGCAAATACCAGGCTAGAATCTTTCCGTACTGATCAACAAAGGTGGCTGGCTCAGATATACAACCGAATGAAGATATGGCAACATATTTGGCTAGTTTTTTCCGGTGTTCTGGGTTGGCGCGAAATGGATGCGAAACCTTCACTCGGTCCGCAAAACGTTCAACATCCCAGTCCACCTGGACTGTGGCCAATTATAGATGTAATATATAACTCCAAAATACACAACCACTTACAAGGACTCACAATTGCAAGGGCTATGGTCACCGCCACACGGGAAAGTTCAATTTCTGCAATCTTGTTTGCTAAGACAGTGCTACCAGTAGGGACCACTATAATTGCCTGCCAGTCAGCCCACAGTCTCAATCTGAAAGATGAAGAATGATGGTCAATTTGTGTTAAGAGCAGCCTGAAGAAACTTAACCTGGCTTTCTCCAGCAACTTGTTATTGAGCCGGCCATCTGGGAACACATGAAAAGGTGATGCTTGCTGCAGAAGTTTATCCACACGGGTAAGCAGTCTGTTAGCCAGGGCTGTGACAGTATTGTCTGCCATCATCCAGCTGCAAGATGAAATGTAGAACCAAAGAATTGAAACAAACTGTCTGACGGTGGCTAAAATTTCAACTTGAATGAGTCTAAACTATATATGGGTATAATTCCCACTGTTGATGCGAATAAAAGCAATTACCTTTTCGAAATAGGTCAATTCAATCTGGAGACAATCTAAATGAAATTCGATCTTAGGGACACTTGGTTCTGCCATTCTGCAGGAAAGAGAATGAGCTGTACAGAAATCAAGATTATCGTCGATGTTTTGTCAAGTGAAAAGAATGGAGATGTCTTACATGCAACCGATGTGGTGAGCTCACATATGAATAAAGAAAAGAAAGTTCTGAAGTTGAATTTCAACTGCATCAAGGCGGTGACCACTTGCCAGTGCTATGCAATGTTTAATTGTTGAGGTATTAGTGGTTATGCAAACCTAAAGATGCAAGACAAATTTAAGATCAGCACTTGTAGGAGACGTTAAGGAGACCTGGATAGCTAACTGTACTACAATATGAACAGATACAAACAGTCAGTTCACATTTGGTGGCTCAATGACAGATGAGATCGCCAGAAGTGTCCAGTTCAAAGCCATGCGCTTGCATGTAAGTTGAAAGATGTAAAATTGTCAATTCACACCAATGCGACATGCAACAAGCTCATGCACAGAAGTAACAGTTAGATCATGCACCATGAAAGTGGCACATTGATGCCAGTTTGTGTCCTCAGTGACTGCCATAGATCAGCAGCAGAATGGACGTCTTTGAAGTCACACAGTCACGTGATCAATTCAAACGACCGAGTAGCATTGGAAGACCAACAATTACATGATTATTTTTTAGAGTCTACTTTAATTTTTAAGTTGAAACAAATTGAAAAAATCAGAGCTAATACAAGGCCGTTGTGGAGGGGCCCTCTCCATGATGGTCTTGTACTGCGGAAGTATAGTAAGATATAATATTAAATAAAGTACTATAATGAATCTACAAAATGTGATCAGTGTCGGCAACTTTTGAAGTATACAGATTACCTTAGGGCGGCTGAGGAAGGTTAACTTCATATTAGATACTATCTGTGCAACGTTTGTCAATAAATGTTAGACTAAAAAAACAGTAGATCACCGTGTTTGTCATTTGATTGCCGGGAGGAGAAGCACACTGATGTGTCCTATTCCCCATCCTCACCAAGCTCCATTGATCCCACTTCAAGTGGAGGGAGGAGAGGTACACCAATGTGTCACATTCTCCAGCCCTACCAAGCCCCCTTGAACCCACTTCAAGTGGAGGGAGGAGAGGCGCACCAATGTGTCCCATTCTCCAGCCCCACCAAGCCCCCTTGAACCCACTTCAAGTGGAGGGAGGAGAGGTGCACCAATGTGTCCCATTCTCCAGCCCTACCAAGCCCCCTTGAACCCACTTCAAGTGGAGGGAGGAGAGGTGCACCAATGTGTCCCATTCTCCAGCCCCACCAAGCCCCCTTGAACCCACTTCAAGTGGAGGGAGGAGAGGCACACCAATGTGTCCCATTCTCCACCCTCACCAAGCCCCCTTGAACCCACTTAGCACCATGAGAGGAGAGGCGCACCAATGTGGACAGAAACATCCTCTCACTATGAAACAGATAGGTCAGGTGCACCAATGTGCACACAAAACCAGTCCAGTAGTAGCATACCAGAGCATGTAATCAGTAGATACAAGAGAAGGCGCTAAAACTTACCTTACACCTCCAGAATAGCAAAGGTCCTTGAAAAAACAAGAGCTGTTAGTAAAGAACTAGGCCGCAACTAAGACATGCCTTGAAACAAACAAAATTACCCAGTGACACACTTACACAGCTGCAGTTACAAGTCCAGTAGTAGGATACTAGAGCATTTAATCAGTAGACAATAGAGAAGACGCTAAAACTTACCTTACACCTCCAGAATAGCAAAGGTCCTTGAAAAAACAAGGGCCATTAGTAAAGAACTAGGCCACAACTGAGACATGCCTTGCGACAAACAGAGTTACCCAGTGACCCATTGCCCACTTACACAGCTGCAGTCTGTGTAAGTGGGCAACAGGATGAGCATGTGAAAAGAAGTGACGTGAACAGGTAAGAGGTAAACATGTAGAGACTTGTAGAATGAGGGGAGGACATTGTTGAAAGAAATGAACTGTGTGAAGCTGGTCACGCCTTATTGTTCAACAACATATTTGGTATTGTTTATACCGGCAAAGTGCGGAAGCCATGTGACTGTGTCAAGCCACAAACACGCCATGTCAGCTTGACACAGTCACATGATCTTTTTGTTCAACTTTTGTTTTCTTCAAAGTCTGTTTCAGCCAGTACTGTTTGTACACGTCGTATCTTCTATCCTCTGTTTCTACCACTCATCCGCATGGCCAGAACCAAGATCAAGTCCACTGGTGGCTCTGCAAGGACAATCTCTGCTTTATCTACTACAACTACTGCCAATGCTACAGCACTAGCGTTGAAGCCCTCTACTTTGGCTGTCCCACCCCCAATGTTAGAGACTGCAGATGCCCACAGTATGGTGAGTCAGTATTGCTTATTTCATTCTATCTCTAATGCATTGTCTAGTGGTGCATGATCTGTAGGGATGGTGGTGAGGGTCCCATTGTCCTGTATGAGTGTAATGTGTGCCCTCGCATTATGTGCAGTAAATGCATCGAAGTTCCGGACTCTTACGTTAATGTTGTGCAACGTCCAACAGTCTCCTTCCTTTGCTTGGCGTGTCACTCTAAGGCAACATTGAAGTCTCTGGCACCATTCTATGTAAGTATTTCTTATTTTTGAAGTGGTTAAATTGATACAAGGATTACAGGGATTCTATACTGGCAGTCTCCCCAGTCAGGGTGGCAAGGAGGTGCTACCCAGCTTCCTGCACCTCAATGGGAAATACGAGATGGCCTCATCTTCAATTATGGCCGCCGGACCCATTGCCTTCATACATTTCATCCTCGGTGGTGAGGATCCCATCTGCACACTGGTCTCCATCATCTGTAAGTTCCTGGAGACATTCTACCCCAATGGAGGCTTCACATATGTTGAAGTCACTTTCAATGTTGCCTCCCATGAGAGGATCAGTGAGTACGAGCTCTCACAGGTTGACCGAGTGGTGCACATCACTCAACACCTTGGTCACAATGGCCGCGTTGTTGCCTTTTTTTCGGATCACTCGGAACAAGATTGCGGTTGGCTTTACGCCGGTCAAGCACCGAAGGAGAATGGAAGTGGTCTTGAATATGTTGCCATGACAGTTTCTCATGTGAGTACTTCTAAATTCTCATTCATTTAATGCGGTAACAATTGTTTCTTAGGTGCTCACTACTGTACTTTCGGCTTACTCAACAGTCCTCAAGAACACCCATATCGTTTTTCTGGTCTGTGGCTCTGTTGTTGCGCATTCCAAGCCCTACGACCAGCTCATGTCAGCCGTCCTTCACTTCAAATTTGCCTCCGCTATTGTGTTCACAGCCAAACGCTTCCAGCCACTTGTGGCTTCTAACTTCTTCCTAGCATTTGCAGAGCTAGTGTTGGTGGAACAGCTCTGTGTGCGCAAGACCTTCCCTGAGCTGCTCTCATTGTCTGGCCGCCTTGGATTACACACCAAAGTCATCCTCATGACTCCAGACCCCACTAGTCCTCACCGCCAGCTGGAGTGCACAACATTTGCACGTGCCCACACCCAAACTCAGCCTTGGGGAATGGAGGTGCCTGCGCAGTGCCCTCAATGCGGTTCGACCAAAAGTTGGTCTGAAAAGGTTGCCTTGACGGTTCGTGCAGACTCCCATCAGTTTGCTGAAACGTCCAATCCATCCGTGACAAGATATGTCTACTCCTGCAAGTACTCCAACTGTGGTACCGCCCAGAGGCTCGCACCTCACAAATTCATCATTGAGAGACCTCCAGGTTTTATGGTGAACTCAGCAAGGACCACCAAGGTGTGGGTGGTTCCAGGTGCCATCTACATTCTATTCACCCCCTTCTTTGATGAAAGGATAACGCAAGAGCCAGGTGGATGCATCTAGTGGGTCAGCAAAGAGGGCGCGGCAGTGAATCTTTTAGTCACATCATACTTACATTACATTTTGGTCATGTTTTTGTTTTTGATTTGGACTTAGTTGAATGAAACACATTTGTTGCTTAATGTGTTGCAAAGAGTGAAATCAGTCCCTCTAATGCAGCAGCACACGTGACTGCATTGTTGAAATTTTGTACACGTCCGGCCGGTATCCTACCTACATCTCGCACAAATCTGCCTATATTTCTCAATCTCTCAATGTCTGACTGGTACGTGTCATTGAAGAGATTCTTGCTGAGCACAAGGATGATTTCTTGGCAGCAAAAGATTCACAATCAATGTGTCTCGTCAAGTTCTTCAAAATGTACGAGACACAATTGTTGACATTTGCGACTCGCAGGATGATCTGTGGATCTGCCAAAGGCCTTGAAAGGGTAATGTTATTTACTTAATTCTCAATGTTGCTGAACTATGAAATGAAAGGCCATTAGATGTTACTATTACCAGTTTTCACTGATGAGGATGATCGAAAGCCGAGGACGAGATATTCTGTGCTGAACAAGAGGCAGACCA